>CM056607.1:30083650-30461434 GCA_029721355.1 Tegillarca granosa
ACATAGACTCTATTCTATCGCGATATAAAGGTTACTACATCAGGGAGTAAAGATGGACTTTTAGTCAAGATTCGTTTTTCAAAAACAGACCAGCAAGGGCGTTCTATCACACTCAGAATCCCTGTTATAACCGGAAAGTCAGTTTGCCCAGTGTTTAGTATTAAGAAATTTTTGTCAGTTCGAAACCGGTCTGATGGTATATTGTTTATACATGAAGATGGCAGCCCGTTAACACGTTATCAGTTCAATGCTGTACTCAGGAAATCAATTTTTAAGCTTGGCCTTCCCGTATCAGTCTTTAGTTCTCATTCTTTTAGGATAGGGGCAGCAACTACGTTGGCTTTAAAGGGGTTAGATCCATCCATAATTCAGAGCTTAGGGCGATGGAGGTCTGATGCATTTTCGAAATATATTTGCCTCGATAAACTGCATGTTTTTACTTAGCATAACTATTTAGTTTCAGTTTTTTGTAGATGTACGGATATTGGGCTCATCTATTATATATTGGGCATTCAGAATGGCAAATAGACTCTTATCGAGACATCTACGTCTGGAACATTTAGGCATTCATATTTCTTGGTTTGGTAAGAGGGGTATGATATTGGAAGATGTTTTATTGACGGTCAGTCATAAGCTGACATATTTGTCTCCACCAAAGGTAATAATTTTACATGTTGGCGCTAATAACATACCTTCCACTAACACTGGGATTCTTTGCAATCGGATAAAGCAGGATATTCACCAGCTCGCAATCTGGATGCCAGATTGCTTTGTCATTTGGTCAGATCTTATATGTCGCCTAAATTGGCGACGGGAAATCAGTATGCAAACCCTTGAGAGGAAGCGTAAACGAATTAATAGAATGGGGCGCGGAGTTTCAATTACTGCGAAGGGTCATTTATCAAACACCCTGATATAACTTTAGATTGCCCGGGTTTATTCGTCCCGATCAAGTTCATCTGTCAGACATTGGTAATGCAATTTTTCTCAATGATTTGCAATATTGTCTAGAGTCATTCTTCACGTCTTCCGGTTGTTGTGGGTAAGACAGAGCTGTATAGACATCTCTGTGTGGCAGTACATGGCGGACAGGCATTTCTATTAGAATTTAATTAATTAAAATAGTATTATAATATTCAGTCAATTACTTTGTCAAAGCCCTGCTAAGGTTGGATCCTAGAGGGCGGAATCTCGCCATGGACGTATCCTGGGAGGTTCAGGGGCAAAACAGTAGGTGGGTTTAAACCGTGGTAGGTTTAAACAGTTTAAAACCGTGGTAGGTTTTAATTTATTTACGTTGACATGCACATTTTTGTGACACACTCTGCTATGGGGTATGGAACCTAGGGAGTGGTTTGGTGGCTGGTCGTGTCCGGTACCCGGGTGTGGTAGATACGCCAGTTGGTTTGGTCTCACAACATGCATGTCAACTGCTCATTACGTTTTTGTTTTGTTATTGTCGGCCTGTCCGCCATGATCTGTCATTAGTGGCCATATTTAATGTCAAAACAAGTTTTTGTTATTATTTAACAAATCATCTTAAAATAAAAATTATTTTGGATATATAAGAAAAAATAATCATGATGTTGCAAACTGATGTTTATTAACATTTTGAAATTTGTATTAATATTTTGGAAAAATAAATGGATTGGTTTTCAAATTGAAGAAAAAAATTTAGGGGTGGCCAATGTAAGAAATACAGGCCTCTCTTGAAAACCTTCAGATATAAGACTGTTTTTCATTCATTCATTCATCCATTCGTTCATCCATTCGTTCATTCATTTATTTATGCATTCATTCATTCATTCATTCATTCAATCATGTATTCATTCACTTATTTATTTATTTACTCATTCATTCATTTTACATTCCAGTGTAAAGTTCACTTGTAGAAAGATGTATATACATCATAATAATTATTGTATTTGATTTTCGTTTATATATTCATTTATATTTAATATTTAAAAAAATATTTCCACCAAATTTTAGGCCCCAAGAAAACAGAACAAAGTTTTATCAAATTTGAACAAGCAGTTTTTGAGAAGATATAATATTTTTAGTAAACACTTAGGTGACCTAAAAATCACCTTAACCTATACAGATCATATGAATTCTTTTATATCAGGCCCCGGTTTCACAATCATTCCTTAACTAAGATTTTTCTTAACTTAAATTTAGCAAATTTTAGCAATCTCTATTTAAGTTAAAAATAAACAATTGCGATAAAACTAAACGCAGATGTTACATGCTTGAAGTGTTCTTCAAAATGACACTTTACATTAATAAAAATCTCAATAATTAACAAAATAATTAAGATTTCAAATTTGCCAGATTTAAGTTAAGGAAAATCTTAGTTAAGGAATGATTGTGAAACTGGGGCCAGATATTTAAACGAACACAAAAACAGATTATCATATATATATATATATATATATATATATATATATATATATATATATATATATATATATATATATATATATATATAAATTTTACATTTAATTTTTAAAACAAAATATTTCCACCCGATTCTAGGCCCAAATATTGTTTGCATTATATTTTGTGGTCATCTCATCTTGTTTTAGTTTTGCACAATTAGTAACCATATTCAGGTAATTATGTTTTTGAAATACGTTAAAAGGGCATAGGTATAAAGGACAAAGCCATAGCTGCATAAGATAACTAAAGTGCGAATTGTCTATAACCCTAACTTATGAATCATTCTCTATATAAGTACCATGATCGTAGATATTCTAGTTTATAATGCTGTTCGTTTAGACGTCAGAAGTCATTAATTGTTTATTTTCTCTGGGCACTCTGGATTATCAAAAGACTGAACATCTCAATTTACAGATTTTCAAACAGGTACTTTAGTTCTTTATGTTTTTGTGATTAAAGAGTGTTTATTTGGTAAAGTGGTTAAAGTGTTTCTATTACTGATGAAATCAATTCAATTATTTCTGCAAGGGGCCTCAGTGTCCTTTACCGCCAAGGTCTGAATGTTCCTGGGAGAGATTATATAATGGGAAGATATTTCTTTAGCTTTCCGAAGCTCACTGATTTATTCAGGGCACTCTGGTTTCTACATCATTCCAAAACTGATCGCCTCAATATAAGCGATAGAAAGTTGACCGGGGCGTAAAACAATTATCTTATCAAGGTATTACTTAATCAAGACAGGTGAGATAAATTAACATAATCCTTGTACTAATTTCCTAATTTTGATTTATAAAACAGGTAAAACAAACAACTTTTTTGATCATCAAGTTATTAATATTAGTTATTAGTATGTATAAATTTATACCACATAGCAACATTTCAGCATTAAACACTACATACATTTATTATAAAACTTACTTTTTTCACAAATGGTATTTCATGATTTACATTGCTAGTTCCTTCAATTCCATGCCCCAATATTACTCAAGTGAGTACATGTTATATGCACATGCATATGTAATATATAATTAATCTTTCACCTTACTAGTGGCTTTTTTGTTTCCGGTACTCCATTATTTTTCATCTGGTTACTTTTTTCCCGCAATTTCTTCTTAGACTAATTATTCAAAATCATTGGAATTTTTGTGTAGGGTTCTGTATCATTGTGTTGAGTTATCCAGTATTTAAATTCCCAAAGGTTTAAAAAAAGGGGGAGAGGAGGGCCGGGTCTTTAAAAAATTACCATCAGGTGGGGTTTTCTAATAACATTTTAAAATGTAGCGATTCCCACCCTAATTCTGCTTCATATTTGGACTTATACCTCAATTATGACACCCACGAAAGGTTACATCTGAAGCTGTACGAAAAACGTGATGACTTTAATTTTTCTATTGTCAACTTTCCCTTTTTTTGCAGTAATATCCCTGATTCTCCTGCGTATATGTTTCACAGTTAATACGGTACGGTAGAGTTTGTTCCCACTATGGGGTCTTTCTGCATTGAACCAAATTACTTACAATTAAATTGTTGACACAAGGATATTGCAAGCCTAGCCTAATAAAGGCCCTCATCACAATGTTGTTGATAAGTATGTAGTCACTGTATCTCAACTTATACTGGATATATTTGACTTACCATAGTTCTTTGTTCCTTTCATTTTCAAAATTGACTTGCACGTGACGGGTGTAGCAAGCTAGAAAGGAGGTGCTTACCCTTCCGGGGCACCCGGCCTCACTTCCTTGATGGAAGTTCACATGTATAACATATTTTGCAAGTTTGCAAAGTTTTAACTTTGTTTTTTGGATTGTGATATGGACAAGTATTGGTATGTTTCTTTTATTTTATATTTTCTGGTTCCGTATTAAAAATGACAAGACTGATATAATGAAAGACACTTTAGGTCATTCCCCGATGTGGAATGAGCTGGATAGTGATATATACATGTTCCACATCCCTAATTTATATAGTTTCTGGTTTTTCGTGAAAATTTGAATAGAGTAATAATAAAAAGGACATATAAGGCCAATCATTGTGGGGTACAGTTGGTTGTACTATATGGAATGTAATTGTTTTAAGTTAAGATCTGTATTAATTTTATTTATTTGAGATATGTGAATAAATTTATTAAAAACAGGAAATTAACAGAAATTATTTCCAAAAAAAAGGAAATTTTGTGGAGTCAGAAATTTTAACCCCAACTCTCAATCAAAAACAATTTTTAATTTTATTCCTTAAGGCAAGTTTAAAGGTATAATTGCTTTAATCTCCTAATCAATTATCCATTTTATATGAATCTGGCTACATCACTACACTTCAATCTATTTGTTGGTTATACCCCGAGGGTATCCATAACTCAGTAGGCAGTACTTTGTGCTGTAAGAAAATATACCATTTAGCAAAATTTTCAGGCGTCCTAATTTTTTAAATTTATTTAAAACTAAGGTCTTTTCCCTCATCAAAGCATTCCTTAGCTGGATTTGGTTTCATATAATTATGGAACTTTAGATTCATTATTTTTCAACTGTTTGGCTTATATTTTTAATCCATCAAACATTTCGGCCCCTAGTGTCACTGATGAGGAATGATCTTCGGAAATGTGCACATCTGGCACATCAAAATTTAGCAGGTATTTATTATATATTATACCCCTTACACTTCATCGATAGCTTGCTGTCAATCAAACTTAAGAACTTGACTAATCAAAATGCATATGATGGTTGTAACTGCTAAACAACAAACGACATAACCTGATTAGGGGTGTTGAAAATTGGTGTTTTAATAATTGCTGTCAATCAGAAAAGTTCACTTGGCTCACAATAAGAAATGTATCATAGTTCCGGGTATGATTAAATATAATGCAAAATAACACTAAATGACAGTTATCAATAGTTTTGATATAAACTATAAAACGGACTATTAGAGAGAAAATGAAGAAGTGGAAAATAGTTGCGTAAATGTTTTATACCAAGGTCACGATTTTCAGCTAATATGATAATATCAGTTCTGGGTTCCCAGAGAAAACCATCGGCTAGGATCGTCCCAAAATGTTTGGAATCAAAGGAGTAGAAGTAACTTTGATCAATAAGTCTACATATGCACTTTAGACCACTCAACACAGGAATGCAGAAGAGGTAAAATTGATGATTTGTGATATAGTTTTAAAAATGTGGTATTGTATAATCTTATTTATTTAAGTGAACAAGACTATCATATTGATGGTTGTTACTTAATTTGGGAATTGATGGTAGAAGACCCGCCTCAAGAGCGTAGGTAATTTATACCAACCCACAACAGGTAATACATCAGACTTAACATTTCTGCTTTCATATAAAAGAACAAAGTATTGACTGGTTCACATAGTGTGAAGATAATGTGATGTGGGTAATGGTATGCTTCTCTGTAGGACTCTGTCTCATTGACCTAGCACCTTAGCAAAAAGTCAGCCTAAGTACAAGATAGTACAAGACAGGCAAACACAAACTCTTCTGAGAATATTCCTTAGTACGTAACAAAACTCGAAGATAGCTTAGCTACAATTCTAGTTTTATTATTATTATAATTATTTTCACCTGAACTTTTTTGTCAGTGAATTCTTTTATAGGCTTTATTCAATTTCATTCAAATTTTCAGGGCAGGTTGCTGTACCATTGAAGTTATGCAATCTGTTATTCAAATCACGGTGGGTTAAAAATGAGAAGGCACACTTTGGTGGGGCTTTAAAAACAAAAAATCAGTATCTTTTTCCAAATACACTTTGCTATGTTTTATAAAACTATATGTATTTGTAGTCAGGCGCATAAATTCATGTAGAAAATGTCCAGGGGTACCACTCGGGCGTGGTGTAAGGTTGGGGCTTAGCAACAGCTAATAAATTGACGACGTTCCCTCCCCTCAACTGTACATTTTCTGGTTCCGTATGAAAAAATAAAAAAGCTGGCTGACATTGACAGTAAATAAACACAACACTTTTTGGTTATACTAAGTTAACTAGATTATTTTGAAAAAAATGTCAATTTAGTTATGATATAATTGCTATTCATTTATTAGCAACATTCTATAAAACATTACATTTTAAATTATTACATAAATTATGAACTATGTAAATTAAAAATACAATTTCATACTAACATATATATATATATATATATATATATATATATATATATATATATATATATATATATATATATATATATATATATTACATTGACTTTGTCAATTTAATCTACAATGTCTATATAAAATACTAAAACTTGTCATTTCAATTGTATTTTTCATGCAAATGTATGTAAATTATAAAGTCATTATGAAATTAAAATACAAACTTATACAACTGTCTGGGTTCAAAAATAGTTGCCAGTCTTGCACATTTTAGAAGTAAACAAAAATTTACAATTAATCAAAATCTTTATCAGTATATGTATTGGTGCATTATTTTAGCAAATCAATCTGGTATATATTTGGGAATACTAAGTTACTCATGAAAGACTTTTCTTAGCTACATTTGTATTTTTATTATTTTTGAAATTGAAATTCAATAATTTTCAACTGTTTGTCTTATGTTTTTGGCCTCTAGTGTCACTTTTGAGGAATAAATTTCCGAAATGTGCACATATGGCATATCAAAATTTAACAGGTAATTTATATATTGTGCATTTATCTTTATCATTGACAAGTTTTAGTTTCTGATATTTAGATGAATAAAAAGTTGATCCTTGCTCTTTCAGTAACCACGCTTTTTTACTAACATTTTGATTATCTTAAGCACGCCTTCAGCTTGACATGAAAAAACGATGTTTCCTTTTATAAGTTAAGTGTCATAGAATATTGAGTTTTCTCTATAAGATTTTTCCTTATCCTTCTTTAATTTGGCATTTTTATTTTCATCTTTTTCAGGTAAGCGATCGACGAATTCTTGATCGAATCTATGCCAATTTTTTTGATCATAACGTGTTCGATTATGGCTTGTTTTATTATTAAATGTTGCTCGAATTTTAACATCAGGATCTGCTGGAAACCGGGTTTGATCATCTGCTTTTAACGGATATTCTGATAAGCTCTTTTTCAGCACAAGTTGCCCTATCATATTCTTCAAGTTTTCATCATTATCTTCACCAGTTTGAAATCCTGGTGGTTGGACTGATGGTATTTCTACGATGAAACTGGTAACTTTTGACAAGGAAGTCATAATGTCTGCAGCATTGACGATGGTGTCAATACCATTAAACTTTTGCACTCTTTGTTCTTGTTCACTCAGTTGTGTCTTCAATGTTTTTAGGTTTTGATCAATTTGTTTCTTTGTCGCCTTTAAACGGTTTTTATCCTTTGTTGCTTGTTGCATCAGTTCATTTCTTATTGCGTCTATTAACGTGTCTGTTGCTTGTTTTAAATGGTTTCCTCTTGTTGTCATTTTTGCTATCATATTTTTAATTTCCTGGCTGTAAGTCTCCTCTTTCTGGGTTATGGAAACAATCGACTGTTCTAACTCTGGTATGTTTTTCGTTTTTATCTGCTCAAACACTTCTTCAACTTGTGTTCTGTTTTGTTTGATGATATCCTTGATATGTTTGAATTCATGTTGCCTGTGAGCCCCTATGATACATTCAAGGCATACCAAAGCTTTACATGATGTGCAGTACTTTAAAAAAGCTTCGTTTTCATGATCCTGGCAAAAAATTGAAGTACCTTGATTTTCATCATTTATGTTTGCTAGTTCAGTAAGAGTATGATCTCTTGTTGCCCTACTTTTGGAGTGGTATGTTTGACATTGGTCACAAAGTGTTTCTTGACAGTTAAAACACCTCCATAACACATCTTTGTAAGTATCACATATATCACATTTTGTGTTTCCTAGCACCTGTTGGGCTCTTATGGTTCCTGTTGCCATGATCTTTATAATAATATTTTTACGCTGTACAGCTGTGTTAATGGGTGCTGAAAAAGGAAAGAAAAATATCCTGATTTCCTTCTGTCCATGTCAACCCCCCTTAGAGACTATAAAAGTTTTGGTAAAGTAACTGGGTTTAATGGGAATGAACTTTCTACAAAGAATCTTAATACATTCTGAACATTTTGTCAATAATGAAAAGGTTAACACCTCTTAATTCACCTAACAAGCAGCAGATAGTGTTATATTGTGGGCGGAATCTGAATAAATGATTTTCCTTTATTAATCGAGATGCGATCTAGGAATTAAGTTATATCTCATGTTAAGCTAAAGATAGATCATGCAGAAATTTAGGTTTAGACACACCAAAAAATGGACTTTTCATACCGAATGTCTGCATAAACAGTTAGCGTGTGGTACAAAAACGTTTCAGGCTATGAACTTGAATTTAGTGCGCAAAATACTTGATTATATATAACAACTTAAATCATGCTTATTGTTTCTCGAGTCAAAGTCTGACACAGATTGATAACTGCTGTTAGCAAATCAGTGATAGAAAATCCACTCACCTCCACCAATCCTACACAGTAGACAATGCTGGGAGATCAAAACATGTGTAATTTCCATTTATAAAAATGGATGTGAGAGGTCGAGAAGATAACTTTTAACCACTATATATGGCTTCTATGATAATTGATGATAACATTTTACCTAATTGAATGAAAATTTGGGTACATACCTGCTGAATGCAAATTGTTAACAAATTAAGAAAATTATTCAACATAATAACTTTGACTACCTACACCGCTATGTCAGTAATATTGCCTAAGTATTTTTTTTTTAAATTTAAAAGTTTGACCATCATAAAAAACTTTATTACTTGACATTCATCTCATTTGTCTATGTGTTGCCTTTTTACTACGCAGAGATATTTCCTGCAATTATTGCATTTGATGCGTTGATATCATAGAATAAGTGTTTACAGAAGTATAATTTTGTATTAAACAATTTTCGATTTTAGTTATTTAAACCTGTGAAAACTTTTTCCATTTTTATCTTTCCCCTATAACTACTATGTTAAATTCGATATTATGATATTTGATAGTAAGTTATGTCTAGTATAAAAGCTTTCAGATTTTATCAATTGAAGGGGCCTTATAAGGTAGCAAAAAGAAAATGTTAAAAAAATCATCTTGAAGGTTAATTTATGCAAAAACTGTACTTCGTTAAAAAGTTGTTTAGGTTTAAATGCGCACTAACAAGTCAAAGTACCTCTATTCAACTAAGTTTGTTTCCCACTCATGACAGTGTGTCTAGTAGGAGAAAGTCGTAAGTTTGCTAGCTGAAGATGGATGTTTTTTCTAGACATGGACTTGTTGTTGTAATACTGATTAACATCAACGTCTTAATTTTTAGCTAACTGCGACAAGATCAAGCCTAAAAATCTATTTGGACATCTCTAAAAACAAGTTCATATATTTGTATGATCTGTGAGTATGTATTATGGACTGTCTTTACTAGCAACAATCAGGTCTAGTTTTTGTTAAGGTGCTAGCTAACCGAGTTATTGATTTTCTTTTGGTACACTGGATTTCTCCACCATTTAAGGACTGACAACGTTGTTATATGTAAAAAAAAATCTTTACCATGTTTGTCATTTACTTAACTCATACAAGTGAAAGTATCAACAGCTCGTTACCTAACTCAAATCTTTCTCTGTATTTAAAATAGAGTGTATATGCTTTTTTGCTGTTTACAAATTATATCAAACATACCTACCTTGTTTTCAAATCGAAGACTTCTCAATATTGAGTCTTTACAGTTTATGTCGTTTTAACACCCCAGTACAAAGTTCTGGGTTAATATATAAAGTTGATAAAAACTTTAGTATTTAAAACCTTTATCATTTCGTTTTTTTATCAGTTTCATTAAGAAAAATTATATAACTCTTTTTGTAACCATTTATACTTTAATAGTGTGTGTGTGTGTGTGTGTGTGTGTGTGTGTGTGTGTGTGTGTGTGTGTGTTGAAGTTATTACTTTTACAATTGCCACCTGATTTCATTATTTAATCTAAAAAGGAATCATTGGATCCCAAAAATTTACTTACATGCCCCGATATACATTTAATCTTTTTGATAAAACATTTTTCATATTGTATTGTGATATTTATATACACTTGATCAAGTTTGAATTAATGTCATACACAAATAATATTCTGATTTAACATTTAATAAAGTTGGTGAACAACAGAAAATGATCATTTATTTTCAAATATGGGGTTCATCAACAAATCCTATGATAATAATTTACTTCTTATGTTTTTGAAAACTGATTTACATAGAGAAATCTGGAAATATTATACTTTATATGGGTTAATGTCATCTAATGCAGTTATACCTAACAACTAAAATTGTTTAGTGTAGATAATTGGTTATTTACCATTAGCAATACTACAGATTTCTATGATAACCTAACCGTAAGCCTACTAAAAAGTTCGCTATTAGTTGCCTAACTTAAAGCCCCAAAAAGGTCGGATTCCATTACTAACGTAACCTAAAGCCCAAAACTAAGGTATTCATTAGTAACTTGACCTAAAGCCCAAAAATAAGGTTTCTATTAGTAACGTAACCTAAAGCCCAAAACTAAGGTCTTCATTAGTAACCTGACCTAAAGCCTAAAACTAAGGTCTCCATTAGTAACCTGACCCAAAGCCCAAATATAACTTCTCTATTAGTAATCTAACATAAAGTGCAAAACTAAGGTCTTCATAAGTAACCAGACCTAAAGCTAAAATATAAAGTCTCCATTAGTAATCTAACATAAAGCACAAAAATAAGTTCTCCGTTAGTACCCAAACCTAAAGCCAAAAATATCTTCACCCTCACCCGAGATAGATTTTACTTACGCTCTATATACCATATTAAGTTACCAACATACAGTGCAATAATATCCATTAATGAAATTATGTAAACATTTTAAGGATTGGTGTGTTTTATATATAGCATTCAATCACTGAAAACTGGAAAAATTGAATTACCTAGTTTACCATTTGGTTCTTCGTAGCAATGGTGTGGTTCTTGTGCAGGAAATTTATTTCTATTAGCATGAATTGTATTAGTTGACGTTTTCTGGTAGTAACAACGGTTTTCTGAAAATGTTTAACATTAACATCCATAATAAAATTTGGTTGAGTTTAGTCAGTGAATTCGGTAATTTGAATAAATATTGGCAGGTAAATAGGAGGAGCTAACCCTGTGCTTATTTATATAACATGACATATTTATTTTTTTCAGAACCAGTAAAGAAGGTGTCACTAGATCTAGAGAAATCTGTATGTAAATACAGTTCCTTGGTTTTTGTCTCGCATGTCGTAACTTTATGTATCTTTTGTGTCATCATTTATGTTTGTCTAGAATATCATCATTTAATTTGTTTTTTTCTGAAATTCTGATTGTCTTGATTTAAATCTAACTTTGGTTCGTTAGTTTAAACATGTTTAAAAATTGATTAACAAGTTGGGTTTTTTTTGCATTGACATTACTGAAAAAATCTCATCTTAGACATAAAACACTACCCTTTACCACTTTGGGCTAAATGGTCTACAGTTTGCTCTTATAAATCATAGTTCCTCACACTGTCTAAGATCAAATCGAAAATGTCTGTCAGTTTGCCAACTGACACTCAGTCTAGATTTACCCATCCCTGAACTAACACTCTGAATAATTATAATTGTTAGAACCTTGGTGGGATAAAAAGATTTTTTTGTTCTTTAATGGAGAGAGTTGTGACATTGGTTAATAATTGACATTCGAGTTTAATGATGTACCTAGGTCAACAGCAGTTGTAATGTTAGTTAGCATCACATCAGCAATTTTTCAGTTTAAGTTGCAAATGTAGAAGTTATTTTTGGGCTTTAAGTTAGGTTACTGACGGAGAACCTATTTTTGGACTTTAGCTAAGATTACTAATGTCTTACTTATTTTTTTAGCTGTAGGTTACCTTCTCCTTAATGGAGAAACTAATTTTGGGCTTTAGTTTAGGTAACAAATGAAGAAGTTATTTTTGGGCATTAGGTTAGATCAGTATGACGAAATTATCTTTGGACTTTTGGTTAGGTTTCTGATGGAAAACTTATTTTAAGGTTTTAGGTTAGGTTACTAATGGAGAACTTATTTTTGGACTTCAGGTTAGTTTATTAGTTTACTTAATGGAACGCTTATTTTTTGGGCTTCAGGTTAGGTTGCTAAATGGAGAATTTATTTTTGGTCATAAGATTAAGTTACTAATGGAGAACTTATTGTTAGGCTTATGGTTAGTTTAATGATGACTAATTCATTTTTGGGCTTTAAGTTCGATTACTAATGAAAACTAATTTTTTGGCTTTAGATCACGTTACTAATTGAAGAACTTATTTTTGTTGGGTTTTTGGTAAGGTAACTAATGAAGAATTAAGAAGGTATTACGTTAGTTATGGAGTAGTTATTTTGGTAACTAGGTAACTAATGTAAACTTATTTTTTGGGCTTTAGGTTATATTAGTAATTTAAAACTATATACAGTCCCAAAAGAGTCTGTATTGCTCATCTGCCCTTTTTGTGTTTTACACATGATGAAAAGGCATCTTTAAGGATCCTTAAAGCCTCCTTAAAGCTGCCTTAAATGTCCCTTTAAGGACCTTTAAGGGGGCTTTAAGGATCCTTAAATATGCCTTTAAGGAGTCTTTAAGGACTCCTTAAAGATCCTTAATGGAACTGAAATTTTAGGGATCTTTAAGGAGGCTTTAAGGATCTTTAAGGAAAAATTTATATTTTTCTATTTTTTTTAAAAAGCAATTAAATGTTTTTTTTATCATTATCTTTTTTAAAATATTATTTAAAAAAGACTATAGCATTATTAATTTTGAAAAAATAAAGTGATAATGAATTAATTTTCTTTATATTAGTTTTAATCTCAAGTTTTTAAATTTATTTCTTAAATTTTATTTTTATATTACATTCTTTAGTCTTATTGAAATTTAATTATTTTAGTAGAAATTACAAGAAGTTTTATCATTGAAATTTTCATCTGTTATCCGCTCTTGCTGGGATTCGAACCCTGGTCCCTCAAGTTAAGAGTCCATCACCTTACCTATGTGGCTATGGAAGAGATGATCCTGATGTTGATAATTATAAAATATGTCTCTAACAATATGCAAATGAGATCACGTGACTGAAAGAAAGCAAGTGGACATTTTTCATTTATTTGTGAAATTTTTTATATTTCTTTTAAAATATCTCTTACAACAAAAGGATCAAATTTATTTATTTATTTATTTTTATAAAAATTTCATATATAATTTGCTGCAGTCGTTATTTATATCTATATAAAGAATTTAAATTGCATTAGATAAAATATGTGTTGATAGGAATGCATTACAAAATTTACCTGTAATATACTAGTATATCTAACATCAATCAGCAAGATGATGTTTGATGATCAAGTGTATTAATCACTTAATTAATTAATGTTGATGACATCTGTTTTTTCTAACTCCTTTTACTTAAAAATTATTATTATTTATATGTAATAATTAGAGATGTTATTGATACAGAAGAAACAGTATGTTAACTGTACAAACAGCTTTTAAATTAAATAATTGACCATAATGTCCAAATAAATAAATAAATAAATAAATAAATAAATAAATAAATAAATAAATAAATAAATAAATAAATAAATAAATAAATAAATAAATATATAAATAAATAAATAAATAAATAAAATAAACAAATAAAAATGGTCTTTCCGAGTCTATTTTTCAACCAAAAAATATTAGCAGTAAATTTTTTTCTGGAATCTGCAGTACACATAATATACTAAGGTACTAGTAATATCATTCAGAAATTCCCGGTGTGTGTGTGTGTGTGTGTGTGTGTGTGTGTGTGTGTGTGTGTGTGTGTGTGTGTGTGTAGAGGGATTACATATTTTTCACCGTCAAGTTGCGAATTAAATACAGATCATTAAAGATCCTTAAATATGTCATTAAAGAGTCCTTTATGGTTCCTTAAAGATCCTTAAAGATGGAATGGCTTTAAGGAGGCTTTAAGGCCTCTTTAAGGATCTTTAAGGACACATTTAAGGATCTTTAATGATCCTTAAAGATCCTTAAAGGAGGGGGTTGGTCTTGTGTTATTTCCAGACAGCCATGCCAAATTCAATTTTAAATACACACCAACCTTGGGAAATTTGAAGCCATATTTCAAGTAAAAAGTCTATATCATAGATAGCACAATAATTAATTATTTATTGATATATTGTTAAAAATCAGTTTTGTTGAATGTTGATTTTGTATCTCTCAAACAGTCAGATATTAAATGACACATACCATCTTTAAAAATTATAACAGTCAAGTGTTAAAGTTTAAGAGATAAATAAATACAGAGAAAAGTATCAAAATAATATTTTACACGTGTTTGTTTTGAACAAAATAGCAAAAAAGGACAAGCTGCATTGTATTATGGGATCAATGATGCCTTTTTAGGTTTTTTAGATTAAACAATAAGACAATCAGGTGACACTGTTAGAAGCAATAACTTCAAAACATACACACAAGCAAACACACACACACACACACACACACACACACAGCTATATATATATATATATATATATATATATATATATATATATATATATATATATATATATATATATATATGTTTATATAAAGTTTAAGTATAATCTGGTTACAAAAAAAAAAAACAAAATATAATTTAATATCTATCTGTAAGTGATAAAGCAACAAAATCATAAACATTGTACATACTAGGTTATTATTTATCAATATTACATTACTTACACAATATTGACATTGAACTTTATACTTGGATGTTGAAAACAACAGTGAATGGATCTGTAAAGACTGAATATTTAGAAGATTTCAATTTGAAAACAAGTCAGGTAGGTTTGATAATAATATCTGAAATAGCATGCTGTTAATAGAATAAAAGAGCACGTACACTGGATATTATATACATAGAAAGAGTTGAGTTAGGTAAAGGATTGTTGGGGATTCTTTCACTTGTATGAGTTAGGTATATGACAAAGATGGTCAAGATTCTTTTTTATATATCAACGTTCTAAGTTCTTGGATGGTCGAGGAATCACATGTACCAAGAAAAAGACCATTGACCTTTGGCAAGCGAAGAGACAGACTATCTCACATAAAGATCTGTCTGAGCTGGATTCGAACCCTGCACATGTAGTTTGACGCACTGTGATAAGAAAACATAGGCTTAAGACCACTAGGCCACTGACGCTCCTATACACAAAAAGAACAAGACAATTTGAATAAAACTGGAACATGCCAAGGTCAACTAGATAACACAAACTAAATCAATAACAAAACACTCCAGCTACAATACATAATATCTGATTAACAAAATGACAAATTAATGTCTACTTTTTGACAAATGGTTTTCTTAAAAATTACACAAGTACATAATTTAATACTGCTTAGCTTTTCAATGAGGCTTATTTTAGCACCTTATAAAATTTCTTTAAGAAAACAATGTGTATTAAAGAGAACAGTAATATAACTGCAAATGACTTAAAATTATTAACATTTCAGTAAAAAAGTACCGAAAATGTCATAACATAGATTTCTAAAATTTAGAAACAAGAGGTTCATGCACATGGTTCTTTAAAATATTAGATATTTATTTCTTTCTCGCCTCGTGTTCGGCAAAAGATATTGACTAGTTAACCTGGTGTCAGGATAATGGACTGGGGGAGTGATATGCTTGTCTGTGGCATACTGACTTTGAGAGTTAGCACTTTACCAAAAGTTTGGCCCTAAGTTTGTGCTAGTACTGGGCAAGGTATAATTCACACTACCACATCACAATCATACATAAATGTTCTCAAGGTAATTCACAAAGATGAAAAGCCCTTTTCTTGTCGCAAATCTCTTAAAACCACTACTGTTCAATCAATATTACAACAACAAAAACAAGTCACAAACAAACACCCATCTTTATTTGATGTACTTCAAAAGCACAGTTATCAATTTATTACATAATTTCTTACAAATAAAATTATTACACTCATATGTTTTTTTTGGGGGGTCAATATATTTAACTGATAATAGGCATTTAAACAAACATACACATAATTTAATGGATTATGATATCATATAAAACAAGTATATTTACAGGTCACGCATACACAGAACATAATATTGGGGCGTAGGAAAGATAAAACTGGCAATGTAAAAGATGAAGTCGAATCTGAAAAAAAAAAACCAAAAGAGAGGTAAGATTAATAAAAAATGTATAGTGTTTGAAATTCATATGTTGGAAGCCATGTAGACGACTTCATAAATTTATAAATATTAAAAAACTGACTTGATGAATTTGTTTTATAAATAACAACAATTAAGAAATAGGTTATCTAGATTTTGAAATTCCTGTAAGGTTCTCATATAGGATGAAAGCTTGAGAATGAGAGAGAAAACTAGTGTGTTCAGGCAGAAAATCTCATACAAACTCTCATACAAATATTATGCAAGTAATTGGATTTGAGTGGATTAATGGTTTTTTATGCCCCAGTCAATATTCTTTCACTTATATCGAGGGTACCAGTTCTTGGATGATGAAGGAAACCAGAGCACAAAGAGAAAACAACCGAACTTTGTCAAGCAAATAAAAACTTTCTTACAACAGTATCTGCCCAAGTGTGATTCAGACATAGGCAGAGAGGAAACTGCCAGCAAGACCCTTATGCAAGTAAATAAATTATGATTTCATCAGTGATAGTATCCCTATGCGCACTGTACCAAATGAACACCACTTCATTACACACATTAAACATGGACTATATAATAAAGCAAACCTTTTGAGCAACTGTATATTAAGATAATCAGTCCTGGGATGGTCAAGGAAACCCCGAGTGCCCTGGGAAAAAAGACTATAAAGTACTATTAAAGTAGAGAAAGAAATAAAATAGAAAAATGCAAACAATTTTTTCAGTATATATATATATATATATATATATATATATATATATATATATATAATATATATATATATATATATATATATATATATATATATATATATATCACTCATGCTGATAGACTAACAAGACAAGTTTGAGTTCAATATCTGAGAGTGTTAGAAAGAAGTCTAGAAAAGTAATAGTCGCATGCCCGACCGCACAAAGCACCTATGCAAAATAATAGCCGAGTGCAACTTAGTTATAAATCGGCTAAAATTTTAACACAAAACGCTTAACAAATTTTTGGACGGCAGTATTTGTGTATTGTTTTACATGAAAAAATTACTGAATTGATTTTTTTCAAAACAAAAGCTCTTACCCATTGGTTTTGTTTAATTTATAAAATCTATGAATATTGTCTTATATGCAGGCTGGCTACCTCAATTTATAACTGTTATCTGGGTTACATAAATTTAATATAAATTTATCTTAATAATGAAATCAATAATAACTATATCAAAATACAAACATTTACATTTATATAAGGTTTCAAAAACTAAAGATCACATAGTCATATATAGTAGTTAAACTAACAATGCAACAGTTTTATCTCGTGTAGCAACGTATATAAATTTTTATAACTGGAGAACAGGCATATTTGGATCACTGATTGGCTAACAACGGTTTTCAATCTGTGTTGAGCTTTGACCTATGCAAAATAAAACTATACATGGTCGAATTGCCAAGGTAAAATTAAGGAAACAATGTCATGTTTGTCAATTTGAGAATCTTTCTTAACTATTTTATAGTGTTTTTACGTAAAACACTTAGAGGGTGACCTTTGAACATTTTGTTTGGTTGTAATATATACTTTTTAAAAAATTTTCAAAATTATTATGTGCACCATTTTCAAGATTATAGCTGAAGCATTTTTGAAAACAAGCTGTTTATGCAGGAATTTGGTATTTTGGTTGTTTAAACCTATCCTATATGTTGAAAATTGCGCATAGGTTAATCAATAGTTCGCATCTGTTTCGATAAGAATAAAATATTTAGAAAAAATCTTTCATCTAGTTTTTTTTACCAATAGATACGACTATCTGCTACTCGCTACTCGTTAGGTTAATTTAGAGGTGTTAAAACTTTTATTTCTGACAGAATGTTCAGAATGACTTCAGATTCTTTCTAGAAAGTCCATTATGTATAAAGTCTGCTACTTTAAAAGTAATTTTTATAGTCCCAATGGGTAGTTGACATGGACAGAGAAGAAAATTAGGATATTTTTCTTTGTGTTTCAGCACCCATTAACAAAGCTGTGTCTTTTTAATAATAGTGTAAGGAATACTTATTATAAAGAGCATGGCTACAGGAACCATAAGCGCCCCAGAGATGTTAGGAAACACAAAATGTGATATATGTGATACTTACAAAGATGTTTTATGGAGGTGTTTAAACTGTAAAGAATTACTTTGTAAGAAATGTAAAACATATCATTCTAAAAGTAGGGCAACAAAACATCATACTATTACTGAACTAGCAAATATAGTTGAGAATAATCAAGGCACTTCAATATTTTGCCCGGAACATGAAAATGAAGCCTTTCAAAAATTCTGCACAACATGCAATGCTTTGGTTTGTCTTGAATGTATCATAGTGACTCATAAGCAACATGAATACAAACAAATAGGGGACATTATCAAACAAAACAGAACAAAACTTGAAGAAGCATTTGAGCAGATTAAAACCAAAGAGATACCAGATTTAGAGCAGTCCATTATATTCATAACCCAGAAAGAGGAGACTTACAGCCAGGAAATTGAAAATATGTTAACAGAAATAGTAACAAGAGGAGAAAATCTAAAAGAGGCAATAGACACATTTATAAACACATTAAGAAATGAACTGATGCAACAAACAAAAAAGGATGAACAAAGTTTAAAGGAAACAAAGGAAGAAATGGATCAAAATCTTCAAATATTGAAAACTCAGCTGAGTGATCAAGAACAAAGAGTGCAAAATTTGAGTGGTATTGACATCATCTTCAATGCTGAACACATTAAGGATTCCTTTTCAAAAGTTACCAGTAACATTGTGGAAATGCCATCAGTGCAACCACCAAGATTCGAAACTGGTGAAGATAATGAAGAAAACTTGAAGAATATAATTGGGCAACTTGTACTAAAAAAGAGCTTAGAGAAACATGAATCCAAAACAAAAGCAGAAGAGAGAACCCAGTTTCCAGAAGATCCTGAAAGAAAATTAGGACCTACAATCAGTAATAAAATAAGTCAAGATCAAACTACTTATGATCGAAGATATGGGCATAAAAACAATCAAGAACATGTCGATTCCTTACCTGAAAAAGATAACAACCTAAGTGCCAAATTAATGAAGGATAAGGAGGAAGCTACAGCAGACAACTCAAAATTCTGTGACACCAAACTTATCAATGGAAATATTGTGTTTTCATTTGGTGTGGAAGGTAAGATTACGAAAATCAAAATGTTAGATGATGATAATGCCTGGTTCCTGACAGAGCATGTTGAACATGCGTCTGTATATCAGAAACTAGAACTATTCAATGATACAGGTAAATGTATTATTTCACACAATCATAAAATGTATTTAAAGGACATGGCTATAACAAAATCAGGTGAATTATTGGTAACAATAATTGGTTTTGATAACTGCATTATGCTAGTGTCTAGTTTCGGAAAATTGTATACTTTCGCCGATTTATCACCGAATGAACCAAATGGTATACATATAACACAGAATGAAGATGTACTTGTTTTTGTTTCTGACTGGACTGTTTTTGGACAAAGAATAACTAGATTTTCATCAAAGGGACAAATATTACAGGTGATAGACGTTACAAACATGGATCCTGATCTGTATTCACCACATCGTATTACAGAGAATATTAATCAAGACATTGTGGTGATGATAGAGTCGACATATACGATTTTTGGGTGTACAAATATCATCATAGTTGTCAATAAAGAAGGTAAACAAAGGTTCAAATACACAGGACCACCAACACATATAAATACAACTGGGGAGTTCAATCCAACTGATATCGTCTGTACCCAGAGTGGAGAGATCCTCATTTCTGATGAGAGAAATAACAACATACATGTGTTAAGTAAAGATGGTGTTTTCATACAATTTTTACTCAACCAAGATCAAAATATAAATAAACCAGGGGCTCTTGATATAGATAAAACTGGCAAACTATGGATTGGTGGAAGGGATGGACATGTATCCATCACCGAAACACTTTGATCATCGATATAAACATACTCATACACATAATAACACTCGCACGACAACACTGGTCAGTCATTTCTTGTTACTTATGTGATAAAGAAAAGAATGGAGCAATATTCAATGTCAACTGGTTTTGTTCATTCATAGCATAAATATCTTCAAAAAATTAAGAACATGCGCAAAAAATTAAGAACATGCGCAAATATGACATAAACAAATGAACTAAAGACCTGATATGGTTAACTATTGAGTTTGTTATTATAATTTAGTTTTTTTTTTATTTGATTACTTATACCATACATATAATGGGATTTAGGTTGTGATAACTGAAAAACATACATAACAATATTCATGATAAGGAACTTTATTTGCAATTTGGGTTGGTGGATATGTGATGGTGGTTGGGAATTTGGTTGTTGTACTTGATAAGAATATGTAAACATAAACTGAACTGTTTAGATAAACGTACATAGAACTCGGAAGGAGGAGAGACGGTGGGGAAAGGAAAGAAAATTTGGTATATTGGGATAAGTTTGTACAAAAACATAACAAATATTCATAAACATTTATTACCCTGATGTGGTAAGGTTGGAATAGTTTGGGGATGTGGTTGTTGTTATTAAGTTTTCCGAAATACATACCATCTTGATTTGGCTAAAATAGTGGACCAATACATATATACTGATAAAGATTTTGATTAAAGTTATAATTTTTTGTTTATTTATACATGTACTTACGACATGTACAAGATTGGCAATTGTTTTTTAGAGCCAGACGGTTGAATGATTTATGATTTGTTTTAAATAAATGAAAATGAATTGATTGTATTTTAATTTCTTTATGATATATATAAATTATATTATAATTTTGTATGAAAAATGCAATTAAAATTAATAAGTTTGATATATTTTTTTCCAATTAAAGAAAGATTTATGTATAGACACTGTGAATTAAATTGACAAAAATTATGTGATATTCAAATGTATATCAAAGTTTTAGTATGAAAATGTATTTTTAATTTACACAGTTCACGATTGTTATAACATTCTTAAAAATACCTTGACACCTGAAATTTAATAAGATTGTTATGGTTAATGAGTTATGGCTAATAAATGTATAATTTTATCATAATTCAATTGACATTATTTATTGAATGCCCTTGTTAAATTAATATAAACATAACAATGTGGTGTTAAATAACTGCCAGTGTCTGCTAGTTTGTCAAAAAAGGTATGTATACCCCATTGTTGCAATATATGGAGTTTAGAACTTCTTATTCCTGTGCTTAGTGAAAAGGGCTATAGTTTTCAAAGCACCTTTAGCTTTATCACTCTGTAATGTTGTTTCTTACATTTTCATCATTTCAAGTGCTTTTCAAGTTTGTGAAAAAATGTAATAATTATTATAATTTAAAAGTGATTTACTTTAGATTCATTATTTTCAACTGTTTGGCTTATATATATTTTTTATTTTATCAAACTTTTCGGTCTTAGTGTCACTGATGAGGAATTGATTTCCGAAATGTGCACATCTGGCAGATCAAAATTTAACTGGTATTTGTATTATATATTTACATGCGATAATTGTTAAAAATATTTACTATTGAATAAGCAAAAACCAAAAAAAAAAAAAAAAAAAAAAAAGTTGAACAGTCAGAACCTGGCAAACAAAAACATCACTTGGACCTTACTACTGGTATCCAAACCAACTTGAGTCAACCCTGGTCCATAGTTCATTCGTATGTCTTCATCTTATGGGTATAAGTTGACCATTATCCATAGTTCATTAGTGATTGTTCATACTATAGGTATGAGTTTACTATGTTCCTTGCTTTATTAGTAATGGTTTATAGTATTGGGATGAGTTCACACTGTTCCATATACGTTAGTAATGATTCATTGTAAAGATTTACAAGGAAAACCTTTCTTACCTGTGTTAAATGTAGCTGAAATGACATCAGTGAAACAGTAAGATTTTTATGGTAAAAAGTTAATTATTACTGCATGCACACTTGACAGACAGAAAGAGTAAAATGGAGATTTAGGCCCAAGTTAAAAGTGTTGTACTTATGTTAAGTTAAAATGTTTCGAAATGATGGAGAGAAACAGAATGACTGGAGTAAACCGTCGAGCTGCTGTAAAACAAACTAACAAACTTTCTTCCATCATAATACCCAAGTGAAAGCAATAAAAGAACAAATAAGAATTGTTTTATTGATCACCCCCAGTACTATTCTAAAAAAGCTGTCTCTAAATAAGACTGATACCCCCGCAGATCCGCCATCAGCATCCCTGTTAAAATCAATAGAATAACCCCAAAATCGAAGCCAATGTGAATGATTGAACTTTCCCACTCAATCTCCAGTCAGAAAAGCTTACATTATAAGAGATATATCTTATATAATTAACTTGGGCAACTTTTAGGCATTGATTAGGATTTTCATGTGGGTTATTGAAAAATAACCTGAATGGATACTGTCTACACTGTAATTTGCAAAGCAAATTATGCAAAGGTGTCATGTATCAATGACCCAAATGAAAATCAGATTAAGTGCTTATAAGTACAGTTTTAAAGACAACTTAATTAAATTAGAGAATATCATTATGCAATTTGTGCATTTAATAACAGTCACTTTAAAACAGGGCAAAATGACATGACTTGTAGTTTGTTCAAGATAACGTTACAAACACTTTTTCAAGGCGAGTGGACAAGGCCAATATACGTTGGAAACATTGAGAAATTATTTAAACGTATTTTCGCTTTCCAACCAATGAAATTATCAAACATATGTCAAATTTAATTATTTCAATTAAAAGAAATAAAGGTAAAAATTGAAAATAACCTCTGATACTGTAGAGATAATCTTAACTGAATATCATATTGAATTGATGGACTTTAAACTTCTTTGGATTACACAATGCTGATATTTACCAAGCTCATTGACAAGAATATAAAAATTATTGTTGTGTGTAAATTTTTTTTAAATTTAACTAAGGGTTTCAATTGATTATGATTATCATTGATGAAATTTAATACAGAGGTGGATGGATGGATAGGCAGACAGAAAGGATTGAGATTAATTAGACGGATAGAGGAATGGATGGTAAAACAAGTTCTTGGAAATAACAATCCAGTCAAACCCTTAATGGCAAGATTAGCATAGAAAACTAGTGAACAACTAAGAGAAAATCACGAACCTTAAGAAACCACACTGTTCCTTTTTCTTTAGAAACTGAATAGCCATTTTCCTTGCATTCGCTAATACGTTCTTAGAGTAAAAATTTACGCCCTGCATTATAGATAATAATGTAAAAATAATTTTAACAGCATCTTCTCTGCATAAAAAATGTTTAACAAGAGTCACGAGAATTCCATGAAAATTTGGGTGGTAATTAACAAAAACCTCCCCATCTCCAGTTTAAATGGCTACACTCCCATTTGCATTACACGGTCACTGTGAACATTAATGTAGGCTAGAAATAATTACATAATTATGTCTTTTTTCTACACTTCCGTATACTAAACTGCAGACTTTTCAAAAAGTAGCACGTTGGTTGTATATAGGCCAAAGTGAAATGTACAACCTGAGAGGAAGTTGTAAATGAACACTGCTTATATGTAGGAAAACGTAAAATGTACAAACTAACAAAAGTGCTATGCAAACACTGGTTCTATATAAGACAGTGAAATGTAAATCTTATTGAAACCTAAGTGATTCCTATACTTTTTATTCAAAGTTAATTGTGTTGTCAGTTATATCACACTAGTATCCGTCCAAGTGGATCAGACCTAGATGGTGAGAGGCACTTTGAACCATAATTGTGCATTTAAGACTACTCTGTCACCAACGCTCCTACGAGTTAAATTTCAGTAATTTTGTTTTTTTCCTCCACAGAAAATATAAATGCATGTAATTGTGAAGATAAGAAAAACTTACTACTTTAAGTAAATGGAATAAAAACAAAACCACATGAACATAGAAATATAACATTTTATATCATAATCAACATGATTAAAATTTACAAAATCATTAACAACAACTTGCATGAATTAATTGGATTAAAAAATTCCATGGATATACAGTGTACAATGTACGTGTGTTTGTATATCCAAGATTATATTTGCATTTTAAGTAAAACTTTTTCATTATTTGACAAACATTAACTAAATAAAATTAAATAAACTAGACTAGTTTGATAGATTTTTAACATTCTTTTTTCAGAGGATAAATAAAGGTTTAAAATCAAAATAACAACAGCAGTAAAATCAAAAGTTTAGAACACTATTGATAAACAATTTGTTTTTCTTTAAGGCAGGTACAACATAAAGTTTTAAAAGTCTGATATACACAGTAAAACACCAAAATCAAACAAATAATTACTGGTGATTGTAGTGTTGAATACATGCTGGCGAAAGGTATATTGACCAAACTCTAGCTTATGACACTCTACAATTGCCGTTATAGCATTGGTTGAATATGTCAAAATGTTTGGTAAACATTGTCAGGTCCTACAAAAGTTTACAGTTTATAAATATTAGGGGGTCCCCATAGTTAATCAAAAAGTCCTATGGAGTTTTGAACCAATGTATAATTGATGGTATTTCTATATAAAGTCTCATTTAAAGCATAACAATTTCCATTGTTTCTATGACAACTTTTTTGCGGTTTGATTGGCTTAATAATGTCCCCTATATTTTTAGGGGATGTTTGTAGGATTTCACATTAAAGGCAATGATGTGATGGATTTCATTATTGTGACTGATATTCAATATGGGATTTCATCTCATTAGTAAAAAGTAATAGATACATTATTAATAAAAAAAAATTAACATCTAGTGACAATCATAATCTGAAACATATTTTTCAATTTCTCTTTTTTTATTGTTGCAAGCAGAGTAATTTGACCCTTGAAAAACGCAATACTAAATTTTGATCTTTGTCATGGGGGAATAACACAGAAAAAACAATTGTCACAGAAGAAATGAAATTATTTTTAGTTTGCTGACCTACAACAAGAATATTGAGTTTTAGTTATACATGTATATGCTTTAAAACTATATATTTCTGAAAGGATTAATGGCACATTTCATACTTAACAACAGTATAGTAACAATCATCAATTACATGATACAATTTTGCATAATATTCATAAATACATGTAAATATGAAAATTCCATAGAAATACAAGTTTCTTATCCAAGCTACTTCAATATTTTTCAAAAAAATTCATTTCTTTCGATTTTATTATATTTTTTTTTGACAATATGGTACTTCGTGGTTGTAGAACACGTTTACAGATAGACAATCATACATATTTTATATAAACTTTATATTGCAATGAAAATGGATATAAAAGTTTAAAAGTATAAAAAATTTATTAACCATATAAAACAAATTTGCATAAAAGCAATAAATGATAAAACAAATTCCATGGAAATAAAAGTTAATTATCCAAACTACTTCAAAATGTATTAAATCCAGACAATGATAACTCTATGATGAATTATTGCAGTAAAATAGATATAAAAGCTGACCTGAATCAAATGATAACAGCTGTTTTTTCATTCCAGTAGCCATAATCACCACTGGCTACTACATTTCTAAGATTAAAAAAAAATTAACTTATTTCAGCAAATTTGTGCAAAGATACCTTAAAAAGGACTATATTTTCAGCAATAATTTTAAAAATTATGGTTAGAAGTTAAGCCGTTTCTAATTAAGGTGAAATATCCATTCTTAAATTTCATGAAAAACATGAACTAAAATCTTTTTTTAAGATAATGTAAAACAAAATCCTTCTTCCCATCAAACCATTTTAACATCATACCTTTTTCCAAATACAATATTTTAATAATATTTATACCTTCAACCCATCAACTACTCTACAGCACTAGAAACCTGTTATATTCCTAAATAATAAATACAAAATTATGTCCCTGTCAAGAGCCTTTCCAAAAAATTAATATATCTTGATCACATCTATGCTTGAAATCTTGATCACAAATGCGTTTGAATAACTTTGACCTATGCTGTTGCCTTTGTTTTCCCTTTCTTTTTAAACCATTCATCACTTTTGTCAGCAGCTAATGCCTAAAATAAAACAATGATATGTAAACAAAAGAGGAAATTCGAAAAATCAATTCATTATAAGAACATTATAAGATCATAAAACAATCGACTATGAACATGATGACAAAATGCTGTTAATTCTATTCTGTATACATTTTTAAAAAAACTAACTGTTTAATTTTGATGTGCCATATGTTTACATTTCGGAAATTCATTTCTAATCACTGACACAAGTGCCGAAAAATTGATAAATAAAAAAGATAATTCAAACATTATAAATGACTCCAACGTTCCAAAATTACATGAATCGAAATCCAAATTTCAAAAAAATTAAGACTGAAATTGTTGCCACAAGGAACATTTTCTATTTGGACTACAATACTTTGGATAGAGACTCAACTAGCTAAATTCCAATATAATAAAGTTAATGTACATACATATAATTAGCACTACAGGTAACACAAACAACTATATGAAGCACAAACAAGGTAAGCAATCCTAACTCTACATTATGTAGACTGTACCAGTAAGAGCATATAACATATATAAGACGCTTTTGGATTATCTTATCAGATGGTTTTTAAGTTCTTCCTGATTCCGAGAACACAGGTTCATTATAAACCCAAACCAATAACAAAAATATTGGCATACCGCTTTGTAAATGAATACGCTGTGTGTATGATATAAAAGCCTTTTTTGTACTGTGTGTCATTGTGCTAAAAAGACTATGGAGTGAAGTAGTAGTGTTTTATGTCCCAGTCAAGGTTTGTACATTTATATTGATAGATCAGGTGTAACGGTGCAGCACATCCAGGTAACCAGAAAGCAACAACATATGTAAAACTAACATACTTTCTTCTCTCGTTAATTCGAAATTTGAGGGATAAGATAAAACATTTTGATTGATCCCAATTTCGATTAAACTTTTTTGATCATAGTGAAACTTCAGAACGATGATAAATGGGAGATATCTCAAATAGCAAAGCGTTCTTCCATGTGTGTACTGTTATGTATATGAGACGTTAAAAGGGTTGATCTTTTTAAATCTAAATGGTATATGCATTTCTACTTCTTTCTATCTTTCATGCCGTCAGGTCATGTGCAGATTTCAATAAAAACAAACTGTTTAACTTGAACTCTTAGTCATATTTATTATTTAATATTTATTATTTTCAAGTAGTAAAAGTTTGCAACTTTGAATATGTAAATCTGATTTCAGCATCGGTAGATCCCTTTGCAAAAAAAGATTGAAAATTTACTTGTTACAGGATTGTTGTTTTTCTTGGTCATCCAAGTGTCTTCTATCATTTTTAAAATTTGCTGCTTTTTTATGATGCACAATTTTGGTTAAGCCAACTCTGATCTTGTAAATATTTACAAAAATATAATGCAGAACCTGTCATAGTAAAATGATTGGCCCTACCTCTTCGAAAAGTGTATCAGCTTTTGGATCCATTTGTGATAATTCCCTAAAAGCCTCATCACCAACATAACAAATCTCATGTCCATCCTGAAAAAAGAACATCTCTAATATTAAAATTCAACTTCTTGAATAAATATATATGAATTGTAGTTACAATAATAGATCTGTAAATGAATTACAAAAAAAAAACCACCTTGAATAGTAACAGTAAACATGACAGATAAAAGCTTTTAGATTGGCTTACAAAATCATACAAAGTTAGGTATTTCATGTGATGGTAAGTGAATATAATTAAAACAGGGAGGCATTTTTCATGACTTTTTAAATTTTTTCATACCTGCTGTTTAAGGTTCAGACATTGGTAATGGAGACTTTAGCATGAGGTTAGAGATACTTATATTTTTTGTAATAGTGGATTCTTTTGTGTATCTGACATAATGTGTCACAAAGATCATTATTTCCATAAACATCGGTATTTTTACATGCAAAATTCCTTTAATAGCAAGATTTTTTAAATAGATTTATAATGATAATCACAGATGTACATAGCGATTTTCAGTTACAACTTGATGCAATTAGGTGAAAAATAGTTAATTTTATATAACTGAATTGGATGTTCTATGAAAGTTTTGCATAATTCACATTTACAAACACCGTTACTCCAACAGTACATGTTGTTATGTCCACCAATGATACATCATTAAAATTAATTTCATTTTTTTCATTTTTACAAGACTATGTCACAAAAACAGAAAGGTTATTTTTCACTTACAGGGTCTGCCAGTATAACGACTTGTACTGTAGCTTTCCCTGGTGTATCTAAACTGACTAGTGGTGTTAATATTGTTTGTTCTTCATCTTTCATCTGCTTTTCAATGCCTGGAAGCTTAAAATAAGTAAAAAAATTAAATTTAAACATGAAAATAATAATAATTCAATTAGAGCCGAGTGAATTATTTTTGAACAAGTAAATTTTTAATTCATGCAGAATGTATTCATCATAATATTGTTGATAAGTATGTAGTCACTGTATCCAAACTTATACTGGATATATTTAACTTACCATAGCTCTTTGTTCCTTTCATTCTCAAAATTGACTTGACGTGACGGGTGTAGCTCGCTAACCCTTCCGGAGCACCCCGCCCCACTTCCTTGATGGAAGTTCACGTGTATAACATACTTGCCAATTTGCAAAGTTTTTACTTTGTTTTTAGGATTGTGGTGTGGACAATGACTGGTATAATTGTTTTATTAAACGGTTTTTAAGTACATGTGAAACTAAAGTGAAAAATAAATCCCGATTTACATTAAAATTTATAATTGATACATTTAAAAATTTATTGGTTATTGAATACATATGAAATATAAATGAAAAAAAAACCGAATGTTCATTTGAAGATTTTCAATTGATACAGATTGAATGGAGTGGTTTATGAATACATGTGAAACTTTTGTGAAAAATTAATCCCAATTTTAAATGAAGATTTTCAATTGATACAGATGAATTGAATTGTTATTGAATACATATGAAACATAACTTAAAAACAATTATTAATTTCATATAAGATTTTTGATACATATAGACTGAATTGATTGCTTATTTAACGCATGTTAAACATACTTGAAAAATAGATTTTAAAGATTAATTCACAAAATATTTACTTCCAACTAAGTTTCATTAAAATCTGGCTAGTAATATTTTTGGAAAAGTTGATAATGTTTGTTAACAATGCATGAATTGCACAAGCAATCACACTGCACAATGCCATAAGTTTACATGACATTTTGTCAAGTTAGCTAAAATACCAACTAAAGAACTACCTACTAAAGAACACTGATCATGTGATTCTTTATCGAAAACAAGGCAATGTCAACAAACATAGCAAAAATCATTAAGCGTTGATAAAATACAAAATTTTTTGTCTATCAAACGTTTTGGCCACTAGTGTCACTGAGGAGGAATGTTTTTTCGAAATGTGCACATATGGCACATCAAAATTTAGAAATGTTTGTTATATATTTATGACTGGAAGAAGGGATATATAACATTATTGGATTCAGTTTGTCTCAGTTGGCCATTGTTCGTTTCTTTGCAGAATCGGTCCTGCTTGCACAAATACGTTTATTCTGTTGATGTCATTGTTTACTTACATGTAGGACTTCCGTGCATGCTCCAAGCTGATAATTAACATATTATCTTGTTGCCCAAGACTTTTACGATTTCAAATATTATTGGCTAATACAAGGGATCTCAAGATAATGAATTGCACAGGTCATAAGAAAAAAAACATTCTTATTAATAATTTTTTTAAAGACGTTAAAATATATAATACAAATACCAGTTAAATTTTGATGTGCCAGATGTACACATTTCGGAAATTCATTCCTCATCAGTGACACTAAGACCGAAAAGTATGATAGATAAAAAACATAAGCCAAACATTTGAAAATTAATAAATCTAAAGTTCCAAAATTATATAAATCCAAATCAAAATAAGTAATACTTTGCATGAGGGAAAAAACCTTAGTTTTAAATAAATTTCTAAATTTAAGACGGGAGAAAATTTGCTAAATGGTACATTTTCTGACAGCACAAAGTACTGCCTACTGAGTTATGGAAACCCTCGGGGAGTTTTACTTCACCAGCAATAATACATTAAAAAGTCAAAATGAATGCAACATCTTTGCATGACAAATTGTTACGCATTACCTGCCTTGTTTAACACGTAATATGAACTGTATGGTATCCCAAAAACATTTGTACTATATAGTGAAATGAACATTACATCTTTTCAGATTATTCTCTGTAGTTTGAAATACATGATTTCAATCTTTGATTCCATTTCTAAAATGTCTGATTTAGGTATACCTATAAGGCACTGACTGATGGCTGAGGCAGGGGCTTGTCAGAACTTGTGACGACAATGTCAGAACCTTTTAAGTTTTAGAAATAGGAAAAACACACATGGGGCTAGAAGTGGAGAGCATAGCGGGTGTGGCAAGAAAGTGACTTTTTCCGAGTAAAATTGCTTTACAAGCGAAGATGTATGTGATGGAGCAATATCATGAAGTAGACAAACATGCCTAAATCCTGACACAGGGCATCATTTAAGAAATATTTCTTGTGCTTTTTCAGTATACATCTTGGTAATACCGACCTGAAACACTTTTGCCCAGCTATACCATCACACGAGAAGAATCTGCAATAAAAAACCTCCTCTGTGCTTATGCTTCTTTCGACAACTACAGACCTTCTACCGTGTTTCGGTAACCATATTTTGCTTTAAATATTCCTTACTGGTTCGAAATAGTTAACCCATGTTTCGTCACCAGTAACATTGTTTGCAAATTTTCTTTGATTGAATTTGGGAAAATTTTTGAGCAAAAGCTTAGACGGTTGCACTTGTACCCGTTTTTGGTCATCTTTGACTATACGTTGGAAAGGTATTGAAGAGTAATTGAAGCATATAATCATTAATGTAACCTCACAAAGCATTATCCTGCGGTACAATACACATTACACATCGAACAGCACCAATATTTGGTTGTTTTGCCTTGATAAACCCCTTTTTATGACAGTTTAATTATACAAACCTGGTCACTGGGACAGGCAAATGCTATTCTTCCAAATGCTGACTCATGTTCTATTTTGGTACCAAGGTGACATAACTCCAACTTACACTGTTAAAAAGAAAGGTTTAGTGATATTTTTGCATAAATTATATACTTTTGAGACCAAATATATTTTAAAAATGTGATAGTGATGGTCAATTTACTTTTTATACTACTTTATGTACAAAAGTATATATAATTTTTTTAAAAAAGAATGATCAGTTTACTTTTTAATGGCAATGTTTGTAAATTAAATTGTTTTGTTCCACCAAAAGCAAATTAAACACTTTTATATTCATTTTGCAAAAAAAAAAAAAAAATCACTGCACAAACACTTGAAAGAGTTTTATGACCTGTGATATCCATATGTTTCTCTACAATTCTACAGACAAGCCCTAAATCGCTAAAAACTCACCTTCTTAGTGTCATGTCATTAATCAGAAAAATAAATATTAAGTTGTCAGGCCCACCAATTAAAAGATCAGTGAAAATCCGAATTTTTACCCGAGGAAATGTAATTTCAACTTAGTTTCAATTTTAAAATTTATTTCAAAATAATCATTTAAAAAACTGACAGGTTATCTATTGAATCAGATGTAGAATGGTTATTCAAGGCCATCATCAATGACTAAGTTGAAGAGTGTCTACATGGAGAGTGGAAGGTCGTGTGCCGGAAACCAGGCCATGTCATACACATGACATTACAATTACAAGATACTGCTTCCTACCTTGACACTTAGCATTAAGGATGCTAGGGTTATGTGAGTGGTGGAGTGATATGCGTGTTTTACAGGATACTGACTCTGTCAGCTAACACGACTAAAGTACGCACTCACAGATCACACCAATAAAAGAACTTGTTCCTAGATTTATGCTTATCAATAATAACTATGTTCTCATCGTGAAAAGCTAAAAAAAATTTGATTTGATGTTAATTAAATTTCAAACAACCAATTAGATTATGACCCTTTCAAGTTTCAATGTCCAATAAAAAGGAGACCAATCAATGTTTTCAACTTTCACTGTTCAATGAAAGGAAGACTATACTATGTTAGCATTGTTTGCTTCACCACTCATGATGCCGTAAAGCTGCCCTAGACATATTGGCAAACATCTCTTTGTAAGTCAAATGTTAATATTTTTGTTACATAATATAAAAAAAAGCTGATTCTAAATAATCATAGATATTTATGTTTTTTTTTTTTTTTTGCCAATGTACTTATTTTTTATGTTAAAAACTTTAGTTTCTATTATTTCCTAAAGACATTTTTATCAGAAAATGTAAAGGTTTATCACTGTTACAAAACTCTGCTCTACAAAGGCCCACTTGCTAATGGACCATTTTCCCTATCTGCATTTAATTAAAGTCCTGCAATGTCAGATTGTACAGTGTTAGACAGTTTTTTGACTTAGTTCAAAAATGTCAGTGGTAATTTTGGTTTTTCAAATCAACCTAAAATGACCACCATAATATAAGTGGAAAGTAAATGACTGGGTCTTAAAACACAATTACTGGTCTTCATTCTATTTGTTTTGAATTTTATATAAAAAACCCTCTGTATATTGATTAAAGTCCCAAGAGGACTTGGTTCGTATTTTTGACTTACTCATTAATCATCTCAGGTCAAAATACATTTAAAACACTATATATTTTGATTATTAATAATTATTAAGGATTGAAGTCAAAATATAATTTTTATTACAATTAAATCCTTTGAGAAAAAGTACTTTTTCATGTCTCGTGACAACACATTTAAATAAATGGCAACATATGATTATCATACGTGTGTAGGACCAGAGATTTCAATTACGGATATACGCCCTTGGTAGGGCACACGTGTTTACAGTTTGTCGATTCTAATGACAAATAAAAAGAAAATTGAATGAACAGTGTGGGAAAATCATCACAAATATTGTAAAACGGCTTCGAGTTTTATGGGTAATTTGTAAGTAATTTTCACATTGTGATGACCCAATAACTTCGCTGAAATGAAATTCTACTCTTAAATAAAAACGTCATTTGAAACGGAAACAGCCAATGAAATTGCCCTAAATCGCATTACAACGTGAAGTTTGTATTGATACCTGGTTATCAGCATATCCCAGTAGAGCAGTCTTTTCGTCTTTACTGTAAATATTCATGCCACACAATTTTGTCCAATAGTCTGTTCAAAATAAATGAACTTGTCTAATATTTGTCATTTAGAATTGAAAGTCATATCTCGCATTTAATATTCAGTTAAACTTGCATATATACAATCTATGGGACTTGAGAAATAATGACTTTAGAGACGGCAGACAAGAGAACCTGGAACAAACCAGACCTTGGGCAAAAGAACTGACAATAATTTTCACAATAGAATTGGCCAGAGTAGGATCTAAATTCATGTTACTATATAAATATTTTTATATTATAAACATCAAAATACTGTGATAATATGAAAGATGGCAAGGGAAATTTGACAAATATTACTGTTTTTAAGACTAAATATAAATGCACATGCATCATTTATGATTTTGTGATTTTAAAGGATCGATTTTATGCATGTTTTATGTTATATCATCATGACTGATTGAATGAAAATCTCCAATCTAATTTCAAATTCACTGTGATTTGGATCAAGCTTTATTTTTGCACATACTGATTTGCTTACTTTTCAGAATGTTATTGCTCATTGCAATAAGTATAAATGAATTAATAATCTTTGCTTTGTATTTTTGTACATGTTAAAACTAAGTAACCATTTTAAATCAAGACACCCAGAACTGCAGAATAAGAACACAGTAAATGATGATATACTGGACACACATAAATACACATAAATGATGATATACTAGACACAAATAAATGATGATATACTGGACACACATAAATGATGATTTACTGACACACATAAATGATGACATACAAAAAACACATAAATTGATGACATGCTAAACAAATACAAAGAAACTACACTTACATACAGATTTCTCTATATCCGATGAGCCTAGTGACACTTTGTTTACTGGATCTGAAACAAAAAAAAATATGCCATGTAGCATGAACGAGCACAGGTTAAACTCTGCCTAATTACCTGTCAATCTTTATTCAAATTATCCCAATCACGTACTTATCTCAACCAAATAAAATCTTTTTAAACTTTATTTTGTCCATTGATTTAAATGTTCATAACAATTTTACCTGATGAATATTTATTTAAAAAAAGTCCACTAAAAAGAATCTTAAAATATTTGAAAAAAATTAACATAATTTATGTTGAACTTATTATAAGGCTTTAGGTTAGGTTACTAATACAGTTATCTAGTGTTCCTTATAATATATACCAAATCAATTATCTACACTAAACAACTTTATTCATTGGGTATTGAACTACATCACATGAGGTTTACCCATAGGACATAATTCCAGGATTTCACTATGTAAATGTATTTCAAAACCATAAGAGGTAAATCATTTTCATAAAATTTGCAGAACCGTTTCTTGAAAATCCATTATCCTTTCCTCTTATTAAACCTACACTATACTTTATTCATTTTAAATCTGGATTTTTATTTGTGTTAGATATTGAATCAAACTTTATCTAACGTATAATACTGGTATATATATAAATCATTATAAAATGTGAAAATTGCATTATGAATGAAACAGATAAAGGATTTGAAAATTTAACATAAAACAAGAGGCCCATGGGCCTTAACGCTCACCTGAGGAAATATCCAAAAACTTACAAAGAACTTAATTACAAAAAGTTCACAAAATTCCTCAAGTTTGGAAAATCCTGCAATAATTAATCAGTAATGTCTAGTGACATTTCATTTATAAATAGCTCATATGCACGATTTAACTATAGTACAATGAATAATTTCCAAATCATTAACCATATGGTTATGCAGCCATGATTTTGACCTTTGAACATGTGAACTTGAACCTTATATCAAAATGGTCTTATTATCAATACGTACAATATTCTAATAAAGATGCTTGTACAAAATGTTAATGGTTTTCAAGATAATTTACAATTTCAGTCCTCTTCTTCAGCTATGACCTTGACCTTTGAACAATGTGACCTTGAGCCATATATCAAAATGATCATCATGTCAATACCTACAATATTGTAATATAAATGCCTATACAAAAAGTTTATAGTTTTCAAGATAATTAGCAATTTAAGTCTCCTTTTGCAACTGTGACCTTGACCTTTCAACATATGACCTTGTACCATATATCAAAATGATTGTTAATGCAATACCTACACTATTCTAATATTTTCCTATACAAAAAGTTAATAGTTTTCAAGATAATTAGCAATTTAAGTCTTCTTTTGCAGCTGTGACCTTGACCTTTCAACATATGGCCTTGTACCATATATCAAAATGATCGTTGTTGCAATACCTACAATATTCTAATATTCATGCCTATACAAAAAGTTAATATTTTTCAAGATAATTAGCAATTTAAGTCTTCTTTTGCAGCTGTGACCTTGACCTTTCAACATACGACCTTGATCCATATAACAAAGTGATGGTCATTTTAATACCTACAATATTCTTATATACATGCCTATACAAAAAGTTAACAGTTTTCAAGATATTTCACATTTTCAGTACACATATGCAGCTACGACCTTGACCTTTCAACATATGACCTTGAACCATATATCTAAATGTTTGTCATATCAATACCTACAATATTCTTATATGCATGCCTATACAAAAAGCTTATAGTTTTCAAGCTGATGCACAAATTTAGTATTCATAAGCCAAAAATAATATTTCAGGGGCAACAACTCCTACATGGATTATCATATAGTTATGAAACTTGGTACCTTTTTAAATTTTGTTTATGGGGAACATTTAAACAATGTTTTGAATTCATATATCTCTTAAAATTTGCAAGAAAATTGCCTAAAACTGCATAAATCACAAATTAGGTCATGACCTTGATTTGTGACCTTGAACCTATTTTAAAGGCCATTTCAAGAAAAAGTCAAAACTGAAAACCCCATGTCAATATCTGTTCAAACAGTGAAGTTATAACAATTTGAAGCCATTTTACGAAAATTTTTAAAATTATACGCAAAAACTTGTAACCCATTTTTCGACCAAATTTCATGAAATGACCAAACTATAGGCTTAAGACCGTAGAGAAGCCAACTATCACATCAGATTTTTTCTCTCGTCATTGGTTTCAGAGAACAAGATTTTTTAACCTTGACCTAGTTTTGGTGGCCATGGAAATGCCATGAACAAATCTGAATTGCACCCGCCCATATATGCTTCTGACCAAGTATCATTGAAATCTGTGCAGCAGTTTTGGAGGAGAAGTCGAAAATAGGTGTTAACGATGCACGCACACACCCACACACGCCGCGCCATGCCATAATCACCTGACCAAAAGGTCAGGTGAGCTAAAAACCATAGTAAAACTTTAAACACTGACAAATTTAGTTATACACGTGAACTTCATCGAAGGAAGTGAGGCCGGTGCAAAAGTACAGAGTTTGTGCCCATTGGTATACCGACTGTTTATTGCAAAAGGATATAGCCATACGCCACAAATATGTTGTCTATCAGAAACTCTTAACATTTTGTTGATGGTATCTTCAGTATATTTATGTGTGCAGTCTGTATGGAGAGTTCCATTGAACTGACATCGTTTGTTCCCATAATAGACACATCCTCATTGCTGATTGGAACAATAGCAACATACACTTGTTAAGTAAAGATGGTGGTTTCATACAATTTTACTCACTTGGGATCAAACTATAAATCAACTAAGTTCAATAATACTCATTTTTGTTAATTCATACCTTAAATATTCTACAATTGTTAGTGTAAGAGACGAAAAAAAAGAAAAAAAATGTATTACTATTTTGTATAAAAAAGTGATAAAAATTGCTCAGTTTTTTAAAATTATTTTCACAATTTAAAAATAATTTAGATAGAAAATGTTCCTTGAATTGAAATATTTGCTCAATTTTTATCAAAATAAAATTGATATAACATTTATAGTATGAGTTATGTTTTATGTTTATGAAATTTGTTTAAATTTGTTATTCAAGGGATATCTCTTATATATAAAAGTTTTAAATTTTTATTTTCTTTAAAAATAAAAATTTTTGTATAAAGGTGATGCTGGGCACAAATAAAGGAGATCACGATGGCACATATTGGTCTTTATATGAGAAAAAGGAATTAATTCTTTTAATAGAACAATCATTTGATGTTGAAGTAAGAACAAGATAAATCTGCTTGGCAAACAGGAAGCAACTTTAAACATCTCTACAAAGTTGTATTATCGTCAGAAAAAAGTCAAAAACGAATTTATAGCACGACTATGTTGGGTTAAAGTGCCTCTACTTACGTCATAACAACAATGACTGAATTGATCATATATAGAAGTTAAACCAGTTATATATTTAAATTTAAATTTGGTTAACAACGAGAAAGCAGGTCATATAACGCAGTGAAGTGTATATACTTTTGTGCTATTGATTACAGGTAACCTAGACAGATATAAACATTAAACGAAATACGTTAAAACTTCTGCATTTGTAATGGCTGAATGTAAAGAAGACGTGTTCAATTGGAGAAAAAGCAGTCAGGTAGGTGTTATATATATTTATTTGATGATAAAAAGTTATATATATATATATATATATATATATATATATATATATATATATATAAATATTTGATGTTAAAAAGTATCAAAACAACTAACTGAGTTTCTGCCATTGCTTTTTGACATTTATAACAAAAGGTAAAGCACATCAAAATGCATGAAAAAGAAAATGCAACAATTACGAAAAAAGTTATGAAATTATATTTAGATAACTGTTTTTGTAATGAGGTTTTACTTCAGTGATGATTGGTTTTGGTTTTGAGTTTTAGCCACTACAAACCGAAACACATAATCAATTACATGGTATAGTTTGAAGCCCGTTACTATTGATAGATTGAATTTGTCTATCTTGATTTGAAATGTTTTAAATGCAGGGTGAAAACTTGGGAACCTGGGGGATAATAAACGTTTTCTGGCAAATTTCTTCAAACCGTATTATATATATTACACATACTGACATTTGGGTAAAATAATAATATAAAAAAATTCAATACCAATACGTCTTCAATAATTGTGATGTTCCGTTTAGTGGACACCATACAGTATTCAACAGAGTTGAGTTGAGTAGTGGTGTTTAACATCCCAGTCAAGAATATTTCACTTATATCGAGACTTCGACAGCTATAGGTGAAAGTGTAGAAATTTTGCCTGTGCTGTGCGCTAATCGCATTATACAGCAGGGTTCTTTTTCGTGCCATGCCTGCCTTGACACGGGACCTCATTTATGTTGTCCCCATCCGAAAGATCCATGACTATCACTTCATAATGCCAAGTGCTTTGCGAAAGAACAGCCACTACCCACTTTCAAGTCTTGCGTCAGACCCGGTCGGGGTTTGAACCCACGACCTCTTACTTACGGAGCGAGCACTCTACCACAGTGGGTATTCAACAGAGTTCAATACTAGAGATGAATCAATTAGAAGTATCAATGCAACTCAACATAAGATTCAACACTTAATGACTGAGTATGACTTTCATTTAAACCTTAAGGGCAATAACTTCTCATTAATTTATACTGGGATGGTTGGACTAATAAAAAGATTGTTGTAGACTAAATGTTAAGAAAATGTCATGATTTCGAAAAACAGTTATGAAGTTTTCATAATAAATGTAAACCATATTTGAATGTAAAAGGTGTTCTGAGATAATAAGGTAATGACATTTGATATATTGAGTTAGGCTTCACTTGTGATGGTAGGTAGTAGTGAAATCAAAGTTTCACTTCATTGCTTTTTATGAAATGTGTCATCAGGCTCAAAATAATACAAAAAATGCTACAAACGCTACAAATTAGTGAAATGGATTAATAGAGCATTTCAGAATTGGTTTACTTACATTAGGTACTCTTGGCTCTTGGAAAATGTAGAAAGTAGGAAAGCAAAAAAAAAAAAAAAAAAAAAAAAAAAAAAAAAACTGTAGTCCTTCTGCAAATGAAATGACAATTTTTCTAGCACTAAGGATTTTGCAAATGCAATACGACATAGACAGTGGAAAAAGTAATCGTTATCGTTTTCTTTAGACTTCTCAGCTACCAAGTCCAATTTAAAAACCTGAACTTTAAATTAAACATGTGCATCTAGATACAACATTTAAAGAAGAAATTTAGATAAATTACAAGTAATAGAGATATCACATTACAACCATATATACACATTTAACTACAGATTTTTGTATGTTAGATTGTTAAAACGGAGAATGGAATTTAAAAAACGTGAAATTTATAGGTATGTCTTAATAATATATCATATATCACCTATTTTGCCAGTTTGCAAAGTTTTTAATTTGTTTTTTTGGATTGTGATATGGACAAGGACTGGTATGTTTGTTTTATTTTTATACATGCCAAAACATGTAAATAGTACAGGTAAAGGAAACAAATGATTGTATGGATTAAAAAGTTAAAAAGTTTAAAAATTCCATAAATGAGTTAACTTAAGGAATACATATTATTTAGGATGGGTAATGGTTTAAAAAACGACTAAAACTAAATAGCCATATACAGTCAACACTATATTGCAATACAATGTTTTAAACATTCAATCAATGTATTTTTATAAATAAATATCATTTCAAACAAATACAGTGTAGTACTTTATATGAATAATACAATAAAGCACATGTGTTGTTGTGCATCTTATGTAAAAAGGAACTCATTGGTTTGTCTAATGTCATAAAAATTCAAATTTAAAGGAAAACATAATAATAAATATATAAAACAGATACCAGTTAAATTTTGAAGTGCCAGATGTGCACATTTCGGAAATTCATTCCTCATCAGTGACACTAAGACCTAAAAGTTTGATAGATAAAACACATAAGCCAAACATTTGGAAATAAATGAATCTAAAGTTCCAAAATCATATAAATCCAAATCCATTCAAGGGAGGCTTTGCATGAGGGAACAGACCTTAGTTTTAAATAAATTTCAAAATTGAAATCGGCTAAAAATTTTGCTAAACGGTACATTTTCTGACAGCACAAAGTACTACCTACTGAGTTATGGATACCCTCGGGGAATTTAACTCCACCAGCAGCGGTACCCGCTCGGGAGTAGTAAATATATAAAACGAATACCAGTTAAATTTTAATGTGCCAGATGTGCACATTTCGGAAATTCAAAAAAAAAGACAATGCATTCTCGGCTGATTGGTCCTCGTTTTTAAGGAGGGATTAGTTTTAATTTGTATAGAAGTGAATGGAATTAAAAAACAAAACACTGCTCTGTTATGTGTGATATGTTCTATACACTATTATAATAAAAATGAAACAGTTTCAGTAAAATTGTGATATTTATTTCAGAAAAAGCAAACAAAAACAGAATTACTCTATAGACCTAGTGCATTAATTATCAGGAGCAATAACTCTAGGTATTATAGTCAAACATGCTAGCCCAGACAACATGCGCATTTGATCTTAGTTATGAAACTTTCCACAAAGATTTGATGAAATCCAGCCAATAGTTTTTTTTAAATAGCCCGGATTTGAATATACTCTATAAGTAAATTGATTAATATATCGGGGCAATAACTGTGGGTAAATGGTCAAACTGAGAGAATCAAATGATATGCACATCGTCTATTTGTAATGAAGATTCTGACACAGTTTTACTGAAATCAATCCAATAATTTTCAAGAAATAGTACTTTATATGGCTATTGTTTAACTAAAGTAGGGCAATAACTCTGGTTTCAATTAATGAACCAGGTAACCCTGATGACATGCGCATCTCCTCTTGATAATGATGCTTTTCACAAAAGTTTCATAGAAATTCAGCGTGATGTTTAAGACAAATAGGCTAGAAAAAACTCGCACGGAAACACTGAAGCACGGATGCATGGACAGACAACGCCAAAAGAATATCATCCCCTTACCAATTCCTATTTGTAGGGGGGGGGGATTTAACGTATTTTTTATTCTTTACTGTTAGGTATATCTTTTCATATAAACCTGGAGAAAATATAATTAAGGAAAGGCTTTTTTTAAAATTTAAATTTAAGAGGGATATCTACATGTAAGAGAATAACATTGAACGATTTTAATAGTAAAAAACAATAATTTGTAGCCTATTTGTTCACCAGCTTTTCAGCCGATGAGTTTTTAATTAACTACTAACTAACAGTAAACAGTAAACATAGTCCCTGGCACTATGAACACAACTTTTTACAAAAATTTTAAAGCATATCTGAAGTAAAGACTTTCCAAGTCTTTCAAAAACCCCAAGTCTTTAAAATCTTGTCAATCAAACCAATGGGAAAATTATAATCAGTGATCTTGTCTTGCCTGGCTGTCTTGTTTGTTTACATATAGATTCATTTTCTTGGCAGTATATCTGTTGCCAAGTAAAGCTACACAATGCAAGTTAATAACAGAATAGATAAACACGAAAAGAATAAAATATTTATTTTACATACGTATACAAAGGTAACACATTCGTACTAGGTATTGATAAAGCACAATTTGAATGGAATTGGCACTTTTGTTAAAAAAACTCCATTAAAAAGTTGAAGACATATCATAAATATTGAATACTGCAGCTTACACCCTCACACGGGCCATAATAACTTTTGTACTTTCAAATTTCCATAATAATCAACACTTCAAACCCTAATTGTATATTCTGAGATAATTTGGTTCATCAACATCAGGACGTCCAATAGTTTATTCAACCCTATTATAGCTGTTAAAAATGGTATTAATTAAGATTACACTTGAATGAGAATTTGAAAATTTTTCACAACCATAATGGCAATTATATTAATAACATGATAAAAAATTGTATAAAGCCACTCACTTTAAAAGATTAAACTTTTAAACTTTTATCATTCACCATAGATAGGAGAGTATACAAAGAATTTTTTTCTTTTTTTCAGCAGCAGTCATCAACAAACTTTTACCTTTAAATTAAAAGTTTTAATGATAAAATTTTGAGAGATCATGGCAACAGGAACCGAAAGGGCCCAGGAGATGCTAGGAAACACAAAATGTGATATCTGTGATACTTACAAAGATGTGTTATGGAGGTGTTTAAACTGCCAAGAAACACTTTGTAACCAATGTAAAACATATCATTCAAAAAGTAGGGCAACAAGACATCATACTGTTACTGATCTAGATGAGGAAAATCAAGGAACTTCAATATTTTGTCTGGATCATGAACATGAAGCATTTCAAAAGTACTGCACAACATGCAATGCTTTGGTTTGCCTTGAATGTATCATAGGGGCTCACAAGCAGCATGAATACAAACAAATCGAGGATATCATCAAACAAAACAGAACACTTCTTGAAGAAGCATTTGAGCAGATAAAAACCAAAAACATACCGGAGTTAGAACAGTCTATTGTATACATAACCCAGAAAGAGAAAATTTACAGCAAGGAAATTGAAAACATGATAACAGAAATGACAACGAGAGGAGAAAATTTAAAACAAGCAATAGACAAGGTAATAGACACAATGAGAAATGAATTGATGCAACAAACAACAAAGGATGAACAAAGTTTAAAGGAAACAAAAGAAAAAAATGATCAAAATCTAAAAATATTGAAGACACAGCTGAGTGAACAAGAAAAAAGAGTACAAAAGTTTAAGGGTATTGACATTATCGTCAATGCTGCTCACATTCAGAATTCTTTGGCAAAAGTTGCCAGTAACACTGTGAAAATACCATTAGTTCAACCACCAAGATTCCAAACTGGTGAAGATAATGAAGAAAACTTGAAGAATATGATTGGGAAATTTTTATTGAAAAAAAGATTAGCGGATAAGGTACTTACAACAAAAGCAGAATATCGAACAAAGTATCCAGACGATGTTGAATGTAAAAAGAGCTACAGGAACTGATACAATCAGCCGATCCACCTACAGTATAACTTCGATGTCTCTACGTGCAAGGGACTTCGGATGGATATTCGAGCCATCGGAGGATTCGAGGGATCGAACATCGAGTTCCCATGTTTCTGGACGGTCAAAAAATCTTTAAATTTGTTGTGCATGTAAATAAACTAAGGTCAAGTGATGAAATGTCCGAATTAAAATCCCATTATTTATCACGAATATTAACAAAATTCAAAGAGAAAGAAATGTCCTAATTAAAAATACATGTAGAAAATTCATTTCAATATGAATGTTGACCTGCAACCTGCAATATGATGTTATATGGCTACAGAGCTAGGATATGGCACTTTATTTTAAATTCAATACAAAATAAACTTACTTTATTCTAATTACATATGTAATACCTAACAATGCCAAATATAAAGAAAAACAATACAAAGCACATTTTAATCACAGGAAATAATGATAATACACATTACTAAACATACTCCAAGGACAAATTACAAAATTCTGTTGTACAATCATCAGGCACAAGCAACTGAGGGGTTTTAAAAATACTGATCAAACACTCCCGCATGTCGTAATCGGATTAAAAGAACTGAGGATATCGACACTCTCTCATTAAGTTAATTAATACTTAATTAATTAAATTTAGGTAAATGTCTAGACTAATTGTTTCATTCCACTCTATTCCTTTTCATGAAATCTGTAATATGGCTTTATCTTGTGTTTTGTTTACTATGGCGCGGACCACATGTCGTTCTGACAAAAATTGTATTCAAGCGAAAGAAGTTCAATTTTCACTAATTTTATACCTCTAAAAAATATTTATTGTTTGAGGGAATGGATGTATTCGTGTTAACGAATGTCGAGTCATCGATGTTATTTATGTAGGATAATATAGGAAATTGGTCGGGACCAACAGATGACTTCGAGTTATCCGGGGTATTCGAGGTAACAACATTCGAGCGATAGAAGTTTTACTGTATTTATGACAGAGAAAATTATTTGAACGTATTTTTGCTTTCCTTCAAATGAAATTATCAAACATTTGTCAAATTTAATTATTTCAATTTAAAGAAATGATGGTAAAATTGAATATAACCTCTGATACTGCAGACATCATATTAACTGAATATCATATTGAATTTAAACTTCTTTGGATTACACAATGCTGAGATTTACCAAGCTCATTGACAAGAAAATAAAAATTACTGCTGTGTGTATTTTTTAAATTTCACTAAGGGTTTCAATTGATTATGATTATCATTGATGAAATTTAACACAGAGGTGGATGGATGGATATACAGACAGGAAGGATTGAGAATAGAATAATTAAAGACAGATAGAGGAATGGATGGTAAAATAAGTTCTTGGAAATAACAATCCAGTCAAATCCTTAATGGCAAGATTGGCATAGAAAACTAGTGAACAACCAAGAGAATATCACGAACCTTGAGCAACCGCACTGTTGCCATTCTCTTTAGAAACTGAATAGCAATTTCTCCTTGCATTCGCTAGTACGTAATAAGACAATAAAATGTAAAACCTATTGAAACCTAAGTGATTCTTATACTTTTTATTCGAAGTTAGTTGTTTAATCAACTGTAGTACAAGTCAAGATTTTTTCATTGATAAGGTCTGTCAGTTCTGAGTGAAGGAATCTCCCCAAAAAAAACCGAACTGACAAACTTTCACACTATGATCCGTCCCAGTTGAAACAAACCTAGATGGTGAGAGGCACTTTGATCCATAATTGTGCATTTAAGACTACTATGTCACCAAGGCTCCTACAAGTTAAATTTCAGTATTTTTGTTTTTTCCTCCACAGAAATAGAAATACATGTAATTATGAAGATAAGAAGAACTTACTAATTTAAGTAAATGCAATAAAGACAAAAGTACATGAAAATAGAAATATAACATTTTATATCATAATCAACATGATTAAAATTTACAAAATCATTAACAGCAACATGCTTGAATTAATTAAGTTAAAAAAAACTCCATGGATATACAGTGTACAATGTACATGTGTTTGTATATCCAAGATTATATTTGAATTTTAAGTAAAACTTTTTCATTATTTGACAAACATTTACTAAATAAAATTAAATAAACTAGACTAGTTTGATAGATTTTCAAAATAAAATTAAATAAACTAGACTAGTTTGATAGATTTTCAAAATTCTTTTCTCAGAGGATTAATAAAAGTTTAAAACAACAGCAGTCAAATCCAATGTTAAGAAAACTATTGATACACAATTTGTTTTTCTTTAAGGCAGGTACAATATAAAGTTTTAAAAGTCTGATATACACAGTAAAACACCAAAATCAAACAAATAATTATTGGTGATTGTAGTGTTGTACACATGATGGCAAAAGGTATATTGACCAAACTTATGAAACTCTTTGATTGTCCTTATAGCATGGGCTTAATATGTCAAAATGTCTGGTAAACATTGTCAGTTCCTACCAAAGTTTACAGTTTATGAATATTAGGAGGTCCCCATGGTTAATCAAAAAATCCTAAAGAGTTTTGAACCCTTTATAAAATCTCATTTCAAGCATAACAATTTCCATTGTTTCTATGACAACTTTTTTGCACTTTGATTGGCTTAATAATGTCCCTTATATTTTTAGGGGATGTTGGTAAGATTTCACAATAGGGCAATGATGCGATGGATTTCATTATTGTGACTGATATTCAATATGGGATTTCATCTCATTAGCAAAAAGAAATAGATACATTATTTAAAAAAAAAAGAAAGAAAACTTAACTTCTAATGACAATCATAATCTGACACATATTTTTCAATTTCTCTTTTTTATTGTTGCAAGCAGAGTAATTTGACCCTTGAAAAACGGAATACTAAATTTTGATCTTTGTCATGGGGGAATGACACAGAAAAAACAATTGTCACAGGAGAAATGAAATTATTTTTAGTTTGCTGACCTACAACAAGAGTTTTGAGTTCCAGTCATATATCCTTTAAAACTCTATATTTCTGTAAAAGATTAATGGCACATTTCATACTTAACAACAGCATAGTATCCAACATTAACTACATGATACAATTTTGCATAATATTCAGAAATAAATATGAATTTTCCATGGAAATACAATTTTCTTATCCAAGCTACTTGAATGTTTTTCAAAAAATTCATTTCTTTCGATTTTATTTTTTTTTTTTTGACAATATGGTACTTCGTAGTTGTAGTTCACGTTTTCAGGTAGATAATCATACATATTTTATATAAACTTTATATTGCAATGAAAAGGGATATAAAAGTTTCAAAGTATAAAAAATTTATTAACCATATAATACAAATTTGCATAAAAGCAATAAATGATCATACAAATTCCATGGAAATAAAAGTTAATTATCCAAACTACTTCAAAATTTATTAAATCTAGACAATGATAACTCTATGATGAATTATTGCAGTAAAATAGCTATAAAAGCTGACCTGAATCAAATGATAAAAGCTTTTTTTTTTATTCCAGTAGCCAAAATCACCATTGGCTACTACATTTCTAAGATTTAATTTTTTTTTACTTATTTCAGCAAATTTGTGCAAAGATACCTTAAAAAGGACTATATTTTCAGCAATTATTTGAAAAATTACGGTTAAAAGTAAAGCTGTTTCTAATTAAGGTAAAATATCCATTCTTAAATGTAATGAAAAACATGAACTAAAATCTTTTTTTAAGACAATGTAAATCAAAATCCTTCTTCCCATCAAAACATTTTAACATCACACCTTTTTCCAAATACAATATTTTAACATTTCTACCTTCTTCCAATCAGCTACTCTACAGCACTAGATACCTGTTATATTTTTAAATAATAAATACAAATATATGCCCATGTCAAAAGCCTTTCCAAAAAAATAACATATAAAAAATAAATATATCTTGATCACACCTATGCTTGAAATCTTGATCACAAATGCGTTTGAATAACTTTGACCTATGCTGTTGCCTTTGTTTTCCCTTTCTTTTTAAACCATTCATCACTTTTGTCAGCAGCTAATGCCTAAAATGAAACAATAATATGTAAAATATATATAGAGGAGCAATAAAAAACAAGAACAAAAGAGGAAATTCGAAAAAATCAATTCATTATAAGAACATTATAAGATTATAAAACAATCGACTATGAGCATGATGACAAATGCTGTTCATTCTATTCTGTATACATTTTAAACAAAACTAACTTTAATTTTGATGTGCCATATGTGTACATTTCGTAAATTCATTTCTCATCAGTGACAAAAGTGCCGAAAAATTGATTAATAAAAAAAATAATTCAAACATTAAATATAAATGACTCCAACGTTCCAAAATTACATGAATCGAAATCAAAATTTCAAAAAAATTAAGACTGAAATTGTTGCCACAAGAAACATTTTCTATTTGGACTACAATACTTTGGATAGAGACTAAACTAGCTAAATTCCAATATAATAAAGTTAATGTACATACATATAATTAGCACTACAGGTAACACAAACATCTACATGAAGCACAAACAAGGTAAGCAATCCTAACTCTACATTATGTAGACTGTACCAGTAAGAACATATAACATATATAAGACGCTTTTGGATTATCTTATCAGATGGTTTTTAAGTTCTTCCTGATTCCGAGAACACAGGTTCATTATAAACCCATACCAATAACAAAAATATTGGCATACCGCTTTGTAAATGAATACGCTGTGTGTATGATATAAAAGCCTTTTTTGTACTGTGTGTCATTGTGCTAAAAAGACTATGGAGTGAAGTAGTAGTGTTTTATGTCCCAGTCAAGGTTTGTACATTTATATTGATAGATCAGGTGTAACAGTGCAGCACATCCAGGTAACCAGAAAGCAACAACATATGTAAAACTAACATACTTTCTTCTCTCGTTAATTCGAAATTTGAGTGATAAGATAAAACATTTTGATTGATCCCAATTTCGATTAAACTTTTTTGATCATAGAGAAACTTCAGAACGATGATAAATGGGAGATATCTCTAACAGCAAAGCGTTCTTCCATGTGTGTACTGTTATGTATATGAGACATTAAAAGGGATGATCTTTTTTAAGCTAAATTATGGTATATGCATTTCTACTTCTTTCTATCTCTCATGCCGTCAGGTCATGTGCAGATTTCAATAAAAATGGACTGTTTAACTTGAACTCTTAGTAATATTTATTTTTTAATATTAATTATTTTATTTTATTGTTAAATTTAATTATTAGAAGTTGGAGCCAAGTAGTAAAAATTTGCAACTTTAAATATGTAAATCTGATTTCAGCATCGGTAGATCCCTGTGCAAAAAAAGATTGACAATTTACTTGTTACGGGAATCATTGTTGTTTTTCCTGGTCACCCAAGTGTCTTCTATCATTTTTAAAATTTGCTGCTTTTTTATGAGGAAAATAAACTGGCACAGTTTTAGTTTAGCCAACTCTGTTCTTGTAAATATTTACAAAAATTAAAGGAATGCAGAACCTTTCTTAGTAAAATGATTGGCCCTACCTCTTCAAAAAGTGTATCAGCTTTTGGATCCATTTGTGATAATTCCCTAAAAGCCTCATCACCAACATAACAAATCTCGTGTCCATCCTGAAAAAAGAACATCTCTTATATTTAAAGTCAACTTCTTGAATAAATATATATGAATTGCAGTTACAATTATAGATCTGTAAATGAATTACAAAAAAAACCATCTTGAATAGTAACAGTAAACATGACAGATAAAAGCTTTTAGATTGGCTTACAAAATCATACAAAGTTAGGTATTTCATGTGATGGTAAGTGAATATAATTAAAACAGGGAGGCATTTTTCATGACTTTTTAAATTTTTTCTGACCTACTGTTTAAGGTTCAGACATTGGTAATGGAGACTTTAGCATGAGGTTAGAGATACTTATATTTTTTTGTAATAGTGGATTTTTTTGTGGATCTGACATAATGTGTCACAAAGATCATTATTTTCATAAACATCGCTATTTTACATGTAAAATTTCTTTAATAGCAAGATTTCTTTCTATAGATTTATAATGATAATCACGAATGTACATAGCGATTTTCAGTTACAACTTGATGCAATTAGGTGAAAAATAGTTAATTTTATATAACTGAATTGGATGTTCTATAAAGTTTTGCATAATTCACATTTACAAAAACGTTACTCCAACAGTACCTGTTGTAATGTCTACCAATGATACATCATTAAAATTAATTTTTTTTTCATTTTTACGAGGCTCTGTTACAAAAACAGAATGGTTATTCTTCACTTACAGGGTCTGCCAGTATAACGACTTGTACTGTAGCTTTCCCTGGTGTATCTAAACTGACTAAAGGTGTTAATATTGTTTGTTCTTCATCTTTCATCTGCTTTTCAATGCCAGGAAGCTTAAAATAAGTGAAAAAATTAAATTTAAACATGCCATAAAAATAATTCAATTAGAGCCGAGTGAATTATTTTTGAACAAGTAGATTTTTTAATTCATGCAGAATGTATTAAATGGTAATTAAATACATGTGAAATTTAAGTGAAAAATGAATCCCGAATTTACATTGATATTTTCAATTGATACATATGGAAATTCATTGGTTATTGAATACACATGAAATATAAATGAAAAAACCCGAATGTTAATGAAGATTTTCAATTTATACAGATTGAAAAAAATGGTTTATAAATAAATGTAAAACTTAGTGAAAAATAAATCTTAATTTTAAATGAGGATTTTTAATGGATACAGATGGGAATTGAATGATTAGTGAATACATATGAAACATAACTGAAAAATTTTCACTAATTTCATATAAGATTTTTAATTCATATAGACTCGATTGTTTATTTAATGCATTTTAAATATACTTGAAAAATAGATTTTAAAGATTTATACACAAAATATATACTTCCAACCAACTTTTATTAAAATCTGTCTAGTAAAATTTTTGGAGAAAATTTTTTGAAAAAAGCTGACAATGTTTGATAACAATGCACGAATTGCACACACACTGCACAATGCCATAAGTTTACATGACATTTTGTCAGGTGAGCTAAAATACCAATAATTTGAACAAAAATATAATAAATGAACTGTTTTGAAATGGCATTAAAGCTGCACTAAGTGTATTAGTAATATAAAATCCCCTTACTATGCCTCTCATGAAAATGTCAACCTACTGCTACTTTGTTCTACTAAAGAACTTAATTAAGAATACTGATCATGTGATTCTTTATCAAAAACAAAGCAATGTCAACAAACATAACAACGAAGCATGAAACGTTGAATAAACAAGTTGATAAAATACATTATTTATGACTGGAAGAAGGGATGTATAACATTATTTGATTTAGTTTGTCTCAGTTGGCCTTTGTTCTTGCACAAATATGTTTCTTTCTGTTGATGTCATTGTTTACTAACATGTAGGACTTCCGTGCATGCTCCAAGCTGTTAATTAACATATTATCTAGTTACCAAAGACTTTTTTAGGATTTCAAATATCATGGGTTAATAAAAGGGATCTCAAGAAAATGAATTGCACAGGTAATAAGAAAATACATTCTTATCAATAAGAAAATACTTTTTTAATAGACGATAAAATATAAAACACAAATACCAGTTAAATTTTGATGTGCCAAATGTGCATATTTCGGAAATTCTTTTCTTATCAACCGAAAAGTTTGATAAAAACATAAACCAAACAGTTGAAAATTTATTAATCTAAAGTTCAAAAATTATATAAATCCAAATCCAGCTAAGGAATGCTTTGCATGAGGGGACAAATTTAAGATGGCTGAAAATTTTGCTAAATGGTACATTTTCTGACAGCACAAAATACTGCCTACTGAGATATGGATACCCTCGGGAATTTTACTCCACCAGCAATAATACACTTAATAGTCAAAATGAATGCTACATCTTTGCATGACAAATTGTTACGCATTACCTGGGTTGTTTAATAGGTAAAATGTATTGTATGATATCTCAAAAGCATTTGAATTATATAGTGATTGAAAATTACCTCTTTTCAGATTATTCTCTGCAGTTTGAAATACATGATTTCAATCTCTGATTCCATTTCTAAAATGTGTGATAATACGCTGATTTAGGTATACCTATAAGGCAGTGACTGATGGCTGAGGCAGGGGCTTGTAAGAACTTGTGACGACAATGTCAGAACCTTTGGTGATGACAATGTCAGAACCTTTTAAGTTTTGGAAATAGGAAAACTCTCATGGGGCTAGAAGTGGAGAGCATAGTGGGTGTGGCAAGAAAGTGACTTTCTCCGAGTAAAAAAATTGCTTTACAAGCGCAGATGTATGTGATGGAGCAATATCATGAAGTAGACAAACATGCCTAAATCCTGACACAGGGCATCATTTAAGAAATATTTCTTGTGCTTTTTCAGTATGACATCTTGGTAATACCGACCTGTAACATTTTTGCCCTGCTATATCATCACACGAGAAGAATCTGCAATAAAAAACCTCATCTGTGCTTATGCTTCTTTCGACAACTACAGACTTTCTACCATGTTTCGGTAACCATATTTTGCATTCAATATTCCTTACTGGTTCGAAATAGTTAACCCATGTTTCGTCACCAGTAACAATGTTTGCAAATTGTCTTTGATTGATTTTGGGAAATATTTTACGCAAATGCTTAGAGGGTTGTACTTGTACCCATTTTTGGTCATCTGTAACTATATTTGGGATCAGAAATCTTTCGTAATTTTAGAATACGCTTCCAAGAACGCACTTGCGATAGCGATATACCAACAGCTTTGGCTTTACCAGGAATTGTATATCTGTCATCACTTTTGACAAATATTTCCCTGACTTTTGAGATTTTTGACTTTCCTGTTATAGTCACAGGTCAGCCAAATTTTCCTGCATCTTTAACCGACTCTGCCAGTCAGAAACAACCTAGGAACTTTTTCATAAGATATTTTATTAGACCCATAAACCTCCCCTAATTCAGTAAAAATCTGTATTACCGAATGACACAGTTTTGTGCAAACGTTTATTTAAGCTACAATATCTTCAATATTCCCATTGTTTCCAAATCATTTTTACAACATTGGTAATGACTGGCTCTAGATAAATGGCTATAATTTAAAAGCTATGTGGAGTTGAAAACACGTGTTTATTTCTTTCGTTGGAAAGGTATTGAAGAGTTATTGAAGCATATAATCATTAATGTAATCTCACAAAGCGTTATCCTGTGATACAATACACATTACATATCGAACAGCCCTCATATTTTGTTTGTTTTACCTTATTAAACCCCTTTTCATGACAGTTTAATTATACAAACCTGGTCACTGGGACAGGCAAATGCTATTCTTCCAAATGCTGACTCATGTTCTATTTTGGTACCAAGGTTACATAACTCCAACTTACACTGTTAAAAAGAAAAGTTTATTGATATTTTAGCATAAATTATATACTTTTGAGACCAAATGTATTTAAAAAATGTGATAGTGATGGTCAATTTACTTTTTATACAATACTATAAATAACATATATTAAAAAGAATGGTCAGTTAACTTTTTTAATGACACTGTTTATAAATTAAATCATTTTGTTCCACCAAAAGCAAATTAAACACTTGATATTCATTTTGCGAAAATGATCACTGCACAAATATTTGTAAGAGTTTTATGACCTGTGATATCTATATGTTTCTCTACAATCCTACACACAAGCCCTAAATCGCTAAAAACTCATCTTCTTAGTGTCATGTCATTTATCAGAAAACTAATTATTAAGTTGTCAGGCCCACCAATTAAAAAATCAGTGAAAATCTGAATTTTTACCTGAGGAAATGTAATTTCAACTTAGTTTCAATTTTAAAATTTATTTTAAAATGATCATTTAAAAAACTGACAGGATATCTTTTGATGTAGAAATCAAGGTCATCATCAATGACTAAGTTGAAGAGTGTCTACATGGAGAAAGGAAGGTCGTGTGCCGGAACCAGGCCATGTCATACATATGGCATTACAATTACAAGACACTGCTTCCTACCCTTACACCTAGCATTAAGGATACTAGGGTAATGTGAGTGGTGGAGTGATATGCTTGTTTTACATGATACTGACTCTGTCAGCTAACACAAGTAACGTACGCACTCACAGATCACACCAATACAAGAACTTGTTCCTAGATTTATGCTTATCAATAATAACTTTGTTCTCATCGTGAAATGCTAAAAAAAATTTGATGTTAATTAAATTTCAAACAACCAATAAGAATATGACCCTTTCAAGTTTCAATGTCCAATGAAAAGGAGACCAATCAATGTTTTCAACCTTCACTGTTCAATTAAAGGAAGACTATTCTATGTTAGCATTGTTTGTTTCACCACATATGATGCCGTAAAGCTGCCTAGACATATTTGTAAATATCTCTTTATAAATGAAATTTGTTTTGTTAAATAAAAGAAAAACGCCGATTCTAAATAATCATAGATATTTATGTATTTTTTTTGCCAATGTACTTATTTTTTATGTTAAAAACTTTAGTTTCTATTATTTCTTAAAGACATTTGTATCAGAAAGTGTAAAGGTTCATCACTGTTACAAAACTCTGCCCTACAAAGGCCCACTTGCTAATGGACCATTTCCCCTATCAGCATTTATTTAAAGTCCTGTCCTGTCAGATTGTACAGTGTTAGAAAGTTTTTTGACTTAGTTCAAAAATGTAAGTGGTAATTTTGGTTTTTCAAATCAACCTAAAATGACCACCATAATATAAGTGGAAAAGACTGGGTCTTAAAACACAATTACTGGTCTTCATTCTCTTTGTTTTGAATTTTAATATAAAAAACCCTCTGTATATTGATTAAAGTCCCAAGAGGACTTGGTTCGTATTTTTGACTTACTCATTAATCATCTCAGGTCATAAAAATAAATGGCAACATATGATTATCATACGTTTGTAGGACCAGAGATTTCTATTACGGATATACGGCCTTGGTAGGGCACACGTGTTTACAGTTTGTCGATTCTAATGACAAATAAAAAGAAAATTGAATGAACAGTGGTGGGAAAATCATCACTTTCAATTATATTATGGTAGTCAATTTTACGGGTAAATTATCACAAATATTGTAAAACGGGTTCGAGTTTTATGGGTAATTTGTAAGTAATTTTCACATTGTGATGACCCAATAACTTCGCTGAAATGAAATTCTATTCTTAAATAAAAACGTCATTTGAAACGGAAACAGCCAATGAAATTGCCCTAAATCGCATTACAAAGTGAAGTTTGTATTGATACCTGGTTATCAGCATATCCCAGTAGAGCAGTCTTTTCGTCTTTACTGTAAATATTCATGCCACACAATTTTGTCCAATAGTCTGTTCAAAATAAATCAACTTGTCTAATATTTGTCATTTAGAAGTGAAAGTCATATCTCGCATTTAATATTCAGTTAAACTTGCATATATATACAATCTATGGGAATTGAGAAATAATGACTTTAGAGACGGCAGACAAGAGAACCTGGAACAAACCAGACCTTGGGCAAAAGAACTGACAATAATTTTAACAATAGAATTGGCCAGAGTAGGATCTAAATTCATGTTACTATATAAATATTTTTATATTATAAACATCAAAATACTGTGATTAATATGAAAGATGGCAAGGGAAATTTGACAAATATTACTGTTTTTTAAGACTAAATATAAATGCACATGCATCATTTATGATTTTCTGATTTTAAAGGATCGATTTTATGCATGTTTGATGTTATATCATCATGACTGATTGAATGAAAATCTCCAATCTAATTTCAAATTCAATGTGATTTGGATCAAGCTTTATTTTTGCACGTACTGATTTGCTTACTTTTCAGAATGTTATTGCTCATTGCAATAAGTATAAATGAATTAATAATCTTTCCTTTGTATTTTTGTACATGTTAAAACTAAGTAACCATTTTAAATCAAGACACCCAGAACTGCAGAATAAGAACACAGTAAATGATGATATACTGGACACACATAAATACACATAAATGATGATATACTAGACACAAATAAATGATGATATACTGGACACACATAAATGATGATTTACTGACACACGTAAATGATGACATACAAAAAACACATAAATTGATGACATGCTAAACAAATACAAAGAAACTACACTTACATACAGATTTCTCTAGATCCGATGAGCCTAGTGACACTTTCTTTACTGGATCTGAAACAAAAAAAATATGCCATGTAGCATGAACGAGCACAGGTTAAACTCTGCCTAATTACCTGTCAATCTTTATTCAAATTATCCCAATCACGTACTTATCTCAACCAAATAAAATCTTTTTAAACTTTATTTTGTCCGTTGATTTAAATGTTCATAACAATTTTACCTGATGAATATTTATTTAAAAAAGGTACACTAAAAAGAATCTTAAAATATTTGAAAAAAATTAACATAATTTATGTTGAACTTATTATAAGGCTTTAGGTTAGGTTACTAATACAGTTATCTAGTGTTCCTTATGATATATACCAAATCAATTATCTACACTAAACAATTTTATTCATTGGGTATTGAACTACATCACATGAGGTTTACCCATAGGACATAATTCCAGGATTTCACTATAAAATGTATTTCAAAACCATAAGAGGTAAATCATTTTCATAAAATTTGCAGAACCGTTTCTTGAAAATCCATTATCCTTTCCTCTTATTAAACCTACACTATACTTTATTCATTTTAAATCTGGATTTTTATTTGTGTTAGATATTGAATCAAACTTTATCTAACGTATAATACTGGTGTATATATATATAAATCATTATAAAATGTGAAAATTGCATTATGAATGAAACAGATAAAGGATTTGAAAATTTAACATAAAACAAGAGGCCCATGGACCTTAACGCTCACCTGAGGAAATATCCAAGAACTTACAAAGAACTTAATTACAAAAAGTTCACAAAATTCCTCAAGTTTGGAAAATCCTGCAATAATTAATCAGTAATGTCTAGTCACATTTCATTTATAAATAGCTCATTTGCACGATTTAACTATAGTACAATGAATAATTTCCAAATCATTAACCATATGGTTATGCAGCCAAGATTTTGACCTTTGAACATGTGAACTTGAACCTTATATCAAAATGGTCTTATTATTAATACGTACAATATTCTAATAAAAATACTTGTACAAAATGTTAATGGTTTTCAAGATAATTTACAATTTCAGTCCTCTTCTACAGCTATAACCTTGACCTTTGAACATGTGACCTTGAACCATATATCAAAATGATCATCATGTCAATACCTACAATATTCTAATATAAATGCCTATACAAAAAGTTTATAGTTTTCAAGATAATTAGCAATTTAAGTCTCCTTTTGCAACTGTGACCTTGACCTTTCAACATATGACCTTGTACCATATATCAAAATGATTGTTGTTGCAATACCTACACTATTCTAATATTTTCCTATACAAAAAGTTAATAGTTTTCAAGATAATTGGCAATTCAAGTCTTCTTTTGCTGCTGTGACCTTGACCTTTCAACATATGGCCTTGTACCATATATCAAAATGATCGTTGTTGCAATACCTACAATATTCTAATATTCATGCCTATACAAAAAGTTAATATTTTTCAAGACATTAGCAATTTAAGTCTTCTTTTGCAGCTGTGACCTTGGCCTTTCAGTATATGACCTTGATCCATATATCAAAATGATGGTCATTTTAATACCTACAATATTCTTATATACATGCCTATACAAAAAGTTACCGGTAGCAGTTTTCAAGATAATTCACATTTTCAGTACACATATGCAGCTACGACCTTGTCCTGTCAACACATGACCTTGAACCATATATCTAAATGTTTGTCATATCAATACCTACAATATTCTAATAAACATGCCTATAAAAAAAGCTTATAGTTTTCAAGCTGATGCACAAATTTAGTATTCATAAGCCAAAAATAACATTTCAGGGGCAACAACTCCTACATGGATTATCATATAGTTACGAAACTTGGTACCTTTTTAAATTTTGTTCATGGGGAACATTTTAACAATGTTTTGAATTCATATATCTCTTAAAATTTGCAAGAAAATTGCCTAAAACTGCATAAATCACAAATTAGGTCATGACCTTGATTTGTGACCTTGAACCTATTTTAAAGGCCATTTCAAGAAAAAGTCAAAACTGAAAATCCCATGTTAATATCTGTTCAAACAGTGAAGTTATAACAATTTGAAGCCATTTTACGAAAATTTTTAAAATTAAACGCAAAAACGCGTAACCCATTTTTCGACCAAATTTCACGAAATGAACAAACTATAGGCTTAAGACCGTAGAGAAGCCAAATATCACATCAGATTTTTTTGTTCTCGTCATTGGTTTCAGAGAACAAGATTTTTTAACCTTGACCTAGTTTTGGTGGCCATGGCAATGCCATGAACAAATCTGAATTGCACCCGCCCATATATGCTTCTGACCAAGTATCATTGAAATCTGTGCAGAAGTTTTGGAGGAGAAGTTGAAAATAGGTGTTAACGATGCACGCACACACCCACACACGCCGCGCCATGCCATAAGCTCACCTGACCAAAAGGTCAGGTGAGCTAAAAACCATAGTAAAACTTTAAACACTGACAAATTTAGTTATACACATGAACTTCAACGAAGGAAGTGAGGCCGGTGCAAAAGTACAGAGTTTGTGCCCATTGGTATACCGACTGTTTATTGCAAAAGGATATAGCCATACGCCACAAATATGTTGTCTATCAGAAACTCTTAACATTTTGTTGATGGTATCTTCAGTATATTTATGTTTGCAGTCTGTATGGAGAGTTCCATTGAACTGACATCGTTTGTTCCCATAATAGACACATCCTCATTGCTGATTGGAACAATAGCAACATACACTTCTTAAGTAAAGATGGTGGTTTCATACAACTTTTACTCACTTGGGATCAAACTATAAATCAACTAAGTTCAATAATATTCATTTTTGTTAATCCATACCTTAAATATTCTACAATCGTTAGTGTAAGAGACGAAAAAAAAAAGAAAAAAATGTATTACTAATTTGTATAAAAAAGTGATAAAAATTGCTCAGTTTTTTAAAATTATTTTCACAATTTAAAAAATAATTTAGATAGAAAATGTTCCTTGAATTGAAATATTTTCTCAATTTTTATCAAAATAAAATTGATATAACATTTACAGATTGATTTATGTTTTATGTTTATTAAATTTGTTTAAATTTGTTAATCAAGAGATATCTCTTATATAAAGAAGTTTTTCAAATTTTATTTTCTTTTGAAAAAAAAAAATTATGTATAACAGAGATGTTGGGCGCAAATAAAGGAGATCACGATGGCACCCATGGGTCTTTATAGGAGATAAAGAAATTAATTCTGGTAATAGAATAATCATTTGATGTTGAAATAACAACAACATAAATCTGCTTGGCAAACAGGAAGTAACTTTAAACATCTCTACAAAGTTGTATTATCCTCAGAAAAAAGTCAAAAACGTTTGAGAATTAAATAGCACGACTATGTTGGGTTAAAGTGCCTCTACATACGTCATAACAACAATTACTGAATTGATCATATATAGATTCAAAGCTAAACAAGTTATATATTTAAATTTAAATTTGTTTAACAATGAGAAAGCAGGTCATAGTGCAGTGAAGTGTATATGCTTTTATGCTTTTGATTACAGGTATCCTAGACAGATATAAACATTAAACGTAATACGTTAAAACTTCTGCATTTGTAATGGCTGAATGTAAAGACGACATGTTCAATTGAAAAAAAAGCAGTCAGGTAGGTTTAGTAATATATATATTTATATATATATATATAAATTTTTATTATATATACTAGTATATCATTTGATGTTAAAAAGTATCAAAACTTTTTCATATTTTAATTACATATACCGGGTAGTTACCTAGGTAGTACCAAGATTATCAAAATTAATCTAAAATCACATAACAAAAAAACTCAACAATTTTGCCACACATATGACTTTTGGTTAACAAATTGTCAAACAAATGTGTCTTTTAGACAATTTAGTGCTGATTATATTTGGACCTTTTTCAGCCACAAAATGCCTAAAACTAATAGGAATAAATAAAATTGCTAATAGATTCATTTATTGATTTAACTGGCTTTTACATCCCAGTAAAAAAAAATCTTACATCAAGATGTCACCAGCTAATGGGAAAGTGGCAACAATTTTACCTTTGCAGTGCGCTTATGGCAATGTGCAGGGAGGGTTCTTTTAAGTGCCGCACCTGACAGGGACATCGGTTTTTAATGTCTCATCCGAAGGAACCCGTGACTTTCATTTCTAATTGCAGAGTGCTTGGGGAAAGAACAGTCACTACCTGATTTTAAGTCTTGTTCAGACCCAGCCAGAGTTCGAACCCCCGACCTCCCAGATAGGAAGCGACGCTTTACTAACTGAGCGTCTGCAGTGGTAAAATTGCTTATAGACCATTGCTATTTGACATTTATAACAAAAGGTAAAGCACAACAAAATGCATGAAAAAGAAAATGCAACAATTAAGAAAAAAGTTATAAAATTGTTTTAAGATAACTGCTTTTGTAATGAGGTTTTACTTCAGTGCTGATTAGTTTTGGTTTTGAGTTTTAGCCACAACAAACCAAAACAAGTGATCAATTTCAAGGTATAGTTTGAAACCCGTTACTATTGATAGATTGAATTTATCTATCTCGATTCGGAATGTTTTGAATGCAGGGTGAAAACTTGTGAATCTGAGGGATAATCAACGTTTTCTGGCAAATTTCCTCAAACCGTATAATATATTACACATACCGACATTTAGGTAAAATAATAATATAAAAAAATTCAATACCAATACGTCTTCAATAATTGTGATGTTCCATTTAGTGGACACCATACAACATTCAACAGAGTTGAGTTGAGTTGAGTAGTAGTGTTTTCGTGCCATGCCTGCCTTGACACGGGACCTCATTTATTTTAAGTTCCCATCTGAAAGAACCATGACTATCACTTCATAATGCTGAGTGCTTGACGAAAGAACAGCCTCTACCCACTTTCAGGTCTTGCGTCAGACCCGGTTGGGGTTTGAACCCACGACCTCTCACTTACGGAGCGAGCACTCTACCAAGTGAGCTACCACAGCGGTTATTCAACAGAGTTCAATACTAAGTGATAAATCAATTAGAAGTATCAATGCAACTCAACATAAGATTCAACACTTAATGACTGAGTATGGCTTTCATTTAAAACTTCAGGACAATAACTTCTCATTAATTTATACTGGGATGGTTGGACTAATAAAAAAAATTGATGTAGACTAAATGTTAAGAAAATGTCATACCCGTAATTTCGAAAAACAGTTATGAAGTTTTGATAATAAATGTTAACTATATTTGAATGTAAAAGGCGTTCTGAGATAATAAGGTAATGACATTTGATATTTTGAGTTAGGCTTCACTTGTGATGGTAGGTAGTAGTGAAATCAAAGTTCCACTTCATTGCTTTTTATGATATGTGTCATCAGGCTCAAAATAATATTAAAAATGCTACAAACGCTACAAATCAGTGAAATGGATTAAAAGAGCGTTTCACCCCATTCAGTATTGGTTGATTTATATTAGGTGCTCTTGGAAAATGTAGAAAATAAGAAAGCAAAAAGAAAAACTGTAGTCCTTCAGCAAATGAAATGACAATTTTTCTAGCACTAAGGTTTTTGTAAATGCAATACAACATAGGAAGTGGAAAAAGTAATCGTTAGACTTTTCAGCTACCAAGGCCAATTTAAAAACCTGAACGTTAAATTAAACATGTGCATGTAGATACGACATTTAAAAGAAGAAATTTAGGTAAACCATCAAGTAATAGAGATATCACATAATAACCATATAAACACATTTTACAACATATTTTTGTATGCTTGATTGTTAAAACGGAGAATGGATTTTAAAAACGTGAAATTTATAGGTACGTCTTAATAATATACATGCTAAAACAGGTAAATAGTACAGGTAAAGAAAACAAATGATTGTATGGATAAAAGTTTAAAAATTCCATAAATGTGTTAACTTAAAAATACTAATTATTTAGGACGAGTGATGGTTAAAAAAAGGGCTAAAAATATTGCAATACAATGTTTTCAACATTCAATCAAGTGTTTTTACAAATAAATATCATTTCAAACAAATACATTGTTAATTATTAACAAGAGGGCCATGAAGGCCATGAAGGCCGTGGATGCTCGCCTGAAAATGATGTACACTCAGCTTGATTTTAGCAAACTGGAGCTTCTATTTTTAAAGAAAATTTTTCCTATATTTCGAACTAGTGACCCAACATAACCCATATAAAAACTTGAGCTAGCTTTTGTCAGGAGGACCAATCTCAGCAAGTTTGATGAAGATTGGTATAAAATTAAGCTCTCAGATGTGTTAAAAATGTTTTTATATACTTTAACCTGGTGACCTACTTATAGACACAACATAACCAGAAAACAAACTTAAGCTAGCTTTTGTCAAGCGGACCATTCTGATTTAGTTATATAAAGATTGGACTAAAATTGGTGCCTCAGAAGTTTTAACAAGGATTTTCTATTATTTGACCTAGTGACCTACTTATTGACCCGACATAGCCCATATACAAACTCGAGCTAGCTTTAGTCAAGAGAATCCCTTATTGACCCGACATAGCCCATATACAAACTCGAGCTAGCTTTAGTCAAGAGAATCAATCTGACAAAATTTGATGAAGATTGGGCTCAAATTGGGGCCTCAGGAGTGTTAACAAGGTTTTTCTATTATTTGACCTAGTGACCTACTTATTGACCCAACATGGCCCATATACGATCTTGAGCTAGCTGTTGTCAAGAGGATCATCCTGAGCAAGTTTGATAAAGATTGGTCTAAAATTGGGGCCTCAGGAGTGTTAACAAGGTTTTTCTAGTATTTGACCTAGTTATTGATCCAACATGGCCAATATTCAAAATTGAGCTAGCTTTAGTCAAGAGAATTAATCTGGCAAAATTTGATGAAGATTGGGCTCAAATTGGAGCCTCAGGAGTGTTAAAAAGGTTTTCCTATTATTTGACCTACTTATTGACCCAACATTGCCCATATACGATCTTGAAGTAGCTGTTGTCAAAAGGATCATTCTGAGCCAGTTTGATAAAGATTGGTCTGAAATTGGGGCCTCAGGAGTGTAAACAAGGTTTTCCTATTATTTGACCTAGTGACCTAATTAATGACCCAACATGGCCAATATAGGAACTAGCTTTTGTCCAGAGAATCAATCTGACAATGTTCAATGAAGATTGGACTAAAATTGGGGCCTCAGGAGTGTTAACAAGGTTTTTCTATTATTTGCACTAGTGACCTACTTATGACCCAACATGGCCCATATACGAACTTGAGCTAGCTTTTGTCAAGACAATCATTCTGAGCAAGTTTGATTACAATTGTATTTAAATGGTGGCCTCAGGAGTGTTAACAATCAAAAGTTGACGCACGGCCTATGACAGACGAAGCACAACGGACAATGACCCATCACAATAGCTTACTCGAGCACTTTGTGCTCAGGTGAGCTAAAAAGTCATGGTCACGGTAAATGTAATATTTTTTAGTCTTGACTGTTAGGTATACCTTTTCATATAAACCTGGAGAAAATATAATTAAGGAGAGACATTTTTTAAATTAAAATTTAAGAGAAATATCTACATGTAAGAGAACAACATTGAGCGATTTTAATAGTAACAAGCAAATTCATAGAATTTATGTCCCCCGCTTTCAAATGAATGACTTCTGTAATTGCAATGATATATGAGGGGTAATATGGACAGTCCAAACATAAAATGCAAAGAGTGAAATTGGAACTATGGTATATTGTTTGTTTGTGTCCCTTTCGGTGTAAGCTGGAGACAAATATCTTCAACTGTTAATTTTTACATGACCGGAAACCGATTTTCTATTTATAGTCAGTGACCTTGACCTTTGGCCTAGTGACCCGAAAATCAATCCCAAGCGAGCTCTTGTCATAAGCTACCTCTGTGTCAAGTTTCATTAAAAAATCTTGAACGGTTAACCTTTAAATGACCAGTGACCTTGACCTTTGACCAGTGACCAGAAAATCAATAGCAAGCGAGCTCTTGTCATAAGCTACCTCTGTGCCAAGTTTCATTAAAAATTTTTGAGCGGTTAACCTTTAAATGACCAGAAACCAATTTTCTATTTGTAGTCACAGTGACCTTGACCTTTGACCTAGTTACCCAAAAATCAAATCCAAGCTAGCTCTTTTCATCAGCTACCTCTGTGCCAAGTTTCATAAAAACATTTCATTGTAACTGAAGTTATTGCACAGAAACCAAACATGACGGACGGAATGACGGACAGACTGACAGACTGACAAACCAATCTAAATGTCCCCCCCCCCTTTTTGGTGAAAGTGGGGGACAAAAAAACAATAATTTGTAGCCTATTTATTTACCAGCTTTTCAGCCTATGAGTTTTTAATTAACTAGTATAACAGTAAACTGTTTTATCCCTATCACTATAAACACAACTATTTACAAAAATTTAAAAGCATATCTGAAGTTAAGACATTCCAAGTCTTTCAAACACCCCAAGTCTTCAATATCTTGTCAATCAAACCACTGGGAAAATTATAATCAGTGATCTTGACTTGCCTGGCTGTCTTGTTTGTTTACTTGTATTGATTCATTTTTTGGCAGTATATCTGTTGCCACGTTCAGCTAAACAATGCAAGTAAATAACAGAATGGCTAAACAAGAAGAGAATAAAATATTTATTCGCATTATGTATACAATGGTAACACATTCAGACTTGGTATTGATAAAGCACAATTTGCATGGAACTTGGCACTTTTGTTAAAAAAACTTCATTAAAAAGTTGAAGGCATATCATAAATATTGAATACTGCAGCTTACACCCTTACACGGGCCATAATCACTTTTGTACTTTCAAATTTCCATAATAATCAACATTTCAAACCCTATTTGTATATTCTGAGATAATTTGGTTCATCAACATACTACAGGACGTCCAAAGTTTATTCAACCCTATTATAGCTGTTAAAAATGGTATTAATTAAGATTACACTTGAATGAGAATTTGAAAATTTTTCACAACCATAATGGCAAATATATTAATAACATGATTAAAATTGTATAAAGCCACTCACTTTAAAAGATAAAACTTTTCAACTTTTATCATTCACCATAGATAGGAGAGTATACAAAGAATTTTTTTCTTTTTTTCAGCAGTCATCAACAAACTTTTACCTTTAAATTAAAAGTTTTAATGATAAAATTTTGAGAGATCATGGCAACAGGAACCGAAAGGGCTCAGGAGATGCTAGGAAACACAAAATGTGATACATGTGATACTTACAAAGATGTGTTATGGAGGTGTTTAAACTGCCAAGAAACACTTTGTAACCAATGTAAAACATATCATTCAAAAAGTAGGGCAACAAGACATCATACTGTTACTGATCTAGATGAGGAAAATCAAGGAACTTCAATATTTTGTCCGGATCATGAACATGAAGCATTTCAAAAGTACTGCACAATGTGCAATGCTTTGGTTTGTCTTGAATGTATCATAGGGGCTCACAAGCAACATGAATACAAACAAATCGAGGATATCATCAAACAAAACAGAACACAACTTGAAGAAGTATTTGAGCAGATAAAGACCGAAAACATACCAGAGTTAGAACAGTCGATTGTATCCATAACCCAGAAAGAGCAGAGTTACAGCAAGGAAATTAAAAATATGATTACAGAAATGACAACGAGAGGAGAAAATTTAAAACAAGCAATAGACAAGGTAATAGACACAATGAGAAATGAACTGATGCAACAAACAACAACGGATGAACAAAGTTTAAAGGAAGCAAAAGAAAAAAATTATCAAAATCGAAAAATATTGAAGACACAGCTGAGTGAACAAGAAAAAAGAGTACAAAAGTTTATTGGTATTGACATTATCGTCAATGCTGCTCACATTAAGAATTCTTTGGCAAAAGTTGCCAGTAACACTGTGGAAATACCATTAGTTCAACCACCAAGATTCCAAACTGGTGAAGATAATGAAGAAAATTTGAAGAATATGATTGGGAAATTAGTACTAAAAAAAAGCTCAGCGGATAAGGTGTTTAAAACAAAAACAGAAGATCGAACTGAGTTTTCAGACAATCCTGATGGTAAAATAGGAGCTACAGTAAGTCATAAAATAAGCCAAGATCCAACTATTTATGATGGAGAAAATGAGCATAAAAATTACCAAGAACATGTCGAACCCTTACCTGAAAAAGATAACAACCTTAGTACCAAATTAATGGAGGATAAGGAGGAAGCTACAGCAGACAACTCAAAATTCAATGACACCAAACTTATCAAAGGAAATATTGTGTTTTCGTTTCGTGTGGAGCATATGATTGAGAAGATCAAAGTGTTAGATGATAATTTAGCCTGGTTGCTTGTTCAATTTGCATCTGTATATCAGACACTAAAACTAGTCAATGACACAGGTGAATGTATTATTTCACACAAGCATAGAATCCCTTTATATGACATGGCTATAACAAAATCAGGTGAATTATTGGCAACAAAAGGTAGTAGTAATCTCATTATGCAAATGTCTAGATCAGGAAAAATGGATACCTTTGCTGATTTATCACCACATAAACCATATTGTATACATATAACACAGAATGAAGAGGTACTTGTTGGTTTATCTGACTATTCTTTTTTAGGACAAAGAATAACTAGATTGTCATCAAAAGGACAAACACTACAGGTGATAGACATTATAAACATAGATCTATATCAGTATAGACCATGTCGTATTACAGAGAATGTTAATCAAGACATTGTGGTGTTTTTTGAGTCCAGATATAAGATTGTGTGTCCAGATATCATAAAAGTTGTAAATAAGGAAGGTAAACAAAGGTTCGAATACACAGGACCACCAACACATAAAAATACAACTGGAGAGTTCAATCCAACTGATATCGTCTGTACTCAGAGTGGAGAGATCCTCATTTCTGATGAGAGAAATAACAACATACATGTGTTAAGTAAAGATGGTGTTTTCATACAATTTTTACTCAACCAAGATCAAAATATAGATAAACCAGGGGCTCTTGATATAGATAAAACTGGTAAACTATGGATTGGTGGAAGGGATGGACAGGTATCCATCATTGAGTTAATATGATCATCCAATTAGACCGACTATATACATCTTAAAACTCTAAATCATCATAGGTCAGTTTGTTTTGGCAAAGTATGAGATAAAGACAGGAACAGGGAAATATTTAATGTCAACTAGTTTTCTCAATTTATATAATAAATACACTCAAACATTAAGTTTAAAAATCAGAAGAAAATGTGCAAATATAACATAAACAAATGATCTTCAAACCTAATTTGGTAAACCATTTAGCTATTGTTATAATTTGTTTGTTTACTTATATCATTTATATCATTTTAGAATGAAAATGTATTTTTTAATTCAAAATGTTCATGATTTATGTAATATTTGTAAAAAATATTTTTGAAAAATTTTATAAGAGTTTTATGCTTTATGGAGTATGGTTAATAAATGAATAAATTTATTATAATTAAATTGGCATTATTTTTAAATGCCATAGTAAAATTATTATAACCATGATTATAGTGGTTAAATAACTACCAGTGTCTGCTAGTTTGTCAAAAAGGTATGTATACCCCATTGTTACTATATATGAAGTTTAGAATCCTTATTCTTGTGATTAATGATAAGGGCTATAATGTTCAAAGCATTTAAGCTTGGTCACTTTGTAAAGTTAGCACATTTCTTACATTTCAATCAATTAAAGTTGAATGAAAAAATTGTTAATTATACAGAAAATGACTAGAGACAATACTTCATATTTCTATCAAGTTTGAACTGAATTTGTCAATAAAGAAGTCAAAATTATCGCACTGATACAGAAACATACCCATTTAATCTTTAGTCAGAAAAGCTTGCATAATAAGAGATATATCTTATATAATTAACATGGACAACTTTTATGCATTTAATATGAATTTCATTTGGGTCATTGAAAAATAATCTGAATGGATGCTGTGCACACTGTAATTTGCGAAGGGAATTATACAAAAGAAATGACACAAATTAAAATCAGATCCACTGCTTATAATTACAATTTTAAAGACAACTTAATCAAATGAGAGAATCACTTTATGCAATTTTTCCTTTTAATGACATTTACTTCAAAACAAGATAAAATGCTGTGATTTAAAAGTAGTTTGTTTTAGATAATGTCAAAAAACACTGACATGTGAGTTGGCATGGCTAATTAATGTTCGAGACATTGAGAAATAACCTAGGTGTATTTTTGTTTTACAACTAACAAAATCATTTGAAATTTGTCAAATTTAATTATTTCAACTTAAAGAAATGATGGTAAAAATTGAATATAACCTCTGATACTGTAGAGATCAGTTTATTATGATTATCTTTTTAAGAAATTTGATAAATAGACAGATAGATGGATAGAAAGAGGGATGATAATTGAAGACAGAAAGAGAAATGGATGGTACAGTAGGTTCATGGAATGGATGGATCGATGGAATAACATATCAGTCAAAATCTTTACTGTGAGGTTAGTATAGAAAACCAGTGGAGTACCAACAGAAAACCATCAACCTTTAGCTCACTAGAATCTACCTGAGTAGGAGTGGAGTGGAGTGGAGTATTGGTATTTTTTACGCCCCAGTCAAGAATCTTTCACTTATTTCGAGGTGGCATTGTGGAGGAAACCAGAGTGTCTGGAGAAAACCACCAACCTTCAGCAAGCGAACCAACAAACTTTCTCATACTAGGATCTGTCCCGAGTGGGATTCGAACCCAGACGGTGAGAGGCATTGTGATCTGTAAGCTTGCGCTTTAGACCACTTGGCCACAGAGGCCCCCTTCCCGAGTAGGATTTGAGTCTATGTCTTTTGAGGCATGATGATTTGCAAACAAACACCTCAGATCACTCAGCTACAAAGAAAGAAGACTCAAACAAGTCACTAACAAAAAATATAAACTTACCTCCTTGTGACTCTTCTTCAATAATTATAAACTTGTGTCCATCTGGAGATTTCACAACATTGTTGTCATTTTCTTTAGAAACTGGATAACCATGTTTCTTTGCATTCTCTAATACTTGCTTAGAGTGAATAGTGATACCCTGTAAATTTAGATAATAATGATAATAATACATATATAAACAAATGCTTGTAGGTCAATGTAAACCTATCTTCACCACATATAAAATCTTTAACAAGAGTCACAAAATTCCATGAATGCATAGTTTTCATACATCATAAAAAGGTATCTTGGAAATACTGGTGGTAAACCTTCGTCCAAATTTTATGATCTTAAAATAATGAATAACACCATTTATGACCCCAAAAAGTTAACTTTATCACATAAAACTGAATTCACAGAACATTAAAACAATTTCAAATGTAAGAAGAAGCATAAAAGCAACAACAACAAAAATTAAAAAAAAAAAAATAAATAAATAAATAAATAATTTTTAAAAAATTATAACAAGTCTAACCACAATTATGAAACTTGGTCTGAAAAATAACATCAAAACTGTGTCCTCATAACATTGTCTTTTTCAAAATGTCAGTGTATAGAAGTTTAGCACTTTTTTCCAAATACGATCATTTCCCTGACCTTTGACCTCATAGGGACAAAATGGTGCAAAATATATTTAAAGTATTAAAATCTGCATTAAAAGTAACATCTGCAAAGATGGTTGAAATAATTGCAAAAGCAAAAAGGACAAAAAGTTTTCTTGAAAACTTTAAAACTGAAAACCTGCAAGATCATTTTTTTAAATACTGAATGTATAGCAATTATCTTTTTTTTCAAATGAGGTCATGACTCTAAACTTGACCTCATGTAGAACACAGGAACACTACTGAGCACGGCAATATATGCCCATCAATGTCTACAATGTAAGTATGAATAATAAGCGACGGTAAAATGCTATTGGAAATGTCAATTCTTGGCGATAGTCAAGATCATATATTTGAGTAATTAAACATACAATTATAACAAGAGCTGTCATATAACCAGCGAAAAAGCCTGTCTGCACAAACCGTGGGACTAGTTGCACAGTGACAGCATCACAAGAAAATTGAACAAAGGAAACTGAATGTAAATAACCATAACTACAATTTTGTGAAAAACTTTTTTATATGTTAAACATTATTGTTTCTTGTGAAACCATACCAAGATTGAATGGAATTAAATTAAAAAAAAAATAAAAACATTCTTGCATTTTCTACATTATGTCCTAAAAAATCTTATGCAGCATCTTTATTTTTAAGACATGCATATCTTCATTTGATCCCAACAACACATGCCAAATTTCAAAACAATCAGGTTTAAACTGTGGGACAAGTTGCATCCATAAGAAAATTAAACACAAGATGCCAGAAACTAGATACAAAGAACCATAACTCCAATTCTGTGAAAGAATTAAAACGGACACAAAGCTCATGTTAAACAATGTTACCTGTTGTAAATCTATGACAAATATGAATGGAATTAAATGAAAAATAAAAAAGTTCTTTTCTACATTATGTCCTTATTTAACCTTTGAACTCAACTTGTGACCTTGACCTTCAATACTTGGACCTAAATTTTATATGTGACACACCACCTTCAAATAACCATTTGGTATAAGTTTCATCTTGATATCTTCATCAAGAGGCCCAAGATGGCCCTAATTTGCTCATCTGAGTTTAAATGTAACTGCTATGTCTTGATAATACCTGGTAAGGCATAACATGTTGCCTCAATAGAAGTGGTTTCAGAGAACATTATTTTTATTGTTTTGGTTTTTAGCTATGTAGGTCACTGTGACCTACTTTTGGTAGCCATAGCAACCAGAAACACAAATGTGAATGGCAATGGTCTTTAGATGCTATTGACTAATATGAATGAAATGTGACCAGTAGGGTCTGATAAGAAGTCTTTTGATGGATGGATGGATGACAGAGTGCCTATCCATAACAAAAGCTCACATGAGCAATTTTCAGATCCGGATTTAAGACTTTACAGATTTGACACATTAATTAAAATATTTTTTAAAAAATTGTTAAAGTCAACTGCAAATTATTTAAAAAAAATATGTTCAATTAGTTTAAATTATGTCATATAACAAACAAAAAAAAATATTTCAAGGTTTTAGCTATATCTACATATCAGTATCACATGTATTTCAAAAATAATAATTACACTAAAAAGTAAAAATTCATAAAATCTCTTCCATGCACCATCAAAGTCATAAAATTCAGAAATTAAATAAAAAAAAAAAAAATAATAAAAAAAAAAAAAAAAAAAAAAGTGGCCTCACTGGGATTTGAGCCCTCGACCCTTGCCTGGGTTCCTAGAATTAAAGATGAAAAAGGTCGAAAAAAGCAACTTGTATTTTATAGAATTTCATGAAAATTGTCAAACATATGTTTCTTCACATAAGAAATTGACACGAAAATTGTCAAACACAGGTTTCTTCACATAAGAAAATGACGTTTGGAAAAAGAATTCACCTAACTTTATTCATTATTGTAATTTTGTAAAAAAAAAAAAAAAAAAAAGTACTATTTAAAATGTATAAAAAATAAACACAAAAACGCATAACCTAATATTTCACAAAAATTATTGAAATTCACAAACTTGGTATATAAGATGCTTTAGATGCCAAATATCACATCAGATTTATCTCAGTGAAGTGGTTTTGGAGAAGATTTTTTTAGGTTTTCAACTATGTAGGACCTACATTTGGTAGCTATGGCAACCTTAAAAGTAAAAATTCATAAAATCTCTTCCATGCACCATTGTAAGTCATAAAATTCAGAAATTAAAAAAAAAAAAAAAAAAAAAAAAAAAAAAAAAAAAAAAACAAGTGGCCTCACTAGGATTTGAACCCTCGACCCTTGGGTTGCTAGAATTGAAAATGAAAAAGGTCGAAAAAAGTGACTTGTATTTTATAGAATTTCATGAAAATTGTCAAACATAGGTTTCTTCACATAAGAAAATGATGTTTGGAAAAAGAATTCACCAAACTTTATTGATTATTGTAATTTTGGTTAAAAAGTACTATTTACAATGTATAAAAAATAAACGCAAAAACGTGTAACCTAATTTTTCACAAAAATTATTGAAATTCACAAACTTGGTATATAAGATGCTTTAGATGCCAAATATCACATCAGATTTTATCTCAGTGAAGTGGTTTTGGAGAAGAAGATTTTTTAAGGTTTTCAACTATGTAGGTCAATGTGAAAACCCTTTCATGTTATCTTTTTAAATAGTCAAGATATAGCAATTCACAATCAATTTAATAAAAGTTTCATGAACTAAATATGTTATACAAATTTCTTAATTCTAAAATTTCACCAAAAAAAAAAGTGAATATAGGCTTTAGACTCTAAAGAATTCAAATTTTACAACAGAATTTGCAGTCACTCCTTGTTTTCCCTCATGAACATTTTTTAAAAAATCATTTACTCTTTGTTTACCTTGAACTCTGACACAGTGACCCAAAAACAAATAAAGGCATGCCTCTGTCTTAATTTTATCATATGCAAAGCTATTTTGAATGACATCTGTCCACCCACATACCTCCCAGCTTATACATCAATATTCAGCATTAGTGTTCAGTTATCTTAGAACCAGCTCTCTTTGATGAAGAGGTTATAAACAAAACTCATCAGATTTCAGCCCGGTTTGTGATGTAATAGAGACAAAGCTAAATAATAAAAAGAAAATGTAAATGTTTCTGGGTGAACCAGTCAATACTCTGTCCTTCTAATTTTTAACCCCTGACAAGGTACCAATATCTCAAATTTAAATTTAAATGCCTTATTATGTCCAGGCCAGAGTTTTGAACCCATGACCTCCTCATTCTTAAGAAGGATACTCAACCAATGACAAAGGCATTTCAAAAAGAAATGTGAATACAAGCAGAAATCATTGGAAATACAGTGACAAGGACTGACTTAGCAATGGGCTAATGCAGAATTCAAGAAGAAACCTTATACTAAGCCACTTGTCCCCACAGAGATGTACAGGTCTGACAGCTCCGGACAGACTTTAACATTATTACAAAAATATATTTTGTAAATTCCAGTTCTTACCCTGAAATCATTCCCAAGTTTATAGGTACCAATTCCATAATTGTAGGTAAGTTCAACTACAAAATGGTCATCTTCTTTTCCATAACCAACCATTGACTTGCTCCATCTTCCATCATATGGTCTACAATTCACAAAATATGGTTACAATGATTTTGTTTGTCCAAATTACTTACACATCAAGGTGGATTATTTACACATCAAGGTGGATTCCGTTGGGTAAAAATTGCTAAAAATTCTTGATTGGAACTGAAAATTCTGAAAACAAAAGAGCAATATATAATGAAATACACAAGCATACTATTTACACAGATGAAATCAAGTTGTATAAAAAGTGTCTGGACTAGCTATAGGTATAGAGATCAACTCAAATCAGGATCTTGCTGCATAAATATCATTACATAGTTTGCTTTAAAGTTTTATCAAATTTTCCAAGTACATGTATTTAGAAAACTGGGGGAATTTTGCCGATCCAAAAAGAAGATTGTATTTGTTGAAACAGGTTATATAATCACCATAGTAACTTAACATCAATGCATTTACCACTGCGGTAGCTCACTTGGTAGAGTGTTTTCTCCGTAAGTGGGAGGTCATGAGTTTTACCACCGATCGGGTCTGACCCAAGACTTGAAAGTGGGTAGTGACTGTGCTTTCGCCAAGCACTCTGCATTATGAATGAAAGTCGCAGTTTTTTGTCAGATGGGAACCTAAAATAAACGAAGTCCTGTGTCATGACATGATAAAGAACCCTGCTGTATGCCATCAGCACAATGCACAGGCAAAATTTCTGCACTTTCATCTATAGCTGGTGACGTCTCGATATCAGTGAATTATTCTTGACTAGGGCATTAAACACCATTACTCAACTCAACTCAATGCATCTGACCATGGTATTTAAAGTATTAAAGTCTAGTGTATACAAATTAATAAATTTTAATTTGGCTGTGTATTAATAATAATATGTAAACTTTTACACTGATCAATATTTCTACCAGGAAAAATGAAACCAATATAGAGACGAGACGATGTAGGCAAGGATTTCAAAGTTTGCTTCAAATTTTTACTACACTTTCTCAAATAAGTCTGGCAAATATTTCATACTTTCAGAAACATTTAAACCATTTTTTAAAATTAAATTATGTTTTTCTTTTTAAGTATGTTAATCTAGATTTTGGGGGACAGAATTTAGAAATTAGAAAAATCAGACAGGTGCCAGAAGAAACTATCTAAGACAGCCTATCTTTAAATGAAAAGATTGTTCATAAATATGGCGGATTGAGTAGTCACCCGCATATATAACTCTAGAAAATTTGCTTAAGTTTGTGCTGTTAGAAGCGAAGTTGGACTCTGTAAATAAGTAAGCAAAACTTACTTCATAATAATGGGTTGGGATTTTTATGGCATTTTCAGTTTAATGTTAATTTATCTTTTTATAAAACATTGTTTAAAAGAACTATGCAAGATCAGTTTATACAAGGTTGGTTTAATTGTAGACAGTCATCAAAAGCTCAATTTTATTTCAAATTCAAAAATGTTTTTAAGTTAGAGGATTATTTATTGAAACTGTCATATAAAGATGCGCTTTTATTATGGAAACTTCGCACATGCAATAATAAATTTCCTATTGAAACTGGTAGATGGGTTAATACTCCTATAGAAAATCGTCTTTGTCCTTTTTGTATGGAAAATATAGGAGATGAATATCACTATTGTTTATTGTAAAAAGTTTGAAAATATCAGGGAAAATATATACCAAAATATTATGTGAATATCCTTCTTCTAATAAGATGTTTCTCCTACTTAAACTCTGTAATTTTAAACTTCTTAAAAAGGTAACAATTTTCTTATCTATTGTATACAAACAGTTTAAACAATAGTGATCATTATATTATTATTCTTATTATTATTATCATTATTATTATTATTATCTAATTTACGGTGAAAATATTATGTTCTAATAAGATGTTTCTCCTACTTAAACTCTGTAATGTTAAACTTCTTAAAAAGGTATCAATTTTCTTATCTATTGTATACAAACAATTTAAACAATAGTGATCACTATATCATTATTATTATTATTATTATTTTCTAATGTATGGTGAAAATATTATGTTTATTAATATAAGGATGTATTATGTATCTATCAATCCACTGTATGTATTTGTAAATATTGTAAATGCCCTCATGTTCCACTTATTAGTGGCTGAGTTGAATAAAGTGAATTGAATAAAACTTAATCAAACAGATCTATGGCAGCAAATAAAAAAAATAAAATAATAAATAAATAAATAAATAAATAAATAAATATTTTGAAAGTGCAGTATTCAATGAAAAAACGAAAAACTGAGTTTAGTAAGTTCATCTTGGCCCAGGCCAAGAAAAAGGTTGGGGTCTTATTATTCAAAAATGCTTAAGCATTGTAACATAATTCTTTTTTTTTTTTTTTTTTTTTTTTTTTTAATTTGACATGCATATAACTACATATCTGATCATATCTGATCATTAATAATGCAAATGATACATGTCAACTGCCCTTTGTCAATGAAAACTGATAATTTTTAGTCAAGTTTTATGACTAAAGAATGGAAACAATACAAAAATATTTCTGACACACCACTGATAGCCCACATACAGAATTTTCTGGGCATTAAATTTCCTTTTTGGGTCAATGGCACAAGTGTCCCTTTTACATTGATTACTAAAAGTGTTGTATATTAGTAAGTAGTAAGTAAGTAATAATTTATTAATGTGTCACATATCAAAGTTCAACAATAGTAAACAATATTTACAGATAAATACATTAAAACAGCTGTGGTATCCTGCCTAAAAGACATATGAGACACAGTAAAATAATGACATTAGATTTAAATACAATAAATAGTTAAAATAAGAGAAAAATTTAATAACTGCACATTTTGCGTCTTTTAAACATAAAATTAAGTGTTTTAGCTAAAAGGATCTGTGCTTCATCATCTAACATAATTTTTAAAAACTTCTCATTGCTATCTAAAATATTAAAATTTTCATATTTATTATTCATATAAGTAAAAAGATTATGTCTCAGATCACTGTAAAATTCACAATCAATAAAAAATGTTGTTCTGTTTCAATTTCATTAAAATCACAATATTTACATAGTCTTTTATGTAGGGGGATTTTGGGCCTGGCATATCGACCGGTTTCTAATTCAAGGGGGAGACAACCACATCTGAAATTAGCAAGCACTCTTCTCTGGTCTCTATATTTCACTGTTTTCACAAAGGTACTAATATTATTATTCAATTTAAAAGTGCGAAATGTTCTAAGTTTGTTTCCATTTTCAAGATTTTTATCATTAAAAACACTGTTCACCCATTGGTTACTGTCAACATTACATAGTATATTTTTTATAACATTAATTTTTTGTTTGAGTGATAAATTATTAAAATCGTTAACAAACTCATAAACATCTAGCTTTTTAAACATATTTAAAACTCTCGAATGCCAAGAATTAGCATAAAGCTTACTAAAATTAAAAACTTTAGAAATAATTCTACTATTTGGCAAGTTACAAAGTTTAAAATATAACCTATAAACTTCAACCTTTTGTTTTACATCAACAGTAAAACAGAAATTCTGAAATTTATTATTGAGTTGAGTAATGGTGTTTAACATCCAAGTCAAGAATATTTTACTTATATTGAGAAGTCGCCAGCTATGGGCGAAGGTGCAGGCATTTTGCCAGTGCATATGCTGATGACATTATACAGCATGGTTCTTTGTGTCATGCCTACCGTGACATTGGACCTTGTTTATTTTAAGTTCCCATCTGAAAGAACAGAGACTTTCATTTCCTAAAGCACAGTGTTTGGCGAAAGAACAGTCACTACCAACTTTCAAGTCTTGTAATGTTGTTTAATTTTTCCACTATTTTCAGAATTAGAGCAAGTTTATTAATTGCCAAGAATTAATCTAAAAGGTTCATGTATATGTAAGATTTGAAAATGTGTATTATAGTCTGCCTTGTGCTATCCTGCATTCAGGCTGAGTTTTTGGTAAAGTGCTAGCTCACCATATCAGTGTCCTGCAGACAAACATACCACTCCCCAATCCATTATCCCAGTACTTGGTGAACCAGCTTGATACTCTGTCTTCTTAATGCCAAGCAACAGGCAAAGAAGCAGTACTTATCTGAAATTTTAAAATCTTATGTATGACCCTACAGGAGTTGGAACCCATGACCTCCTGCTCTTAAGGCAGATGCTCTACCACTGAGCCAATGAGGTTGTCTCAATATTTATGAAGGGGATATTTACCAACACTGGTGGTCAAATCAAACTACTATGGTAATCCATTTTCTTCACATTTATGAGAACCCTAGCAATAGCCATATTAACTAAGAACATGTTTTAACAAACCCTTTAAATAAGAAAACAATAAGAAACATAACATAGCAAGACAGCTCATCATGAAACTCTGACTTTGAACTTGCACTGATTAAAAACAACAAAGTTTTAACATTAATGGTTTGGTTTAGGTATTTCTGAAGGGCTTCATAACTGTCACATCTTTTCATCTATAAGGGTTCTTTGGAGGCGTGGCAGGTTAAAGATCAGAGATGATCCAGAACTCCAGTGTCCAGTGAAATCCACTGACCTTTGTCAAATGAACTGATAAACATTCTTACAATGGCATCTGTCCAACCTGGGGTTCAAGCCTAGGTAAATTACAGCTGCTGTGATCTGTAAGTGTGTGCTTTAGATAACTCAACTACCTAGGCCCTGTGTAAAAGACAGAGATTAGCCTGCTTAACATAATAAATTTAACCACATACCCATTACAGGCAGCCTTGCATCCTTCTTCAAATTCCTCATGTCTTAAGATCTATCCAAAAAAAAAAATCAAATACATCGTCAGAATTAAGAAATAACAAGAGTTTGTCACAGAAGTGACTATATTCCCTGCCACCTGATTCGGTTAAAAGGGAAATGGGGAGGGAATAATATTCTAACTTTGTTTTTAATATGATGTGTCATATGTATTAATCAAAAACAAACACACCAATTCATGCTCAAATCACAATCAAGAAAATACACAATACACATTACTTGTAGGCGGAAAATATACAACAAAATAATTTTTCTGCTATATATTTTCTAATCGAGGTCTTTGTCACTTTATAGAGACAATCAGACCAATGTTCAATTTTTTCTTTAAAGGGTAAAAAAATAATCACACAAAAGTCAAGGGTAATCAGTAAATAATAAATGTGGAACTTCAAAACGTTTCAATAGCAATGCTGTAAGAGGAGATTTATTTACAGATTATTTTCCAATGTTGAAAAATTCAAAGTCAACAAAGGGGCATAACTCTCTAAAAATAATGAGAGCAACATGGGAAAAAAAATTACAAGACCATCCGCAGGTGATAAGGAAGAAGCCTGCAATGTTTGAAAAGAATCAGTTTAATTGTGTAGGAGGGGTTTGATGCAAAAGGTTTGCCTGCAATGTTGAAAAATTTTAAGTTGAAAAAAGGGACATAACTCTCCAAAAATAATTTTAACTCTCCAAAAAATAATGAGAAAAACCATCGAAAAATCATGGAACCATCTGCATGTGATACGGCAGAAGACTGAATTGTTTGAAAAATCCCACACCTCCATATATTTGGAGAGTGTTATCAGCCTATTTATTACTTAATTATTATTATTATTTTCGTGTTTTTTATTTTTTTTTTTTTTTGGCATGATTATAATTTCTAGACATTATTAACAAAAAGTAACATAAACCCTCAATCGGTTAAAGGCAATGTCAGTGTGTGTGTATGTGTATGTGAGTGTTACATAGCTTGATGTCTGCATCTGTCCAGGTTGAAAAAATAGGACGAATAATTTTATAGTAAAAATTCGGTCAGTGTCTGTATTGTGGAATTCTATGCACCTGCATTCCCAAGACTTTTTTGTAAAACACTGCAGTGTCATTTCTATTGCCAATTTTAAATACAAAATGCAAAGCTCTATTTGACATTTTGTCACCAACTAAACACCAAAAGACTGTACACACGAATCTATTTGTTGTTTATATTATCACCCGTTTTGAAATTAACCGAAATTAGGTACCGACGAAAATGTGTACCATTTTGGTACCATTTTGGTAGCATTTATGTGGCAATTTTAAATGCCAATTTCCATTCAAAAAATGCATATTGTGTCTTTATATTTGGTAAAAACATGTTATTATACCTCTACTTATTATATTTAATGATAGATTTATTCAACATAAAGGTTTTAATAAAGAATTTTTACGATATCATCAGGGTGATTATCGACTCAAGTTCAGGAAATATATCGTTGGCCGACCATTTGGGTACCATTTTTAAGCATTTTTTAATGTTTATATTTCTTTTAATACTAAATGTCACGTCTTTATATTTTGTAAAAATGTAAAATAATATGTCGTTTTGACACATATTATTACAATTTTTATCAACGTGACGCTTTTAATAAACCCAATTTAGGAAATATATCGTTGGAAAATGCTTAAAAAAGGTACCCAAATGGTCGGCCAACGATACATTTCCTTAATTTGGGTTGATAATCACCCTGACGATATCGTAAAAATGCTTTATTAAAAGTGTCACGTTGATAAAAATTGTTATAATATGTGTCAAAACGACATATTCATTTACATTTTTACAAAATATAAAGACGTGACATTTAGTATTAAAAGAAATATAAACATTAGAAAATGCTTAAAAATGGTACCCAAATGGTCGGCCAACGATATATTTCCTGAACTTGAGTCGATAATCACCCTGACGATATCGTAAAAATGCTTTATTAAAAGCGTCACGTTGATAAAAAAAATGTTATAATATGTGTCAAAACGACATATTAATTTACATTTTTACAAAATATAAAGACGGGACACTTAGTATTAAAAGAAATATAAACATTAGAAAATGCTTAAAAATGGTACCCAAATGGTCGGCCAATGATAAATTTTCTGAATTGGAGTCGATAATCACCCTGGTGATATCGTAAAAATTCTTTATTAAAACCTTTATGTTGAATAAATCTATCATTAAATATAATAAGTAGAGGTATAATAACATGTTTGTACCAAATATAAAGACACAATATGCATTTTTTGAATGGAAATTGGCATTTGAAATTGCTACATAAATGCTACCAAAATGGTACCAAAATGGTACACATTTTCGTCGGTACCCCGAAATTACTCAAAAGCGTTTCATTGACAATGATTTTTGTCAAAATGGCTGCGCCCTTAAGATCAATGATACTGAACAAACAATTTAGAAAACCTGTGATTTTATGTCTATCCCATCTTAAAAACTATTCAAGAGACATAAGACAACCAGTTGTTAACATTCTTGATTCGAAAGAAGAAGCGTCAAAGCTTAAAAAACGAAACATTGTGCGGAAGGATCCAAGATTAGAAGTTGATTTTGATCCACGTGATCCTGTTAAAAGAAATCTGCCCCAAAATGACAAAAAATCCGATAAAAAAAGAAGTTTGCCCAAAAATGAACAAAATTCCGATAAAGATTTTAAAAATTCAAAAACTTCTAAAAGTAAAAAAGTTAGCTCTGAAAAACGGACTGTGAATGAAAGTCAAACGAATAATCGAAAGAAAGGGACTTACCAAGACATAGAATATGAATTCCTTGGAGATGACAAAGATGGTATATTTGGGTTTGTATGATACATTTATTATTGCATTAACGTAAATTGTGTAGTTTAATTTTAGTTAACTAAACGATGTACCTCAATAAATTCAGTATGAAGTGATAGTATTTGTTTAAAATCAATTGTTTATCAAAAGAAATTTTATAATTTCAGTTTATTAATTTTAAACAAATACACATTATTCATTTTTCTGTCCACTTATTTGAAATATTTTATGATGTTTGTGAAATTTATACTTATTTCATTGATAAACTAATATAATATAATTAATACAAGTGAATGAATCTTGCCCTGGTCATAACACATCATCCTCATCATCATCTCTCTCTCTCTCTCTCTCTCTCTCTCTCTCTCTCTCTCTCTCTCTCTCTCCATTGCTATCTTTACTTTAAGACATTCAACATAATGTAAGTTAATAGTATAATTATTTTATATAAACCAATAGTCAGGATCTTTATAATGCAATTAAGGAGTTTCAACAAGTGTAGTATAGAAAACAATCGTACTTGTTAAACAAGTAATGTCCAAAAAGCCCGGGACAGCCTAGAGTTTATGACTTTCGAAAATGTAAACATGTCCAACCAAGACACACACATAATCCAAGTTGATCACTAGCATTAATAGAAGAAAATAACACACTTAAAAATCACCATATAGGCAGTGGATTAAAAATTTTCAAGTCTGATGGTACAAGAAAAGATTTGTTGAAATTTTGGTTTACAAACATAAACTCATTACTTTCAGTTCCAGTACAGTAGTTGACTAAAAGAACATCATTGATATGCAAGATGTTACTATTTTGAATTACAGGGATCATTATATTGTTTAAAACATTTTTAAGAACCTCTCTGTTACAATAATATTACAAGACTTACATGTATTTCAAGATAAGTACAGAAAAAGTTGTGAAATATCTTTCACAGATTGCAGGAATTTGAAGATTCTGACCTTTATTTTTCAAAAGTTTCTGGGGAGGATGCTTCTAATCTCCCTAAGCTGGACATTCTTGTGTATATATCTAAAAACCATCCTCTGCCAAGTCACCCCCCCCCCCCCATTATTTTGGAGGGATTTCTTCCTTTTTCTTCAATCCTAAATAAACACTGAGATAGTAGAAGATAAGGTCTATATATGCAATGAAATCAATCAGTCAATCCTCCAACTAGCGTTAATACCAATAGAGGGCTTCCGTTAAATGTTTGAGATTAAATTTTCAACTCTTAGGACTTGAATTTGACTTCTGACTTCCAGAAAAGAAGCAGTTTCCTTTACTTTTCTGACATTCTTAAGATTTTGAAGATACTTCATATGACCCCCTTGAAATTTTAAAGGTCAAAGGTCAAAAGGTCAAACTTTCACCATTATCAGAAACAAATTAAGACCCAAAAATAAAAAATACACAACTTTTTGCAAATGAACTAATGACAAACTCTCTCATGCTAGCATTTGCCTTATCATTATTTGAATCATAGTGCTGAGAGTCACTGTGATCCATAGGCATGATTCTTTAAACCGCTTAGCCATCAATATCATGTTTTTGATGAGGATCCTAGCTATTGTAAGCATGTTGTAATGAAGTTAGCTATATATAAGAATTTCAATTTTCCCAATCTTTCAGGCAAAAGATAGTTTTTGTTTAAAAAAAAAAATAACAAAACCACTCATCGTGTTTTTTTTTCTATTTTCCAGAAAAGCAGTTATGAAAGCAAGATCGAAAGGTAACAAAGAGAAGAAAAATAAAGATATTATTCTTGAAGGCAAGCGTCTTATTCTAGATGCTCTCAATGCTGGTGGAACGATGCAGGAACTGTACTTTAGCGGGAAAAGAGACATTAAAAGACTTACCAGCTTTATCAGTGCCTGTTTACAAAGTATCATACAACAACATGAAGATCTGGTCAGATACCGAAACACCAGCTGGTTTATTAGGTAAGGTTAAAGTATTAACATAATACGAGGAGACCTTTTTTCCATCAAAGCTCGATACTCTAACAGCCAAGCATCTCGGTTACTCATTGAGTCATGCCTAGTCACTAACATTGTGTATAATTAATTGTAAACTGTAAAATTATCAAAATTTGTGGTGTCTCAATTTCCATTGTTGTCATGGATACCCCAATCCATGGATGTCATTTGATCAGGGTGTCATCTGAATACAAATGTTGTATATTTTACAAACCTGCATGTACTTTGGTAAAAAAAAAAAAAAAAATTAAAAAAAAAACTCCAAACAACAACTTGTCAGTCCACAAGTTTTTTTCTTAGAGCCATGAAAATTGGACATTAAGGGCATACATAATTTCAGATTGTATGAATCACAATAGGCCTTAAATGGAATTTTTTAGTCACTCCTCCATTGTTCTTACTGGGAGAATAATATAATCTATTTTATAGATCTATCTATTGTCTCTTAACCCAAAGTCTAATGTTTGTTATTTAGAAAAAGCTTTTTAGCAAGTCCTGTGTTTCACAGGGAGGGTTAAGATTCTTCTAACTTACACAATAGTTGGTGATTCTATTTTTTTTCCATGAAACTTAGTTTACAGCCACTTTTTTAGCTCATCAATGAGAGGTTGATATGGCTGAGTGCTTAAGGCATTAGCCTTCAAACTCAAGGATTCTGACAGCTGTCGGCTCCACAATGTAACCCACATGTGAGAAAGATTTTTCCTTTTCATACTCACTGATTGGCTTGGTTCCAGTGGTTCAGGTGAGTGGTCTGGAGTGTTGATAATGCAGAACTAAACACTGGTACACATCACATGAATTTGTCCTTGAGATTAATAAAAAATTGTTTTGAAACAAACAGTTGATATGATGAAAATCAGCATTCAACAAACCAATCAGTCAACCAAAAAAAAAAGGCGAATGTTTCCAGAGATAATTCCATCAAACACTTATTACTAATTTAAACTTACTGTATTCATTATGACAATGATTATAAGTTCATGTTGTCATAATCATTCATATGCCAGGTGAGCACAAAGGCTCATGGGCCTATTGTTGTCTAAACTACTTTTAATTTTGCCAATTTCGCCCATTGCTTAGTACATGTACCACAAAGAGACTGTATAATAAAACAATGCCTGACAACCCCCTTCAAGAAAAAATTGTTCATTTTCTGGCTTTACACACACACACACACACACACACACACACACACACGCACACACACACCAGTTTAGACTATAGAAAAAAAAACCTTATTTGAATAAAATTTCTGTTTGTATTCGCAAATTATATGTTACAGCCTGTTAGAACAGAAAAGTTTATGCCATAATTCTGGTATGGTCGGCATTATCGAAGTGGTGGAGTTAGATATATCAGGTGTGTTTTTCTTTCCTTCTTGTTTATGATTATATTTTTGGGTTTTTGGATTATTTCAGCTATATTTAGAAGACCAAAAGAAGGTGTGGCCCTTTGTGGACCAGAGAACCCACTTCCAGTTACATTGATCATGGATCAGATTCGTGACCCTGGTAACATGGGCACCCTGATACGAAGTGCTGCAGCTGTTGGTTGTCAAAGGATTTTGGCTGTGAAAGGTAATGTGTTTATTATTTTTAAATTAATAGATTTTGCATGACTGGACAAAAATTTACTTATTTTTGTCTATTCTATGCACAAAATGTGGGGCCTTTCTGAGAAAGTTTGTCAATTCACTTGATGAAATTCATTGATTTTCTCTGGGTATTTGAGAGCAACATGCCATGCTTGATAGATTGATTGAAAAGTTTAATCTTTTGCCTATGGTAAGAGATGTTTTAGAAAACTTACATTCTTAGAGGCTGTAGTAGTCCAGAGAGTATGTGATCTAGTCAATCCTGGCTTGCACTTTTCTTTTATACTTCAATCAAAGCCACCATCTTCTTGCTGACATGGCTAACCCATTAGACATGAACAGATGCATATCTGCATATGTGCTCACATGGAAATACATACTGTAAAATCACAAATATTCGTGGGTGATTAAATTTCATTATTTTCGTGGGTTACTGAAAACCACAAAATTAAATGTCATTGAAAATTTTTAATTTCCATTGTCCTCAATGGGATTTATTTTCACAAAACTCAATTCCACGAAAATTTCTACCAATAGAATTTTTTAAAAATGCAAAACCATGAAATTTTAACCCAACGAATATTAATGATTCTACAGTATTAAAATAATTTTTCTAATTATGAAGAATAGTTATTCTCACTATAGGAACTTTCTACAAAGAAGCAAGCTACTTACAAATAAATTAATGATTCAGGGATGTTGCATGCTTAGGATAATCAAGGCACTCAAAAATGTTATGATCGCCATCACAAAACTGTTGATAAGTATAATGCCGCTTTGTACAAAGTCTTGGTTATATTTGACTTCCCATTGTTCTATTTAGTTTTCATTCTAAATTTTGATTTCCCATATGATGGGTGTAGCCATCTAGACAGGAGGTGTTCACCCTTCTGGAGCACTTGACCACACTGAATTAGCCATTTTCAAAGTAAGTTTTTACTGAGTTTTTGACATGGACCAGTATGTTTGGGTTTGATACTAATTAACTAAAGAAACATCTAGGATTGATTGATTGATTTAATGGGGTTTTACGTCCCAGTCAAGAATATTTCACTTATATTCAGACATCACCAGCTATAGGTGAAGTGCCAGAAATTTTGGCCTTTGCAGTGCCGTTAAGGCAGTGTGCATGGAGGGTTCTTTAGCAGTGTTACACCTGCCTCCAAAGGACCCAGTGACTTTAATTTTCTAAATGCCAAGTGCTTTGCAAAAAACAGTCGCTCTTAATTTTAATGTCTTGGTCAGACCTGTCTTGGGTTCGAACCCCTACCTCCCACTTATGAAGCGAGCACTCTACCAACTTAGGTACTGTAGTGGTAGGAAACATGTAGGAGGTTTTTATTCATCAATTAAAATTTTTGAGGGAATTTTTTTAAAATTTCTTTTAATATTTTATACATTGTCAACTGACATTGTTTATGTGGAATATTGATGCATTGCACAGGTACATTTATTCATTTATTTTTGTTAAATTGGTCTTTTTTTCAACAGGTTGTGTGGATGTTTGGGAATCAAAGGTTTTGCGAGCCGGTGCAGGAAGCCATTTCAGAGTACCTATTATAAGTAACCTACCCTGGGAAAGCATTCCAGGTTACATTTCTGACTCTACAGACGTGTTAGTAGCAGATCTACATAGACCTACACAAAAGAGAGTTGAAAATGTCGGTAAATCTTCCGTTGACAATGAGAGCCTGGAAGAATTGTTTGATGCTCAAGATCGTAAAGAGAAAGGGGAATCTGATAGTGATGGAGAGATGGAAAATGAAAGTGATGGAGAGACGGAAAATGAATCGGATAGTGAAAGTGACACTGAGAAAGAGAAAAGTATTGATGACAGTTATAAAGATAATGATTTTCTTCAAAAATATGAAAACGCTCCCCTTCCAGTTAAATTTTATCACAATGTGGAATATTCAAATAATAAACCAAAGGTTTTAATTATAGGTGGGGAGAGTAGCGGGGTTAGCCTACAGGCTAGAAAGCTCGTGTTTGATAACTCTGGAACTGTTGTGACAATACCTATGTGTGCTGGAGTTGATAGTCTTAACACATCCATAGCTGGTAGTATTATCTTGTATGAAATGTTTAAACATTTGAATAAAACAGATTCTTGATATAAACCAGTAACTTATCTGTTTAAAAGCTGCCTTACAGAACAAACCTCAAACTGCCCAGCTGTAGGTTCCAATTCCACTGGAGCAAATCCTATTGTGAAAAAAGTTGGTCAAATGGCCTGCCAATTTTTTTTCCTTGGAAACTCTGGAATTTCTCAATTGAATTTAAAAAAATCTTGACTTGGTGTAAAACACTATTATTTTTTCTCCTCTCTTTTTTTTAAAATGACAAGTTTATATTCATCCCTAGTGCTATCCCTATTTCAGAAGTCTGATGTCAGTAGAGTACAACCCTTGGAAGGTAGGCTTGTCTATAGCAAGATTTTCCACCTGCTGTTCAAACCCATTCATTAATCAGGTGGATGCACTGAAACAACGCTATAGGTGACTCTTGGCATCCAGCTGGGTCTGGGTCTCATTGTCATTCAATTATTAGTCTGCAGTAGTGAAGCAGTAACCACTGGACCACATAGTGTCTCATCTCATTATGACAATGTCGTACAGTCAATCCTGTCTAAACAGAAAACCTGCTGGAACTAAGTCTCTCTCTTTTTTTTTTTTAAAGTTTAGAGGGTTATTTTGTAGGACTGCAAGCATATACAGTTTGTGTATACAGTTAAACAGTACATTCAAAGTAAAGTACATTCAAGCTTTTCATTCAAAGTAAAAAACATTATGAAAGGGCAATAACCCTAGCAAGCAACCTCTGAGCAGGTTTACGCAGTAGTGAGGAAATTCAATTTTCTCCATGGGGAAAAACACAAGGAAGAACAAAGAAGACTTCAGTTAGCAAAAAAAAAATCGTAAAATGTGTTCTAAAAGATACATTTAAACCAATTTAACCTTTTTCAAAAGTGTAATAGATTAAGTTTTCTAAAAATAAAATAAAAATTTTTTCCTACCTACCTACCCACATGTGGATAGCATGAGTCGGAAAACAGCAAACAAAGATTTTTTTAAGTTAGGCCTTAGTTTACTGAAGATCTGGTTTTTCCAGGTTCCACTATTTGGGTCTATTATACACAAGTTGTGTTTGGAAAGGTTTCAAAGCATGCAACGTAGATACTCTAATCAGAGCCTTCAGTGGCAGATTGTTATAATATGATCGCAGCACTCAGATATGAGTCTAAATGCCACTTTGAAATATTCTAGTGTGAGAAAGTTTGTCAGGTGCTTGCTAAAATTTGGTGGTTTCCTTGGGTACTTTGGTTTTCTCCACCATTCCAAAACTGACCACACTTATAAAAGTGCAAGAAACTTGACTCTGATTGAATCACCATAACTCCATTTGGCTTCACTCATTTTCATCCAGAAAACCTTTAGAACCAGAATAAGCACATCATTATAGAACCATTCTTGAAGGTTAAAGCAGATTCTTTTGAAGCCTGTGTTGTTGAAAACATAATTTAAAGTTTGTGTTGTATTTTTAGCTCACCTAATCAAAAGGTCATGGTGCAGCATGTGTATGTGCATGTGTATGTGCCTACATGCATGTGTGCATGTGTGCATGAGTGTTTGCATTGTTAACACCTATTTTCTACTTCTCCAAAACTGCTGGACAGATTTCAATGGTACTTGGTCAGAAGCATATATGGGCTGGTGCAATTGAGATTTGTTTGTGGCATTGCCATGGCTACCAAATCTAGGTCAAGGTGACATAGGGGTCCAAAAATCTTTAAAAATATTCTTATCTGAAACAGATTATAGGAAAAAAATCTGATGTGATATTTGGCTTCTCTAGGACTCAAGTTTGTTCATTTCATGAAATTTGGTCGAAAAATGGGTTACCTGTTTTTGCGTTTAATTTGAAAATTTTGTAAAATGGTTCAAATTGTATTGTAATAACTTGACTATTTGAACAGATAAATGACATGGGTTTTTTTCTTGAAATGACCTTTAAAATAGGGTCAAGGTCACAAATCAAAGTCATGACGTAATTTGTGATTTATGCAGTTTTAAGCAATTTTCCTGCAAATATTTAGAGATATATGAATTCAAAAAATTGTTAAAATGTTCTGCATGACAAAATTTAGCAAGGTATCCAGTTTTGTAACTATATGATAATCCATGTAGGAGTTGTTGCACCTGAAATGTTATTTTTGCTTATAAATACTAAAATTGTGTATTAACTTGAAAACTATAAGCTTTTTGTATAGACATGTATATTAGAATATTGTAGGTATTGATATGACTATTATTTTGATATAGGATTCAAGGTCATATGTTGAAAGGTCAAGGTCATAGCTGCAGAAGAAGACTGAAATTGTGAATTGTCTTTAAAACTTTTTGTATGGGCATGTATATTAGAATATTGTAAGTATTGATGTTACAACCATTTTGATATAAGGTTCAAGTTCATATGTTCAAAGGTCAAAATCATGGCTGCATAACCATATGGTGAATGATTTGGAAATTATTCATTGTACTATAGTTAAATCATGCATATGAGCTATTTATAAATGAAATGTGACTAGATATTTCTGATTAATTAATACAGGATTTTCCAAACTTAAGGAATTTTATAAAGTTTTTGTAATTAAATTCTTTGCAAGTTTTTGGACTATTTCCACAGGTAAGCGTTAAGACCCATGGGCCTCTTGTTGAATTAAATACACTGTTAGGTTTATATATATATATATATATATATATATATATATATATATATATATATATATATATACTAATAAAAAGTTCACAAACGGTCAGATTTAAATAAAACGTTAAGTATTCACTAGTGCTTATGTGTTTTCACAATCTTCAGGTGAATAATGAAGATATTATTATCCAGTTATTATTATTCATTATTTACCAGTTGAAGATTGTGAAAACACGAAAGTGCTAGTGAATACTTAACGTTTTATTTTATATCTACCATGTTTAAAATTTTGTTTAGTATATTTTCTACACACAAAGATAACATTTAATTTGGACTATATATATAAAACATATATATATATAGTGAATCTTCACAGCCAGTGTTTCTTTTTCTCCGTTGAACACCATATTTTATACATAGCCAGTTGGCCGGTGACTAAAAGGCTTTATTACCTTCATCTTAATTCAAGCTAAAAGGTAGCGTACCTTGCTACCAAGGATGAATAGTAACATGTATTTAATTTGCACAAATCTAGGCTATGGAACCTTATTGGGGAAACTATAGGAGGTCCTTAAAGGGTTACTTACTGGTGTGCATAATGTAGTTACAACTTAAATATTTTAGATGTAGCATCCATGAAACAAGTTGTATTTATTTCCAAACACCATAGATGTATAAATAGGGAAAACTGCACAAGTCTTTGCAGGGAGGGGGGGGTGTCTTAAATTGGAAAATATAGAGGCTCCTCCATAACTTTGTAAAAATTGTTTAAATGATTAACTAGATAAATGGAATCTATTTTAGTGGAATCATCTAGGGGACAGATAAAATATTATTAACATGTATTTATGGGTTATCCATTAGGAATGTTTGAAAGGCCAGTGGCCAATTAACCGTTTAAATATTTTCTCTTTTCAAAGCAATGGTCACAATAAATATTATAAAGTCTTGATATCTCATATAAAAAAACTCAAAATTTATTTTAAAAGTCCTTCATTAAAATGTATAAAACCTGATAGGCTATTACTATTTCTTTTTGTCACATTTCTCAATAATTATGTCTTCAAGCGGCTTGTCACGTGTTTCTTCCAATGCGATTGCGCATAGAGCAGCCAATATCATTGAAGCACCACACAAAAAGAATACCAATCCAGGAACGAAGTCGGTCTACAAAATATTAAAGTTAAAAGGTATTTATCATTGTGTTACAGAAGAAACACACACACACACACACACACACACACACACACACAGCATGCTTATTCACCATTACGGTAGCTCAATTGGTAGGATGAGAGGTCCGAGGGTTCGAAACTAGGCTGGGTCTGACTAAGGTTGGAATATTGGTAGTGACTGTTCTTTCGCCAAGCATTCGGCATTTAGAAATAAAAGATAATGAGTCCTTCGGAGGAGATCCTAAAACCTATGCCCCGTAACAAGGCAGATGAGACGCTCTAAACGGAACTCTCCCTGTACATTGTCCTAAGCGTACTGCAATGGTCAAAATCTTCCACTTCATCTATAGCTGGCAACGTCTCAATATAAGTCATCATATTCTTGAATAGGACGTAAAACTCAATTAAATCAATCAAAATTAATTCAGCTTGCTTGTAGGCAGAGAAGCTTCCGTAGCCCTATACGAAACGGAATTGTTAAATAGAAATATATTCTACCGTATAACTGAAAACAATATTATTTCAAAATTTAGGAGGAACCCAGTGGATACCCAATGCAGCATTGCATCTTAAATGCACTTTAATTTTTTTCTAAAAATTATAACAAACTTTGTAGATTGAGAATAGAAATACATTCAGAAATAAATAAATATACAAAAAGATAAAATAAATAATAATAATAAAAGTAATAAATAAATAAATAATAAAATAATAAAAAAGAATCAAACTGAAACTGAAATACATCTACTTTGTGATGAGAAGTTAATGTTCTAACCGTAATCACGGACCAACTTATAATTAATGTTATACTGTAAATCAAAATAAATAAATAAATGAATAAATAAATAAACAAGTAAATTTCTCGTTAAACCGCAAGACGCTTAATTAAATATTTAGCGAATATTATGTTTTAATATAATTTAACCATTATCCAACGACGCTAAAATAAAAATACGCGAATATCTTGAAATGACGCAAAAAACTAACTGACTCGAAAAAAGTATCCCAATCGAAAAGCACCCGGCCTCACTTCCTTGATGAAAGTTCAAGTGTATAACTGAATTTGCCATTTTTCAAAGGTAGTTTTCACTTCTTCTTCCCTTCTTCTTCTTCTTCTTCTTCTCTTTTTTTTTTTTTTTTTTTTTTTTTTTTTTTTTTTTTTTTTTTTTTTTTTTTGGGGGGGGGGGGGGGGGTTGTGATTTGGACATGGACTGGTATGTTTGTGTTTAATTATGATATATTACAAGTGTTCCTATATAATATTACCATGTAGAGTATTGTTGGTGAAATCATGGCACCCAATCTTCCAACTGTTCCCGAAAAGCTATAACCAATATTTCTGTAGAAAAAAATAGTGGCATGATTTAATGAATTCAATGTTTATATTTACGTTTAAGACTGCATTTTTATGTATGCGTCTCAAAAATGTAAAACTGTTATATTATTTTAAATGATCTTTATTTTTTGGACGCTTCAGTGGATCAGTAGTAGAGCCCCGGCCCCACTAGAGAGCGGAAGGTCAAGGGATTCGATCCTCGGCTAGGAGAGTATCATTTAGTTTAGTCTCTCCCGAACTTAAAAACTTTCTCACAAAAGATTCGTTAGAGTGAATTTCGTTATCCGTAGTTTGTTTGACACGTTAGGTTACCGAGACACACACCGAGCCCCATTGATAATGTGGGGACCTTTTTTGCTGTAGGGTCTAAGGTATCGAATAATAAATCACAGCCTCTCACTGTCAAGGATTTGACCTCTCTCAGGAAGTTTCGTGTAGGAAAGTTTCGCTTTACCAAGCAGTACCTGGTATTCTCCACCATCTTTGAAATAACCCTATCATCAAAATGATAAACTCTTGACTGGGGCATCAACATCCAGCTATTTACTCTGGCTTATTATTATTATTATTATTATTATTATCATTACTATTATTATTATTATTATTATTATTATTATTAAGGAAAAACCAGTCTTATCTTCTTGACGTGATGAAATAAAAAATGAGGTCCAAAGATTCTGAATTGTTGTCACATTACTCATATTTACCTTATAACTGTTGGATACGTTTCTGTAGTTCAAAACTGCTAGGGCACACCATCCTGCTGAATTACCCATTCTTGTTATAAAGGCTAATATCTTTATAATGGTACTTGCTGTGGAGTTATCTGAAAAAAAATTATAGTTGTTTAATCAGAACTTCTTAAAACTTTAATTGACTTCTACTTGCAGCGAAAAGCACCTTGTGCTTCATTGAAGACTTTATCACGACAGACTTTATTATCATTTCCAATCCGACTGCTGACGTGATGATAATAGGTACAGTCTGCTTAAAGTGGGTTAATTATAATAATAATAATAATAATAATAATAATAATAATAATAATAATTATTATATATTATTATTATTATTATTATTATTATTATATTGTTGTTGTTGTTGTTGTTGATGATGATGATAATGATGTTGATGTTGTTGTTGTATTTCCCAGAATTCATTTTTATCCTTCATTTCAAGTGATTTATAATGCGAAATTTTTCAATACATTATCCTGAGTAAGTTCAGAAGCAGCATATTATATATTCGTAGGGATCGCATAAACGCATACATATACGAAGAATTAAAACTTCCATGCTTGCATTGACACATTTACACTGCTCTGGCATAACCCATAAACTATAAAGTACACACGTACCAATGATAAGTAGCTCAATTATAGACGCTAGAAGTCCTGCTAAACCGCTGATAAAAAAGAAAAATGCACATGTCCATTTCCGTCCTATCCTAAAACGATAAAAATCAACTGATTAAAATTCTAGTAAAAGTAAATGTATTGGTATTGATATATAGTTGCAACTTCTTATATATATATATATTCCTCTTAAGTTTAGGGAAAAATTATCTTTTTATCATTGTCTCTGGTACAATTACACGTAATTATAATAATGTTAATATGAAACAATTAATACACAATTAATAAGAAGGTAGAAATTATTCGCAATGACTGAGTGGTCCAAAGCAAGGGATTCAGAGCTTCTCCCTCCCCTAGGTTCCAATTCCACTCTGGCAGTTCCAGTATGATGAAGTTTAAGTTCGCTTTACGAAGTTTTGTGGTTAAACTACGGACACTAAAATTTCGTCAAACATTCCAGAACTCTATAAATTGAAAGAACTTGACTGGGGCGTAAAAGGCCATTTGTGCATCTATAAATTGAAAGGAACTTGACTTGGGCGTAAAAGGCCATTTGTGCATCTATAAATTGAAAGGAACTTGACTTGGGCGTAAAAGGCCATTTGTGCATCTATAAATGGAAAGGAACTTGACTTGGGCGTAAAAGGCCATTTGTGCATCTATAAATGGAAAAGAACTTGACTTTGCGTAAAAGGCCATTTGTGCATCTATAAATTGAAAGGAACTTGACTTGGGCGTAAAAAGCCATTTGTGCATATATAAATGGAAAGGAACTTGACTGGGGCGAAAAGGCCATTTGTGCATCTATAAATGGAAAGGAACTTGACTGGGGCATAAAAGGCCATTTGTGCAATCATTTGATTACATTTTATTCACTCCACTAAGTAACATTTCGACATTAAATCTAGCAGTCATCAAAACAACAACTGTATATTTAGTTTTCACATTATAATATAATCCTTTTTACCTTATCCTTTCATATTTGGTTTCGTGTTTTGACTGCATTGGGAAATGCACATATTTAGATAGTAACTACCAAGAACTTTTTTTTAAAATTTTCAACTGGTCATTCTGATAGATAGTAGAGTGTATTGATAGAGTAAGAAACTTTGCCAAGACGGCGGCAACGATGATAGTGATGGTGATGGTGATGCTGCAGCTGAAGATGATGACGGCGATAATGTTTATTCCGACGTTTGCGATGATGATGATGATGATGACTATTAATTCCATAACTAAAAGGAGTGTTCTAGTATATGCGGATATATATATATATATATATATATATATATATATATATATATATATATATATATATATATATAGTCGTGGATGATGCTGACGATATAAATATATAATACAAATACCAGTTAAATTATGATGTGCCAGATGTGCATATTTCGGAAATTAATTCCTCATCAGTGACACTAAGACCGAAAAGTTTGGTACATAAAAATATATATAAGCCAAACAGTTGAAAATAATGAATCTAAACTTTCAAAATTATATAAATCCAAATCCAGCGAAGGAATGCTTTGCATGAGGGAACAAACCTTAGTTTTAAATAAATTTCAAATTTAAGACGACTGCAAATTTTGTTAAATGGTACATTTTCTGACAGCACAAAGTACTGCCTACTGAGTTATGGATACCCTCGGGGAGTTTTACTCCACCAGCAGCGGTACCCGCTCAGACGAACAACATCGGAGGTAGTACATACGTGTTGATTAACCTTACCTGTTGTTAAGATAGTATGTTAATGTATCTCCAGGAAGCTCCAAGGCACTTAGAAGAAAAACGTTGAGGTATAGACTTCCTGATAACTTCTGTATTCCGAAGGAGAGTGTATAGTATGTATAGCCAGAAAAATTCCTGTTTGAATAAACAAATGTTTCAATTTATATAAAATTGCTTTACTTATATCGGTGCGGTAATTTAGGGGATGGAGAAGAAGACCGAAACGCTCGTAAGAAATTTAGGCAAGCAAACTGACAATTTTCTCACAAGAAAATTTAACCGATCTTGATTTTGCATTCTGTGTCACATTTATTGGAGCATCCGGCTTGACTTCCCTGTTGCAGGTCACGTGTTTAACTTCAATGCATATTTTTTTGCTTTGCTTTGAGGATTGTGATTGACATGGACCGGTAGGTTTGTGTTTGATTAGAAAACCCCAAAACTTGCATTTAGAATGATCAAATAAAAGTTATGATGTTTTAAGGCTCAGTGAAGATATAACCTGCAGTCAGTTATAAATGATACCGGAGTTCCTCGAGAAAACCGCCAACCTTCGATTTGCAAACTGACAAACAATTTTATATAAGGATTAGCCAGTCTGAATTAAACCTAGCCAGTGATGGCGCTGTTATTTTTAGGCTTGTGCTTACGACCGCTATGCACTGGGCCCTCGTAGAATCTCTAATGGAATATGCAAGAATGAGAACAACTTGATCAATGTAAAGTTCACTTTTTTAAAAGAATATTTTACTTGAAATAAGTTTTTTTTAAGGTAATGTTTACTACTGAAATTGATTTTTTAGGAACAAGATTGCTAACGAAAAACGCTGACCTTCCAACTTTCCCAAATTAGGGTCTTTCCACCTTGTTGATTCAAGGTCACTTATTCCAAATGTCTGCGGTTTAGACCATTGGCAACTGATAATTCCTTTTTCTTTTCTTAAATTCTTACTTGTTCTTATCCATTATTATTTATTAGATCTCAACATATAATGACGTCTCGATATAGGTCAATATTTAAATTCTAACCTCATACCAAGAACCTTACTCAGTATAGGGAACTCACCATATGCAAGAAAGCAGGATCGTTGCAGTAGCAAGTGACTTTTCTCGGAACAAATCCCTCATCGTATAATGACGAGTTTCCTTTTCGGGTCCTATTAAATATCTTATTTTGCTAGTATCCGGAACTCTTCTACCATTGATTCTTGCCATATCTTTTATTATGTTTTCCGCTTCATCTATCCTGTTCTTTGTTATAAGCCATCGGAAACTCTCTGGAATGATCCTAATAAAACATTAGAAGTCTTTCGAGTAAAGTGTTTTACACTGTTTAACGGTCTCAATCAAGATTATTTCAATCACTTATATTACAGTCAATTTTGAGAGACAGAGAAATGCCAAAAGCCGGAAAAACATCTAATCTTCGGCAAGTAAACTGGTTTATTTTCTTATACCAGGAGGATACAAAGTCGGGAGTTCGAACTTATTACAATATTTAACACCGTTAAAATTTGTATGAAACTATACAGCAATAAGGGTACTTTTAACAACAACAAAAACAACAACAACAACAACAACAATAATAATAATAATAATAATAATAATAATAATAATAATAATAATAAACAAAATAAACAAGGTTAAAAAAATTAAAATAAATGACAAGTGTAATAAAGAAAGAAAGAAAAATCAATTAATTAAAAACAACTTCGTAAATTTTGACTCAAGTATTTTTTTCTCCAAAATTATGATTTTCACTTAAAAATGGTTCTTCAACAACATTTGCACATCGAAATTTAGACCCTTTTTGACTTGTTTCACCAGATTTTCAGTGCATTTTGCATTCTTTGCATTGCATTTATCAGCCGGGTTAATACTGAAGAAATGTGGCTACCATTTGTTAACTTACCACTGTGAACAACAGTAGTGTATAATTTGTACAGTTTATTTGTGGCAAGTAACCAGTGTTTTACAGCACTGATATGTAGAAAGCCAGGGATTGGTTAGGCTGCAACTAAGGCAATTAATTTTTTGACATTGCAATAGCATGTGCATGACCGGCTTACTCTTTCTTACGACTTCATCAACTTCTGGCGAAAAGCTATCAATCTTGACTTGACTTTTAAAATCTATTATTATTATTCTTCGAAAGGTTACCAAAGATAAATGAAAATAAATAAATAAATTTAAAAAAAATTAAATATTAAAAATAGAATAGAAATAAAAAATCAATCAATCAATCAGTCAATCAATAAATCAATAAACTATTAAGCTAAAAAGTTATTATATAATACATGAATAGAGTAAATTATTTAAACTAAAATATAAATAAATAAATCAATAAAAATAAAATAAATAAATAAATAAATAATCAATCAATAATCAATAAAAACTAAAATAAATAAATCAATCAATAAAAATGTAAAATAAATCCATAAATCCATACAATATAGATAACTTACCACCATGTAAATAACATTGGTACAGCTGATAATGCTGTAACAAGATGAAGGTTGTCCCAATCTGGAAAAAACCAGGCTATTAATCCCAGCAACGCTGACCACAGAGTGAAAGAGGGGAATGCGGAAATAATCGCTCTTTGTTTTGCCGGCATGAATTCAACAAGTAACGGGAAATAGATGACGAAAAAACTTGCACACGCATATCCAAGTACAAAACGAACAACAACAAACATTTGCCATGACGACGAAATATAAGCTAGAAAATTAAACAAAGTAAAGAGTACTATAGATAAATATAACGCTGGTTTGCGTCCGAACGCATCCGATAGGTGGCCACCAACGAAAGCACCTATTAAGTTGCCAACCATCTGTATTGTTGTCATAAATGATGTAATCCATGCTTTGTCACAAACCAAATTCCACTGTAAATGGTAAAGTCAAATATAACAATTACAATACATGTTCAATATCAGTTCCTTATCAGCAAAATTAAGTAAAATTTAGTCAAACTGCACGTTGATTGGTAGAACCTTACCAGATGTTCGTACCTAACATGCTTAATGAAAATATGAATTATTTTTATAAAGTTGATATTTAAAAAAAAAAAAAAAAAAAAAAAAAAAAAAAAAAAAAAAAAAAAAAAAAAAAAAAACTAGTATTATTAATAACTTTTTGGGGGTTAAAGTTCATTAAAAAGACAAAATAATACCTTAAACGTTTTTTTCGGGAATCATATACGTCACCTTATATTTTTCGAAAATTTGGCTTTTTGCGAGTTTGAAATAAATAAACATAAGGATATCTAGAAAAAGAGAATCTATTACGAGTTTGAGGTAGTGATGGGGAAATTTCGATCGAGTGGTCAGATCTTTCATCTCAAACGAGGATGTGCCAAGTTTGAGATGAAAAATATCTGACCTCGAGGTATAAGGATATCTAGAAAAAGAGAATCTATTACGAGTTTGAGGTAGTGATGGGGAAATTTCGATCGAGTGGTCAGATCTTTCATCTCAAACGAGGATGTGCCAAGTTTGAGATGAAAAATATCTGACCTCGAGGTCGGAATCTTCCCCATCTCGACCTCAGTCGAGTTATTGATAATTTTTCTTGCATATAATTAACCCAAAATACCAGATTCCCTTCTATTATGATGCAAGATTTTTAATATTACAAAAAATATCACATGCGCAAAAGGAATACTAAATCACACAATCGAACGCATTTCGATCACAAGCAGCTAAACGTTTGATGGATACGATCTTTTATTAATATACATTTTATTCATATGCAAGCGTTTCCTTGATCAAGACTACCTGTCATCAGACGACAACCGTCGATTGGTACAGTAATCATTCTTTTTAAGTAACAGAGAATCTCAGTTTAAAAGAATATCTGGAGAAAGACATTTGGCATAATAAAATAGATTTCGCCTCGGTTGACAATGGTTTCCTCAGGGTGAAAATATGCAATATCACCCTCTTATGAATGTTATATTTATATAATATAGCCCGTTGAAACAATATGTAATAAACAACACACAAATACGTGTCTTCATATGCCGAGTAGGTATAGAAGTATTTTTTTTATATTTACACGAACCAATTAAGAACATGTGTATTGAAAACTTTTTCATGAACTAATTGAGAACATGTATTGATAACATTTTTTATGAACCAATCGGTAACATATGTATTTGAAACTTTTTCATGAACCAATTAAGAACATGTGTATTGAAGACTTTTTTTAATGAACAATAAAGAACATATGATCTTAAGCATTTTTCATAAATCAATTGCATAATACAAGTATATCGTTTGTTTGAAGGAAACCAATAAACAATAAACATGTAGTTGCTTGGCTCACGGGAACAAATGTAGAATAAATATGAACTTACGTCCTTTAACATAAAATATACATTACAGAATACTGAATGGTTCTTGAAACTAATAAACAAAATGAATTTTCCTACTTTGCACATGAAGACAAAATACAAAGCACACGCACTTATTTGGTTTATTAATGATAATATACAATGAGCATGCACCTACTCGGTTCATGAAAACAAAATACAATGTACATGTTTTTAGTTGTTTCATAAAAGCAGTATAAAGCCTTCTTGGCCCATAAAAACAAGTTTTAATTCACATGCATGTAGAATCTTCATTCACATTGTTGCAAAATATAATACAATTTCCTGACATGGTCCAGGGAAACTGTGTGCCATACATATGTACTTACTTGGCTCACAACAGTCCTATGTTCGTCCTTATACGTGAACCTTGTACACCTCGTGCCATTGCCATGCACACACATATCCACAAGCTTCTCTTCAAACTTTTCACTACAACTCCAGACTGGCATTTCTCCGGCCACTGACATCATCAGCAAAGTCCAAGCAGGACAAATTTTTCCAAGCATGTAGATAAAGGTAAATAGCATTATTTGGTATCTACCAAACCCTCCACATTGTATAAGGATATCATCTAGGTACTCGCTGTACAAAGTCATTTTAAACTCTAATATATATAAATATAAATATATATAAATATATATATATATATATATATATATATATATATATATATATATATGAGTAAAATATCTATATAGTAAAAATTGAAAATTTTCCTATACTAGACATACATTAGATATTTTATAAAATTATACTTTTTTACTACTGAAATTAACAATAAAGCAGGCGGGTTATATGATTCTAGTGCATCATTTATGTATACATATAATGAATTCCTTTTATGTTGTTATATATAAATATATTGATTTAACTCTATGTCGACTCGAAAAGGCTGACACGATCTGCCTAGAACTAAAAACTTACAAATGCTTTTACATTAACAACTCATTCTAAATAAAAAACATTTCTGATTTTTTGAAGCGTATTGATTATAATAAGTAGATATGATCATTATAAAACCAACATTATCTTAAAATACTAAAAATGCAGAAAAAATATATGATTATATTTGGATAACATATACATGTAAGGAATTTGCGTTAACTGTTTGGTAATTATAAACTTAATCTTAATTTTTGTTGTTGTTTTAATAAACTGCTGGTAGTTAAAAATGTTGGATTGTCTGGACCCTCCTATATTATAATAACTACACTACCGAACATTTACACCATTAACATTAGAACCAGTGCATAAAGTTTTCTAATTAGTGGTTCAAAAATTATTTTTTTGTCTCTTTTAAAAAATATTTTAAACTGGTTTTTATTAATATTTTCTCTCGCTGCTGTTGCTTAATAGGTTTCCAGTTGCAAAGTTTTGTCCTTTATTGTTTTATTTCATTTTAACATGAATTATTTTTGCTTAAACATTTTCATTTACTTCTGAATTGCAACCAGATTCATTATTAGTTTATCACCTTTGTAATTGGACTTACCATAAAAACACTTTCAAATGCTTATTTATCTTTACTTATGTTTCACATTTAATTAATGTCACCTACAAATGATACAATGTATATCTGATTGAAACGAAAGTGATGGCGTATACTTTAATGAAACAAATGTTGCAGAAAAAAGAAAGTCTTTTTTTTCAACAAAAATCAATAACAGATGTTTCATTCATTTTAACTTTAATATTGTTGTTATATTATTATTAATTAATTTTAATATCATATATTTTTGACAGGACTGGAAGGGTATGTTTCCTTTCAAATTCCTATGAACTGGAGAATACGTATGTTTCAGAATAACATTGCAATTTTTGCCATCGGGTTTATGAAAAATATTTAAAATAAAAATTGTTGAATAAAATTCTAAAAAATATTTTGATCAATATAAATCGGTCGTATTACGATCAGTGTGATTAATTTTTACTCTTATTAACCCATAATTAATAGGAATTCTAAAAGGGTAACTCGATAATATGTTAATCATCAGTTCGGAGCATGCGATGAAATCCTAAATATAAATAAACAATGGCGTCGACAGATAGAGAACGTTTTCGTGCGAGAACGACAACAGATTCCACAAAGAAGACAACAAAAGCCAACTGGGACAAACTGAATCCAAGGTTTCGAATTTGTCGGGCTCAAACGGAAAATGGTTGAAATAAAACAGAATTTTGATTTTGATATGCACGAAAAGATAACCACATTGCTTCCGGAAATCTGACAGGTTATTGATCCACCACACACAAGTGTTTTAGGTAAAAATTAGTTATTGTAAAAAAAAATTATATTACTAAACATATTAAATTGTTATATCAATTTTGATGGAAAAACAAATATTTTTTATGTAGTACCAAACAATTTTGCCATGTTTGTTGACGGTGTCTCGTTTTCGAAACAAATCACTTTATCAATGTTTTAAACTAAGATTTTTGGCAGATCAAACTTGCAGTAAGTTTTCCTGTTTGTGATTGTACACGGAAGGATTCATCATAGAAACCAGTATAACATTCTTAAGAGAGGCACAGTTAAAATATGCACCGTTTTATGTTATGCATAGAAAAAATTGGTGCAGCTTTAAGGAAATGCGAATTGTTTGTATAAGCAATTTTATTTTAATATACACTATATCAAAAAAAAAAAAAAAAAAAAAAAAAAAAAAAAAACAGAAGAGGTATATATAAATATACTTATACGCTTCTTTTTGTTTTACCGAAAATAAATTTAATTAAAAAAAATTAATAACAATAATAATAATAATAATGATATGCGCAAAGGTTGAAAGTTAATTAATTTATATTAAACTGTCAACAAAAGTGGTTTATATTGAACAAAACTAATAAGAAAATTCAAATGGTGGCACAAAGTTAGTAATAAAAATATAATTTAGATTAAAATCGAAACTTGACAAATGATGTCAAAATTCCGTAATAAATATGTTAAAATCATCCTTGAAACATCCCTTAGTTTAATGTTAACTTTATTTCACTCATAAAATTTTTTTCTAGTTGTTTATAATAAAGACATCTGGAACAACGGTGTTTGGATATTTGTTTTGATACAGTAAAATCATACGCCAGATATAGAATGATTAAATAGAAATAAAAACAGTCTGTTCTATCGAAAAATCTAACGCTATATATACTATGATTGAAAGTCGATTACAGTTTAAACGTAGTCAGAATTGTGAAAAAAGCTTCAGACAGAATTAAATTATTATGTTCCATCTAAATTGTGCATTGTAATAAAAAAGAAACAAGGTTAAAAGTAGAACCGATGGATGCTCCCCGAATAAAGGCTTGTTATAAGGTTATTTCTTAAATTAGGCAAAAACAAGTTATGGTTCTTGTGCGCTGCACTTCTAATTAAGCTCTATCTACATATAAAGTTTCATTTTAAAGGTTTTGAGTGATGCTCCGGAAAAATGTAAATATCTCAAATTTGTTTTCGCGGGTGAAGATAGCTTGACAAAATGTGCTGACCCTTTCGAAGCACCCGGTCTCACTTACCCAGAAGAATTTCACATGTTTAATTGAATTGACTCATATTTAAAGTATTTACTTTGCTTTTGAGTTTGGAAATTGAACCCGTATGTTTGTGTTTAATAACAACCAGTTTATTATTCAATATTGCTATTTGGCTTATTTTTCCTTATGGTAAAAGGAAATTTGTACCAGAAAGATTTTATTAAAACTAACTAGATCGACATTTCCGATCAAGCCGGCAGTGTTTTTTTTTCGATTTTCCTTATTCTTTTTCTTTTTTCTATTGGGGGGGTTAGTTTTTTTTAAAGATTTATTCTTTGATCATTTTTCAGTTGGTATTTTTATGAAATGTTCTGTTTAAATTATTTCAGTTTTATTTTCCGCTAAGCTCTTTTTCAGAAACCTTTCATGTCAACTGCTACCTTATTTATAATTGGTTCTTGTGTCAATAACCCAAAAGGCAAAAAGACAAACAGTGTGTCGAAAAAATACAAAACGATCGATCACATTTTTATTATAATTAAAAACTTATAATTAAAGTCATGTAGCATACATATCGAATGATCAAAAAGAATAAAAGCAAAACATTACAATAATTTATATAAACTCAAATAGGCTATAAAAACATGTTGATCGAAAATATTCATCTTTTGTTTCAAAACATCTCCTAAAGTTCATTTTACATGGAGAGTATAATATAAAACATGATGATAAAAGCAATGAAAACTATAGTTAGAATAATAAAAATGTTTAATATCTTAATAATAGAAAAACAAACATATGCTTCGAAACATTGTATTTTAACTACTAGATAAAAAATAAAAAATATATACAAAAGTCTCAAATTACTCTCAAATTATCAAATTACTAAAAATGTTTAAAAAGGAAATATGGTAAAAAGTTTGTAGGGCAGACTCTACTCTCATTAAAGGAACTGATACAATCTTTGTACCCGGATGTTTAAAAGGATAAACAACGCCAGAATAAATCAATGACGGAGTCATCGTGATATTTTAAAAAGTTGAAGGGTCGTAATGTCCATCCTCTCAGTGTATCTATCGGGTCTACACAAACAATGTTTTTTATTTTGCTTCTCTAAAACAATATGCTTCTTTTCAGTATATCATCAAAAAAAAGTTTTGTAGAAATTAATGATATTTTTATGTAAAGAAACAAGTACTGTTAAATAATTGGGATGCTAAGGGTCATTTAAGGGTAAAAACAAAACCAATAAACATCTATCCCAAAGCCAGATTGAAGTAAAAAGTTTAATAAACGAATGCTCATAAAGTGCTTCTCCTTTATATGTTTGAGTCACTCTGGCTATTTGAACTTTTTTATCGAATAGTTTTCTGTATTACGTTTTCTGCTGCTTAGACTTAATTGTTTAGTCAAAAAAATTATTTATAATAAACATATTATAATCTTTGGTTTCGATATTGGATTTATCCTGATGTCTCTTTTTTAATTATTACTTTTGCTTGTTGTAATGTGTCTTACTGGCCTGGGACATATTTAAAGAAATTATGTAAAATCTCAAATATTTCGTATTTTCTATTTTTGTTATTGTTATTACTATAGCTGTAAAAGAAAACATATTAGTTAATATATACATCATCACATTTAAAATGCTATAAGGTTATTTTAATCATTTAGGATTGATAACGATAGTTCAAATTAATCTTTATAAGTGAAATTATTATGGAAATTTTTACTAATGTTTAAATAGTTTTATTCTTGATAAAAGGTAGATTGTTCCAAAAAGGATAACCTCGGGTTTAGTTTGACAGTTGTTGTTTTATAAAAGGGTTGAAATATAAAACAAAATAGCTCACAAACAATCAAAATGACCTTTTAAGTAAAACCTATATTGATCATATACAAACATTGCCACACACATAAACACACACAAATATATTATACCTGTTTTCCCTATCTGATTATAGAGAACAGCTCTGAGCAGCTATCGGAAACAAATTCTCAGTTGACATCTATAATAAGATGTTTGAAAGATAAATACTACAGTAATAAAATTGTCTTACAATATCCTAGGTTTCAGGTACAGGAAGCAAGAGCATGAACCTGTACAGCTTAAAGGAAGAACTTGTGAGAGCATACATGTATACTATTTAGATCACTCTGATTTCAAAAGAACTATATATGTCAATTGAGAAAATGACGTTATAACGCAGATCAAAGAAAAGTACATATGGCTTACGAAATTACTAATGTACCAGTAAAATGTTATTTAGAGTTACGCCATTAAACTGAGTTTTACCTGAACAAGAAAAGTATCAGCAATAATATTTTCACTTAAAAAGTATGTTTTCAAATGTACGATTTTACATTTACAAATAGCGTGAACTCATCACTTGATAACACGTGCACTGAACAGTGCAAGGCATCTACCTCCATGGTTGTTTATGTACACTTCTTTGGAGGTAGATACAATAAGCTTCCAACACATGTTTACACAGCAACATATTAATTAAGTAAAATGTTCTATAAAAATAATTTAAAAATAGTTTCTTAAATGTAAATTATTCTTACCTAATAATTTTCTTATATCAAATGGATCATCATTATTGTCACCATCATATTTATCATCAAGATCAATCTGGCAACCTGCTGATAAAAGTTTACACTAATATTTTGATTGATATATCAAATCTGGAATATAAATGTGCCATATAGCGAAAAGACCGATAAAATGAAGTACATGTCATTGCACATTTTGAATGTCATTTATATAAATTTACATACTGAAATTTTACATAAATTATTCTTGACAGATTTTTCAAAGTGCATGTGTTGTCAAAGTCAGTAAAACTTTTTCAAGCATTTTAATGAAATAAATAAAAAATACAAATTAATGATAAATTAAAAATGATCAATAAATAAATAAATTAATTAATTAACAAAATAATTAATTAATTCAGAAATTTAGCCAATGCACTTTTCAAATGCACAATAAACAGTCGTAAAGTGCTTTACATTCTAACAAAGGTTAACACTTAAATTCTCCTAAAATATTATAAGAAAATGTCATAAAAAGTTTTGTTTAAAATATTAAGAATAATTTTAATTTCGATTTCTGAACCTATAATTCTTATGGCAGAGAAGACATAAATCATTACCTTCTATGTCTTCCTGTAACACATTTATTATGGATACTATAAGGTTCCTTTACATTTAAAATATAGAACTACTCAATTACAACAAAAAAAAAAACCTTTACTCTGTAAATATATACAAATACCTGCTAAATTTTGATGTGCCAGATGTGCACATTTCGGAAAGTATACTAGGGGCCGAAAAAGTTGATAGATTAAAAACATACGCCAAACAGTTGCAAATTAATGAATCTTAAGTTCCGAAAATATGCGAATGCAAATCCAGCTAAGGAATGTTTTGCAGGAGGGAACAGACCTTAGTTTTAAATAAATTTCAAAAATTAAGACGACTAAAAACATTTGCTTAATGGTATATTTTCTGACAGCACAAAGTTCTGCCTACTGAGTTATTGATACCCTCGGGGAGATTCACTCCACCAGCAGCGGTACCCGCTCAGGGGTAGTCAATATATAACAAATACCTGCTAAATGGTGATGTGCCAGATGTAAAGTAAGGGCTAATAAACTGCATTTGTCACAGACAGTGCTTTAAAATATTATCAATGATCATAAGACAATCCTATAACAACAAGAGTAGGAATATATGAACAGAGAAGACTGACTAGTACCAAGTGTGAACACCTTAGAGGAAAATTAAAAAATGAAGATTATTTAAAAAACAATAGAACCTTGTTTCTCATAATTGGATAAGTTAGATATCTTTACATGCCTAAGTATAAACTTTTATCTTATTTGCTACTGAAGTAATTTCTTATTGGGCAATTAACTTAAACGCTTACATTTAAAATTCATTATCTAAAGAGTGGTAAAGACATACACACACATGGACATACGAATGACAACTATATGATGATGATTCACTTTTTCGGGAACAGCAACAGTTTTATTTTAAGGAAGGTTCTTTGGTTGCCTTTCTAGTGTTTTACAGAATAACACTTTTATCTGGCCTATTGTTGACTTATTAGATATATTTCTTTTCTGAATCAGTAAATTTTCTTCCCTTGAAATGAAAATGAATTAAATTTTAATGCAAAAGAAAAAAATTGTGCTTTTTGAAATATAATAATATTGGTGCACGAACAAACATCACATTTTAAAATTTTTGATTTGACATTCAATATCACTATTTTTTAAATTTAACATTTTGACAGGGGCAAAACAATACTGTTCTCAAGATGAAACATGCACTTTCATATTTTCACTTTATGAAAAAAAGCCTTTGTATTACATTCAATGCTTATATTGTATGCATGTTTCCATCTTTTTGTATGTGACAGATGTAACAAAAGTAATATCTGTTACGACAAGACATTTACATAGGCACTGCTGATGTTTTAATCATATATCTTATATGATCAAGTTAAAACATTGAGAAATGGAGATGGCTCTAACGAAAACACTTTTAAATAATCATGTGCAGAGCTCTGTGATATTTTAAAGTCTGTGTGACGGCAAGAATTGTTACATAGCTCTTATCCAATTTAATGACTAGGTTTCCGTATGTGTATTTTTAGCATACAAAATATGTTATTTAATTTGTGCAAGTGAATATTATGTCTCATAGACAAATTCATGGATGGAAATTTCTAATGTCTACATATATATAACTTTTTCTACCAAAACATGCTTGCCCTACCACTGCTGTAAGCTGCAAATAAAACTTAACAAAATCAAAATATAAATTTATTAATTGATAAGAATTATTATTCTATTTCAAATTTAGCTTTATATATGCCAGGCCTCATCCTTGTAAAAGAAAAAATCAAAGACCTGGATAATTTTAACCGGATGATGATGATAATGATTTTCTGTCTTATAAAGTTGGTTGTTTCTCTGATGGTGGAGTTACCTGAAGGTTGTAAGATGTGACATTTATATGTAGGTTAACAAGATGATTTTGTAAAATACTATTACCACAACATAAGTTGTCTCTAATACTAGTACTGTAGTGTGTTAAGTAACTATAAGTTCAGGGCCAAAGATTACTTAAACAAGATTGATTGATTGATTGATTGGAGTATTATGGCCGTTATCAATATTTCAATTATATTATCCTGACATCAAAAGCTAAAGGTGAATAGATAATTTTTACTTTTAAAATAGCTGTAGCTATAGTATGGACAGGCCTACCTTGACAAAAGTCATCAGATTATAAGGCCTCTTATATTTGGCCCGCAACTTTCATTTCCAAATATAAATGTCAGGTGTTTGGCAAAACAGTTTTTAGAAGCAAGCCTTCTTAATAGAAACATATTTGCTAAGTATAACACTCATTGCTTAAACAAGTAGGGCAGTTGGAGACAGGCAGGTCAAATTAATCACTTAATGAAAGAAAAAAACCATTTCACCCATCAATTTGTCCTATTCTGATAGCATTTTCTTTCTAGGTTTAAAATTAGGACCATAATTATTATTTCAGTTAAAAGGTTTAATCAGGATAAATTAATTAGCATGTGAGAAAAAAGAATGAGTCCTTTGTAGACTTTACAAACATGTCTCTAACTTTAGAATTTCTAGTTTATCAATTACAGTAATACAGTACCATGTATTTTTTAAAGATTTAATTTTTCATTCACTGCATTGGATTGTTTTGACCAGCTGCCCAAAGGCTTCATAGCAAGATATTCTCCTTATAATGTAAGTGAAACAAAAAAAATTAATTAGTTTTGAATTTGTCTAGTTATTTTAGCATTACAACATAAAATTGTCACCCATACTATAGTGTTACCTGGGACTAATCTATTAGTCGACAAATTCCCAGGAGAGGGGGAGCCCCTTATTTAACAGGAAAGGCAAAAAATGCAGACCGGAACTCGAATCTTTCCCAATGCTATCGGGAAGCTCTACCGATTAAGCTTATCGGCAGCTTGCAACACGTTTGAGAGGCAAAGGACACAGCAGAGTTTTATAACATTTATTGACAAATTAGGTGTTCCTAAAAATGTGTCTGTCTTTTTGTCTCCATTGTCTTTTTACTTTGTATTGTTTCTTGACTGGTTATTGCATAGTACATAAGTTAACTAACTAATAATAAATAAATAAATAAATAAATAAATAAATAAATAATACTAAACTGTACTTACAGATCGTTTTCCGTAGCTGAAGGCAGTCATAGCATATGGTGTTTTTCGAAAATATCCGAGGTCTCGCTAACTTCGTTTCCACATATTTGACAATGAAAAAACTACAACGGTGTTGAAAAAATTTATATTTTAAAATGACATTTAAAACAAAAATGTTATTTGACGAATATTGACTCAGAATAAGTAAAACATTTAAAAAATTGATATACTTTCGGTTTCGTTTGTTATTCCCAGGTGAAAAATGTCTACTTGAGTCTGAATCTGACAAAATATATACGCAACTTTTAAATGAATCGGAATTTTTAATCTTTAAAACAATTTTATATGAATTTACACCAAAAACAAACAAAAATTTCTAAAAATACAGAAAAATAAAAATTAACTCGCTTTGTAGTTTTTTTCGGCTTAAATTTATCAGTGGATAATTAAGCAGATAAAACATGTCTGATATTTATTATTGGTAATCTTTGTACTTAGAAAACCCTAGTAATTTGCTAAACAAAAAGTTAAAACACATGTCAAATTTTGAATTAATCGTTTTGTATTCACTAGTAGTTCCATTAAGTGAAATAGGTTTTCAAGGTAAAATGTTTTCAATAAATAATTGACTCAATAGCATACGATTTAAACAGACAAGGTTTAAGCCAAAGTTAATTTAACATCTTTGTATTTAGACTTACTATAAAAACACTAAAATGCCTTTTCAACTTTACTTATATTGGGGTAGTTGGTTCTGGAACAGTGTGGGGTATCCTGAGAGATTCTCTTGTTTAACATTTAAATACACGTCACTTACTGTAACAAAGTCCGCAGGTATTACGTTATGTTGCATAATATTACGTAACATTGTACAATAGAACAAGGGTAAGGTTTAATTATTTTAACGTGCACAGTGGATTAAAACAGGGACAGAATTTTGTACAATCAACCTTTTAAACTTTTGGACAGTTTCCAGTGATGACCGTTGGAGAGATAAAGGACAAAATCCCCAAGGCTTGATGTGGACTCTGATAAACTAAAATTTTGAAAGTTTTATTTCTTCTTAATAATACTGTGGCAGTTAATTATTCTTTTATACTCCTGATATTAATGTTTTTTTTCATTTTTATGGTTTTATTGCGGTAACGAAGAACGCGTTTGGTCCACGTGAGGGCCTCTGTATACAAGCTGCGCGCGTTGGGCTCTCTGCGTACTCTACCACCGATAGGTAGCTGTTCCTCGAATGAATGAGGAATGAATTTCCGAAATGTGCACATCTGGCACATCAAAATTTACCTGGTATTTATATGATATATTTGAATTGCTATGTTAAACTAGACGATTACATATTGTAACTAACCCAGCTTTTAAAACTGATGTATTGTTAGTAGTTGTTAAGCTGAAGCGTTAAATTACAAAAGATAAATCTATATCTGTTTTAAACAAAAGCGATGGTGTATACTTAAATTTAACAAAATGTTGCAGAAAAAGGTTTTAAAAAATCAATGTTACATTTTGTTAGAAAAACAAACAGATGTTTCATTTCTTTTAATTTTAATATTTTTGTTATATTTTAAGCTATTATTATTATCATCATATTTTTTTAAAAGACTGGAAAGTTAAGTTTATTATTAAATTGATATAAACTAGAGGTAACGTAAAATCAAAATAACATCTCAATTTTTCTCAAAGGGTTTGTGATATATATGCATCTGGTATAAGCGTTTTACTTCCATATTGTCTGTCTTTTCTTATCTCATATAAATGTTTAGAAATTTTTTTCGAAAATCTATTAATAGACACGTTTAATAATGTTTGTAAATTCATTAAAGCTACACTAAATTTACCCATTAGTGAAAAAAAAAATTTCTGAAATTTATTTTATCAAATTAATATAAATTGGTGGTTATTACGATGTGTGCGGTTCATTTTCACTTTTATTAGCTCATAATAAATAAAAATCCTAAAAAGTTGTGCATCCCGATAATATATTTTTCATTAGCTCGGTTCTTAAACATATCGAAACTCTAAAAGCGATTTTAAGTAAACAAATATTTTGAGTGGTAGCATTCATCGTTGCTGCTCATTGACGGTGTCTCGTTTTCGGAAAAAAAAATCACGTGATCGAAGTTTCAAAATAAGCAGATAAAACAAGCAATCTTTTACCCTTGAATTTTACGTAAGTAAAGGTTTTCTGATGGAACCAAGTATTACATTATTTACAAAAGACATATTTAAGATGCGCTGTTTCATATTATGCATTGAAAAACGTATTGCAGCTTAGGGAACTGCGAACTGTTTATTTGAGCATTATTTTCTATTTACAATATATATAAATAAGGAATGAAAAAAGAGTGTAGAATATGCTTTTACGTTTGATTTGTACCAAGCAAAAAAATAATAATAATAATAAAAATAAAATAGAATAAAATTAAGTTAAAACATATAACTTTAATCTAATAAATAAATAAAAAAATTAAAAAAAAGTAAATAGATGAAAATAATAATAATAAATACAACTTTAAAAAACTATATGTAGTCACCTAAAACTAATATATCGGAAATATGAGACAATATGATGAAAATGTTTTAAGAATTACACTTATGATGCTAAAATGAACTTATACAACAATCAAACTTGTATTCTGCTGCTTGCACAGAAATAACAACGCAGGAAAGAATTGATAACGGAGCCTTCTTGAAGCTTTAATCAGGTGGAGGTTGGTAATGTCTATCTTTTCTGTCTATCTGATAGAGTTATACAAACTTGTCTTACTTCGGTCTTTTGAAATATTATACGTCTTTGCAATATATCATCAAAATAGTCTTGTAAATAATAATAATAATAATAATAATAATAATAATAATAATAATAATAATAATAATAATAATAATAATAATAATAATAATAATGATAAAATAATAATTGAAAAGGGAATGTTTTCTTAATGTATATTGATGACAATTACATTATATGAGTTATTATTTAATCTCAAATATACATATTAATGGAGTAAGGTAAAATAATTTGAAAGGTGTTGGTCATTCACTGGTCAAAACAAAACCACTAAGCATACATTCTAATGCTAGATTGAAATAGAATTATAGCTCTATGCTCATATATCCCTTAACTTTTATAACTGTTTGTTACTTTGGCTGTTTGAACATTTTCTTTTATCGATTCGTTTTCTTGACTACGTTTTCTTCCGCTAAATCGTAATTGTAATAAATAAAAAATATAATAGTCTTTGGCCTCAATATTGGTTTAATATAATGTCTCTTTTTCATTACTTTTGCTTGTTGTCATGTGTCTTACCGGCCATAGCTTTGCTAACTAAATAACATATTTAAAAAAGTTACTTATGTAAAATGTCAAATATTTCTTTATTCTATCTTTGTAATTGTTAATGTTTTTTCATAATGATAAAGTTGATCAATGTCCTTTGTATTTATATTTGTTCTGTGTTTTTAAACAAGATATAAACACTTTTGAATATTATAAATACAAACGAAAACCAGGAGGAATAAGAAATATAACAGATATGTATAAAAATAGCATAGACATTCAGTCATATATATTATTTTATTCAATTTACATCGTCTCGTTCCGTTTAGTTTTCAATTGTTTGCGTGTATTTTTTCATGTTCATGTTTGAGTTTTGTCATGACAAACTTTATGTTGTCAGTCTCTTTTTTTTATTTAGGATGCACTCTTCGGTTATTCAATAAAATCCTTATAAGATAAAGCTTAATTTTTGTTAGGAAATGCAAATCAGTAAAGTAAGTTTTAATTATCTCATTTAGGTCATGGTATCAATATTTGGTATTCTGGATTGAATGTGAAAATCGAATAGTATAAAATAAAAATATAATAAAATTACTTTTTTTCACATTATTGTAAATGCAAAGTGCATTTATCAACACGAAAACGCCCAACATTATTATGATTCATATCCATTTCTAGTGACGATGTATAGATCTTAAGCACTATTTCTATTCATACACATAGGCCTTTTTCAAATTTACTAAACACTGGTATGTTTTAAATGATTGACTGTTAAATGAAAAATTGCAAAGTTTTAATATACTATAATTTAGTATGAAAACAAACACATCATAGCTTTTATACCTAAACTGATGATTTTTTCAAACAATACTCAAACTTGTATTTTTAACAAATCTGTTGAAGTATAACAGAATCAGGGAGTTACAGAGTAATGATTACGAAAGAATTTAATTATTTTTTACCCTGGAGATTCAAGACCTTAGTCAAAATTAACTATTATCTCTCGAGGGTAAATACAGACAAGTAAGCAGTAATATTGTTTTGAAAATGAGAAAATTAGAAAAAAAACTGTAAAAAAAGTAAGCTGAACTATATTTTATGATGTTTAATAAATAGCTTTTTACTACATATGTCATCAAGTCGACCAATATATAAATTATTTTTTGTTGCATTTCCTTTGCATATGATAATATTTTTTGTAACATCAGGTAAAATATATGACAGAAGCTATTTGTTAATAATTCAAGCCAGACGACTATTCAATATTATGGCATTTGACAAATGCTTAGAAATCACACAAAAAGCATTGATTGCAAATGGGTAAGTGAGTCGGTAAAAGTAGCATTAGCATTATTGCAGCTGTTAAAGACTATAGAATGTTAATGACACATCAATATTTGATAAAACATAAAATATACGTTAAACAGAATACAATTGACAAGAATGTAACAAATAATGCTGAACTGATAAAAACCAGTAACATAACAGAAAAAAAATAAAACACTAAATGATACCTGATAAAATATCATATTTTATTGAAAAAGTTTGTTTCCCAAAGTAAGCTTTAACTTGATTTCCACTGACATTGCCGAAACGATCTTACATTGATAATACAGAATCAAAAGAATCCTCTGTATGTTCGAAATCAACACAAGTAAGTTTATCTCCTGGCCAAAGCTATATGAGGCTAATTCAATTTAAATGTAGACTTCTTAAATATTTTAACAAACAAATATTCATAATTTTAAAAGATTATATAATTCAATTATCTTTAAAAATTCGTGAACACGACAAACTTCATTTTTAAAAATATATACAATGTGGATAAATACAATCATTTTAAAACATCTTATTAAAATATTTACATAATTTACAAAGGATGATACAATTCTTAATCTGGCGAGCTTATCAAAAATAGAAATTTGGTTATAAAAGTTAAAAGAACGTTTTTATCTAAAATCCAAAAGAAAACGCTGGTTCAATTAGGCGACTCGAAACCGACTATACAGGTTAGCATTTTTACTTGTTATATTAACCTTATCCAAGCATTAAATTTAAAATTGATTTCTTGCAAATCAGGTACACAGTGTAAGAATGTAAGAAGGGATTTAATATGACAAAAAAACACATTTTTATAAAAGGATTTCAAAATATCTTTGATTGTGTCAATATATTAAAAAAGCATCCCGGAAGCATCCACAAACAATCCAATTTCGTAGATTTGTGTCAATTACAGGGTCCAAAGAAATTCAATCTAGAATAATTTCTTTTTGTTGAGCGATCTTCTGTATTTGGATTTTAATTGGACATTTTATGGTCCGTCCCCTTTTTATCAAATAAACTGGACGTTCTTATAAGTTTTCTTTAATTTCAGTAGCATATTGTATAAATGCTCTCAAAATGTTCAAAATAACCTTACTTCAAACTTTAGTAAGATACCAGTTGGTTGTCAATTACATACAGCATACTTATGTAAATTTTTTCGCAAGCTGAGATACGATCTTATTAACTTATGTACGGAACACAGAGAACTAAAATTCTAAAAATTGTTAAAATGATTAAAATTACAATTGCAAGTTTTGTTTTCTGCAATAAATACATTTGATCACACATGTAAGAAATAAAACAAACATACTAGTCCTTGTTCATATCACAATCCAAAAAAAACAAAGTAAAAACTTTGCAAACTGGCAAAATATGTTATACACCTGAACTTCCTTGATGGCCGAGTACTCCGGAAGGGTAGCACCTCCTGTCTAGCTAGCTTCACCCGTCACGTGCAAGTCAATTTGGGAATGAAAGGAACAAAGAACTATGATAAGTCAAAAATATCCAGTATAAGTTGGGATACAGTGACTACATACTTATCAACAATATTGTGATGACGGCCATAAAACTTTTTAAGGGCGTTGATTAGCCTAGGCTTGCAATATCCTTGTCTCAACAATTTAATTGTAAGTAATTTGTTCTCGTTGCAGAAAGTCCCCATAGTGGGAACAAGCTCTACCGTACCGTATTAACTGTGAAACATATACACCATACGCAGGATGAAGCAGGGGATATTACTAAAAAGAAACGTAAAGTTGACAATAGTAAAATTGAAGTCATCACGTTTCTTCAAAAGTAACCTTTCGTGGTTGTCATAATTGAGGTATTAGTCCAAATATGAAGCAGAACATGGAGAATCTGTCGTGTCTTTTATTTTCAAGCTCACTTGTATAAATGACATTTACATATTCTCCAAATTTGTGATTATTTAGAGATAGAACGTCATCTACATATCTGTATGTGTAGTTGAATGATTTAGCGACAGTCCTTTCTCCAGATTTGACAAGGTTCTGAAAAAATTCTGATTCATATGAATAAAGAAACAAATCAGCAAGCAAAGATGCACACTCTGTGCCCTAATTGTATACCGATTGTTCGTTGATAGATAATATTGCCAACCTACAACAAATATGTTGTCTATCAAAAACTCTAACATTTTGTTGATGGTATCGTCAGTATATTTTTGTTTGCAGTCTCTCTGGTGTTTTACAAAATAACCAGAATCCCTGCTAAGCACTAGATATTTATATCTTGGTTTACCGTTTTTGTAAAAGAATGAAAAGTGAATGATTTGTTTTAGACGTTTTTATCAATTTAGCATGAGGGATAGTGGTGTAAACGGTAGAAAAATCAAGTTTTTGTACTTTTAACCGAAGATAGAATATTAGAAACAAAATGATTAAGTAGTTCTTTTTTTGAGAATCCACATTTGGTTGATGCCATATGTAAATTAGACTTTAATCTGAATAAGTCTTAAGGCCATATTTGACGACTGTCAAAATTTGTGTTAGAATAACTGATAATGATTAAGTACATTTAGAGGAACCTGCTATATATCTTTCCTTGTATGGATTTTTGTGAAGTTTGGGAATCCAATACAAGTAGAACAGGTCAAGTTCTTCCTGTATTAAATTGATGCCAAAAGACTCAAGGACCTTTCAATGATGGGAAAAACTTCATCTTTGGTAAAATTAGTGTTAGTATAAGTAGGATTCTCCCATAATTTATTTAAACCAAGCCCCTTAATAAGACATTCAACATAGAATTTCTTACAAACGAAAATAATGTTGTAAGAAGCTTTTTCAGCCGGGACAACAACATCCCATAATAAAAATATTTACCTATTTTAAATAAAAAGTGACAAAACAGTAATAATAAATAAAAATTAATTAATTAATTAATTAATTAATTAAAATAAAAATAACAAAATATTTAATGAAGCGAGATTAATCAGGCAAGGTTTCTTCGGACGTTTATGTCATCATGAAAATTCAAAACAATAATGTCTTATTTCAAACAGTTCAACTTTTTTTTAAATATATATTTATAATCACTTTTTTTTATCTTCGTCAATTAGTATGTTAAACATGTGTCTAAGTTTTCCAAATATATGAACAGTAACATTCGCTAATATATGAACAGTAACATACGCTAAATTTAAGCATTTTTGGAAGCATGTATGACTATGAAAAACGTACTTAGAATAGCAAAAAATTGTAATAACAAGTAATTTTTTTTTTATTTCATTAAAAGAGGATAGGAATCACCAAATGCCAATGTACAATCAACAGAGAGAAATAGCCAAGAAAAACAACAATATTCTAGAATAAATTTTAAAACACCCAAAAATAAAGATATCTACAAAAAGACTCTTTGTGGTTTGTACAGAATATCATTACTGGGATGCTTGTCAACAATTCCAACACAATCAAAAATATTTTAGGTATCCTGTTGAAATGATTCCTAGAGGATGCTTATTCATATTATTACGTTTTTACAAACATGAAGACTATAATATTAAAACCAAAAACTATTCTTTATGTAAATCATCATCTTTTCTTAGCCCAACTGCATAGATAACTGCAAGAACGAGGGAAACTGTTAAGAAGTACAAAATAGTTTAAACCTATGAATAAGGCAAATGTGAATCACAAGTAATTTTAAAAAATCATCCAAAGCATTTGCATGATTAACCTACATTTTTTACTCTTAAAAATATAAAATATCATATCTTTAGATGTGACAAACGTCCGTGCAAAATTTATACAACTATAAATAGCTTAGCAAAATTTAATCATTTCATACAACATAATTCGTTTTATGAGAAGATTTTGTTTTCGTCATACCATTAAGCAAACTTTTCATTCGTCTGAATGTTTGAAATAATATATATATTACTAAGGTTTGTTCCTTCATGCAAAGCAATCCTTAGCTAGATTTGGATTGATATAGTTTTGAAACTTTAGATGCATTACTTTTCAACTTTTTCGCTCTTGGTTTTTATCTATCAAATTTTTGGCCCCTAGTGTCACAGATGAGGAATGATTCTCCAAAATGTGCACATATGGCACTTCAAAATTTGACAGGTATTTGTGTTCTATATATACTACCCCTGAGTGGGTACCGCTGCTGGTGGAGTAAACTCCCCTAGGGTATCCATAACTCAATAGTCAATATTTTGTACTGAAAGAAATTATACCATTTAGCAAAATTTTCAGCCGTCAGAATTTTAGAAAATTATATAAGACTAAGGTTTGTTTCCTCATGCAAAGCATTCCTTAGCTGGATTTGGATTAATATAGTTTTGGAACTTTAAATGCATTAATTTTCAATTTTTTCGCTTTTGTTTTTTATCTATCAAACGTTTCGGCCTCTTTTGTCACTGATCACTGATGATAATTAATTAATATCCAAAATGTGCACATATGGCACATCGAAATTTGACAGGTATTTGTTATATATATATATATATATATATATATATATATATATATATATATATATATATATATATATATATATATATATATATATATATATATATATATATATGTATATATATATATAATTGAGAAAACTAAATTAAGATGTCTTCTTTCAAAAGGCCCTAAATATAGGGAGGCTAAACCTTTTACTTGAGGACAGAATTTCAAAAATATTATGGATTCTGTTGAAGAGTATGATAGAGGTTGGGCTAAATTAGAAGACGTACAGCTTGATACTTTATCCGACTTGATAAGGACAATTAGAAATTTTATCAAGTCAAGGATTGCCAAACTTAAAGGGTCCATGGGTACCAAACCTTTTTTTGTGCCCAGGGACCCTGAGATTTCTGCAATCATTACTGAAAATTACAAACTATTGAGATATTTAAAACTTCAGAATAAAAAAATATAGTTTTCTAGTCTATAGAGTCATTTTTTTTCACAATTACAAATAATGTCAAAAAGGGGTATTATATAAGGTTGCTAAAATAGCTCAACGCCTGTATTACAAATTCATCAACTTTTTAATCTGATGTTTTATTTCAAGGACTGTGTTACTTTGTTTAAATTCTAAGCAAAGCTTTAATTTTTTAAATCTTGCACTCGTCCTTAAACAACTTGCATCACGAAATTGGTTAGAATATTCCTGTATGAAGCGTTTTTAAATTTCTGAAAGTTGATACACTAACGATTATTCTTTTGAACATCTTCAGAGACAATTGCCATACAAAATAAAGCGTATATATATATATATATATATATATATATATATATATATATATATATATATATATATATATATATATATATATATATATATATATATATATATATATATATATATATATATAAATGAGTCTTGTTTCATAATGAGCTTGCTTTTTTAACGCTATATATGGATATATGGTGGCTCAGGGGTTAAGTAATTTTACACGCACAATTAGAAAACTAGGTGCCTCTTGTGGTCTAGGCAGATCCTAATGTGATAAAGTTTTTCATTTTGCATGCTGATGAATAGTGTTTTTTCCGAACATACTTGTTTTTTTCATCATATCTATTTTATATGTTTAGAAAATGAGATGCCCATATGCTGAACGCTCACCTAAGGAAATATTTCTAAATGATAGTAACATTAATCATTGCTATATTCTAATTTTCTTACCTTAACAAAAATGATTATAGTTTTCTTGATAATTAACGATTTTAGTGCTTTCCTGTGGCTTTGACTTTTTATAAAATGACATTGAGTCATATATTGAAAAAAGTTTATAGTTTTCATGATTATTCACAATATCAGTATTCTTATGCAGCTGTGACTTTGACATTTAAATCTATAACATTAAATTTTATATTAACATCGTTGTTGTATTAACACTGGCCACATGAACTGTAATTTTTCAATATATATGCCTATACATATACTTATAGATATTTTGTATAAAGTATATCAGTTTTTTGTTTAGTTTCTCTAGAATAATACATATAACCTGCGAAGGCATAATTACAGTTGATCTAATCAAAATCTTCTGTAGGTTAAACTACAAAGTAGTTAGAGTGAAAAAAGGTAATTCAGTAAAATCGTTCGAAACATTTAAGTCAGGCTGCTAGAGAAAAGTGTGTTAAGATAGATATGTTTTTTGACGCAACTTTTCTTTACAACAAATATATGTCGCTATATTTTTAACGTTTTCATTTGCGTAAAGAGTTTGTTGATGTTTGAATAAAAAACAGTCATTTAACCAAAATAAAATTTGTATTTTTAAAATATCAAACTATATTTTAATGGTGACCTCAATGGCATATATAGATTCTGAATTGGTTGCTAGAAAATTGATGCAAACCTAATTTTTTCTTGGTTGTTATAAAAAAATGCCATAAACACCAAGATTAAGATTTTATTTTTTGTCGTTTAAAGCGATTGACTGACGATATAGGTTCAATAATTAGGATTCAAAACATCATCCTAAACATAATTTTTTACTCAGTTCCAGCAAACCTAGGCCTTGAAAGCGACAGTCATTTATATTGTCGTGTTAAAATACATTTTATCTTGGAAAAAGAAATGTAATTAAATATGTTTAAGATTTCAATTGCCTGCCATTTAATACATCGTCGAAATGTAAAACCATAGAATGTACAAACATTCCATAACAAAGGTTGAGTTTATAACTTAATACTTGTGTATGGAACACATGGAAAAAGTTTCTCAAAAATATCAAAATTGATAAAACTGAAGTTCAAGCTTTTTGCAATAAATAGATTTTAACACATATGTAAGTAAAGGGTTTAAAGTACGACCGAAGTTGATATGCTATTCTCCAAACATAACAAAAATTATTTAATCTCAAACAAAAAGATAAATAAAGAAATAAATTAAAAATGAATTGTAATGAAATTATTTCATTTTGCTACCTTTATCATTTTAAATTCAGAATTAAAATTGGTCATTACTCCAACCTTTGTATATATGATATTCAAGTTCAAAGAATTTTTGTTTCTTTTTTATTTATAATTTCGTCGACAAATTTTGTGTACCTTAAACAATTTTGGCTGAACAGTAATATAAATATCGCTTATAAATTTGTTGAAATAACTGATTTTTAGAATTGTTGAGGTTACATTTAAGCTAGGTATTAGATTATTTGATTAATTCAATTCAATCGATACCTAAAAACCAACAATGGGGAAAGTATTCTGAAAAAGTTACATCGGCGTAACTAAGACATGTTTTTTATGTCATTTTCCACATTTGGGTGGTAGATTTTCATTGGCCGCATTCATCAGGTGTAAACTAAGTTTATTCTTTTTGCGTTTATACAGCAATCTATTCGAATGAGTTAATTATAGCTCAATAGTTAGATAAATAAGAGTGTTTTGGCTTTTAACAATGACAAACTCATTCACTTCATGCTGATAAAATAAATATTTGAAATCAACCAGAAGACGTTAAGGAATTTGATTTACACAATCAGCTGTGGTTTGATTTTATAACATATATTTTTATAGAGTTGAGTTTAGTTAGGTATTTTACGTCCCAGTCAAGAATATTTAACTTATATCGAGACGTCGCCAGCTATGGGCGAAAGTGTAGAAATTTTGCCTGTGCGTTGCGTAGATGCTTTTATGCAGCAGGTTTTTTTATCGTGCAACACCTACCGTGACACGGAACCTCGTTTATTTTAAGTTCCTATCCAAAAGAACTTATTTATCTCGAGCTGGCGAGTGCTTGGCAAAAGAACAGTCACTACCTACTTTCTAGTCTTGGGACAGACCCGGTCGGGGTTTGAACCCACGACCTTACACTTACAAATCGAGTACTATATCGACATAATTAAATTATACACAAACATACCGGTCCTTATTTAGTTTGTTCTGCATGTAAAATAATTATAAATGTGCACCTACGATTCTGTTGTGTCTGACTTGATGAACATCTACTTTACAAACTAAAACGGTTTATAATTTTGGATATTTTGAATAGTGTGTTATTTTGACTTATTAATTTTTGTTCAAAATAACTATATTATAACTAGTCTTGCAATATTTCTGTGTCAATAATATATTTGCAAACAGATTGCATCTTTGTAGAAGGATCCATAGTGACAATAAACTTCAATGACTATAAAGCAAATACACCATACACAGGAAAAACAGGTTTATTGCTGCAAAAATATGAAAATTGACAATAGATAAAAGTATTCACGTTTATCATACAGCTCTTTTTTACATTTATTTATTATTATCATTAAATATTTTTAAAATTGTTTATTTCTCTAAGCGCGGGTTGATAGCAAAAAGTAATAATATTAAATAATAAAAAAATGAATAAAATAACTATAAATCAAAAATAAACATGGTTACAATTTTTTAATTGAATTTATGGTTCTTGATACATGAAACTATGTTTTATCAGATACAAAAACATTTTTGTTTGAAGTTTGTCATAAACATTTTGTATTATTCAAGTCTAGTTGTTCTTATCAATAATTTCGTCGACAGATTGTGTATTCCTATGATATATATTCACAACCGAATAATATAAATACCGCAAATAAATTTAGTAATTTAACGGATGCTTAGTATTGTTGATGCTACAGTTAAGGTAGGTGTTTGATTTTTTAATTAATTCTATCCAATTAATCCCTGAAAACTGACAATGAAGAAAATCCTATGAAAAAAGTCGATGGTTTTAGAATATATGTTTTTTTTCTAAATTTTTGTGGTTGTTTTTACTTGGCCTTATTATTCTGTGTGAACTTACAATTTATGGTTTTTTTTTCGCGTTCATGCAGTAATCCATTCGAATGGTTAATTATAGATTAGTAATTAAAAATATTTTTTGGCTTTCACAATGGATAATTAATTAACTTCATTCTTATCGATGATAACAGGTTAAAACAATCAGAAGACGGTAAGGTATTTGGATTTCATATCAGCTGTGGTTTTATTTCATCGAAAGTATTTAAAATATTTCTATCTAAATAATTTTATTTGAAAAACACAATACGTAAAAATCATTTTTGTCATCATCTTACAACCACAATTGAATAATCAAAAATAATTTTTTTTTAACGTGCGGTATTATGATTATTCAGTTCGACATTTAAACCATTTGAAATTATTGTATTATAACCTGGTAGAACATCTTTGAACTAGTTTATTTTGAAAAAAACATTTATTTAAAGGGTACCTGTAACGATTTTCAGTTTTGACATATTTTATTCGTCGTACTTAAATATGGCTGTAGCGAAAATTCCATAAAATTCCATTCCATAATAAGGTAGATATCGGTGATATATATTGATAAAGTTATCTTACAACCTGTAATATACAATAATATATTTACAGGTCGAGTAAAGTAAAATAATTTTATTTGGTAAACGTTATTTGTCATATACAGTATAAGATTTCACTCCAGAAAAAATGGATATTTCATTTTTAAATTTGAAAAAGTAAGAAAAAGTAATTTTTCATTAGTTTTCATGTCAATAATAATAATAATAATAATAAAATAATAATAATAATAATAATAATAATAATAATAAAATATAACTTTTTAGGCAAAATTAAAAATTTAAAATTGACGACCAGAATAGTCTATTTAAAACATGTTTATTGATCTACTTACAGTACTTGATTTTATAAATTTTATTAGATTTAAGTTTTCACTTTTCCTTTGGCATACATTCAGCTGTGATATTTTTGAATTCTTTATTCTTTATATACAAATCGAAAAAATTATTATTATTATTTCGTTTTTTTAAATGTGGTCTCATTCTAAAATCCGTGTCATTTCATTTTAAACAATTATAATATATTTCGTGTTAGATAATTTGAGATGGAATATCTTGGTTTTTTTAATAACCCCAGCATTTATTAGCCATCGGACAGTTGAAAAGAACTATGTTACAAACTTTGTGTGAAAATCTTCCAATTATCGAGGAAATATGATGTTGTCAGACTACTTAAAAAATTTCTACACCACGGTCATTTAATTTCAACTGTCAATAAATATTGCACAAAAGATTGTATTTTTATGTATTGATTTTTAGCCCGGCGGTGCCACTGTCATGTGCTGATTTTGAATTTTTATCAAAATCAGCACATGACATCACAGTAAGTTCCATAATATTCATCCAGTAGTCTGTACAGTCAGACTTGATATTTAATTCATTTTAAAATCTCGAAGATAAAATAAATTTTTCGTGTATTTGACAAGTTAGAACTAATTGCGTATTTTGTGTTATAGCTATGCAACTTATCGTAATTCTCAAGTCTGTCCAGTCCGACTAATAAAATACTAGTAATTTATTTTAAAAAGTCAAAGATATCATAAATTTTCGTGTTATTGACCAGTTAACACTCGTCACGTATTTTCAACAGCTATGCAACCAAATGCAGTCACAATTCTCGAGTAGGTCAGGACTCGACTCAATATGTTCATCAGATTCGTCCGTTTCTGGTTCGAATAAATAACGGTTATACTCAAAATTCAGCACTTATAAGATTGTCTACTGCTTCCCCAAATAATGACGAACTGTTTGACATAAATTGGTACGTGTCATAATCGTTACTGTCTTCTCCATACGTCAATATATCATCATTGTTACTACTGTCTATTATGTTAGACACTACTTCTAATACTGCAATGACGTCACACGTTTATAACTCAAAACGAGGCGTTTTACTTTGCGATAAAGAGAAAGTTATAAAATGTGGATTTCAAACTGCTATAACTTTTTTATTTTGTCACCAATTTTGATGCGGTTTTCAATATTAATGTATTTAAATAATATATATAACAATTTTGATAAAAAAATTTTTGGTTACAGGTACCCTTTAAAAAATATGAAGAGCTAAAATGCGTTGACACAAATAAACTGATTATGAATGTATTTGCATTGATGTTTCTATTGTGACTGACTTGACGAAAAGATACTTTTCCAAAATAAAATGGTATATGATTTTTTGATATAATAAATAGTGTGTTAAAGCTTATTAAACTTTTCAAAACTACTTTATATTTTGAGGTTAAATGTTTTATTTATTGTATCCATATGCATATCCACAGGTTTATCTCCAAATCGCAATCTCAAAACAAAGTCAAAACATTAAAGCTGGCTAATTTAGTCAAACTGGTTAACTTTTACAAGCGACATTAGACCGAGTGCTCCGGAAGGGAGAGTACATTCTGTTAAGCTGGCTGAAAAACCATATCAGAACCAAATTTGAGAATGAAAGTAACATAGAACCATTGAACCTGATATATGTCAAGCATTAGTTTCGATACAGCGACTTTGTAATTTTCAGCAATATTATGATAACGGCTTTTTGTCATATTGCTCAAAAACATTATATATTTGACGATGAAATATTTTTAAAAAGTGTCCGTTTTCTATGCCAGGTTTAAGAAGGTGTTTTAGTTTTAAGTCGTCATTTAGATAAAATAACTATTTTTATTACTTGTGTGGGTTTGTAGAATTGATTTTTAAAACCGAAATAAATCAAAAAAAAAAAAAAAAAAAAAAAAAAACTATTTAGCTAACAAGTTTATAATTAGTTTAAAATTACAAGTTTTGATCTACTCATGTATTTTGGTATGTTGTGTTTTTTAAATTCTTTTCTTTTTTAATATTTTAAGTTACTGAAAATGAAAATTACGAGTGAATGGACGGAGAATCTCATATTAGAATGTGGTGGTTTTGGAAGATATCAGATCTTACTGTTAATTGTTGTATTTTTCTTTGGGAAAATATCTCCTACGTGGTCTGTGTTGGTTATGTCCATAGCCGGTGCAATTCCAGACTGGTGGTGTAATGAAACAGGCTTAAATAACGCAACAAGGGGGAACAATTCAGAATATTTTGAAAAATGTTCATTTGTCAATGAGAGCTATTGTAATAGCATTTATTTTGACGATTCCATGGGAACGGTCGTAAGTGAGGTAGGTCGATTTAGACGATAATCACAAGTCATGAAACATGTCGCTTTCACTTCAAGTTCGGGATAACATTTATGATAAAATAAACCACGTGATCAGCTGGAAAATGCAGATGTTTATATCTTTTAATTTTATATCTAAAATTGAAATGTTTTAAATACTTATATAATTTGAATTCTTTTCCTATTATTTTTTATTTCATATCAAATTCAATGCATTCAACTTTAACGATACAAATATGTAGTTTATCATTGGAGGCGACTTAGGGTATAAAACCACTTCATAAATATAATATTATTTACTGGACTATTTATTATTAGATCGTTAGGACAACTGAACTAATAGAATTTTCTTAAAATTTCGAAAAGTTTACCATTGAAAGATTCAAATAAGAATTCTACAAATGTGAGTTAAACATAAGAACAACAAATTTAAAACACCAAATACAAAAATCTGAGCAGATCAAAGGTTATCTGCTCAAATTAATTTTTAATTAATTATTTTTTTAAATAATTTATTTTCTAAAACGAACTTTTGAACTCCATTGCACAATGACCTCTTCAACTTGCTGCTGTCTAAGTATATTAAAACATTTGTATTTACTCATTGAAGTAAAAAAGCTGTCATTTATATCTCGACATAGATTTGTCATATAGATTATATGTCGCGATATCTTCTAAGAAAGTTTTACCTTTATTTTAAAAACTATTTTCTTTTTTTTACAGTGGGGTTTAGTCTGCGATAAAGCATGGATAACAGCAACAATAACATCGATACAAATGTGTGGTAATTTTATAAGTGCTTTAATAGTTGGCCATATATCTGATATGTTTGGTCGAAAACCAACAGTATACGCAGCAATTAGTTTTTTAACCGTTTTCAATTTCATTGCTTACTTTTCTGTTTCGTGGCAAATGTTTGCAATCCTGCGATTTTTCATCGGATTTGCAAGTGGTAATTACTTTGCAGTTTATTTTCCACTTATGATTGAATTTATACCCGTAAAACAAAGACCAATTGTTAATGCACTTCCTTCGTGGACAATATGGGCAGCGCTTTTAGGATTGATATCATGGCTTATACCTAATTGGGCCAACCTGCATCTTCTTACGGCAGCAGCAAGCTTTCCTTTACTTTTTACGTGGTGGTATGTAAAGTTATATTATTAACAACTAAAATTAATGATCTATCAGTAAAAAAATTATAAATGATAAAATTAAAGAAAACGATAAAACATTCAAAAATCATAGCTTTTAGTATAAACAAAACAACCTGTTATAATAAAACATATTGACTTGAAGTTTTAGACATCCATGTAATACATATTTTATATAAAAACAATTTTTTATATCGCCTGTCTGATTATTTGCACAATTAAAATAAAAAAGATATAAATATTAAGTTTGGTGATGAGATTTTGGAACTGAAGGGTTTTTAATTGCATTAAATCGAACAAATAAAATTTGGATTTAACAAACGGTGAGAGAATATTTTAATAATTAATTAACTACTTATTAGAATCATAAACTATTGTTGAATAAAAAGGCGACTCGGTAATACGTGTTTTAATTATCTTTAAATACTTTAAGATAAAGTTTTGAGAACTGTACATGTATTTCCTGATGTTTACAACTTAAGTTTTAACATAATAATTTTTTAGGTTTTTGCCAGAAAGTTTTCGATGGCTTTTATCGAAAAACAGAACAAAAGAAGCTGAAGCTGTAATAATCAAAATGGCAAAGATAAATAGGAAACCTGTCCCAGACTTAAGTCGTATAGAAATCGGAGAAATGTTGGAAGAAAAAACTAATCGCTTCAATGCAAAGGACCTATTCAGGACATGGAAGTTGGCTCGAAGCACATTGTTGTTAATTGCAATGTGGTATGCATAAATATATACATATATATTCTATATATATATATATATATATATATATATATATATATATATATATATATATATATATATATATATATATATATATATATATATATATATATATATATTAATAAACAAAAAAATTCTGTAGCTAATTCAGAGTACAATTTATGAATCAAGACTTGAGAAAGCTAGTTTAGTACATATTTGTAAAAAAAGATATTGTTGCAATCATTAATATATTTTCTTGACTTTGGCAAAAACATGTATGAAGAAATTAAAAACATGCTGGGTATCAACACCATGCAAGTTCAAAAATATTGAAAATATTTTTACAGAAATAAACGCACTTACATTGTTTACTTTGTATTTCAAAGGCGGTTTGTTACTGGCATGCATATGATTACGTATTCAGACGAGTTAAATTTCCTAAAAGGAAAAAATCCATCATTGATAATTTTTCATTTAAAAAAAAAAATTAATTATATACTTTCAAATAAAGCGAATACCAAATGACAAACAATCATTCCGGTCAAATTTTTTTCAGTGCATTTCATATGTCAATCCAAAATGTCTAACATTATTCTAACTTTAACAATTTAAGTTAAATATGTATTAATGTTTCTTAACATATACACAATCCGTTGAATTACGACTATAGACCAACTATCGACATTTTTAGACGCCCACCAAAATAATTTATTTACATATTTAGGCGCTATGCATTGTTATAGCATCAATTGACCGACTATTGTTGAGAGGTACAAAATCAGTTTCTTCACTGTAAAGATAGTGTATGAATATCTGGGTTTTTTTTTTATTGAACTTGCATAACGAGTAATATTGTGTTCAAAAAATTTTAGGATCTTTTCTGACTACACATTTTATGCAATTTCATTTGGAGTACAACAGATGTCTGGAAGTATCTATTTAAATATATTCCTGTTAAGTATGGTGGAACTACCAAGCAATTTATTGACATATTACCTAAGTAACAAGTAAGAAGTAGAGTGATCATGAGGGAAAAATCTAAGAAACAACGATATATATATATATATATATATATATATATATATATATATATATATATATATATATATATATATATATATATATCAGAAAAAATTATATAAAGATAGAGTTTTTTTTTATTATAAGTCAATGCTCAGTTTTACAATACTGATCAATGTTAAAAGTTATGAGTCGTTAGATTACTTGTGGAATGAACCATGACATGTTCAGATCTTATAGCATGAATGACTTAATCGTACATGAGATGTTTACCTTGTAAAACAGCCGTCGTAATTTCCCTGATAGAATTAATGTGTTTTACTTAATTTGCAATACATTGTATTTTATAGTTTAGCATTTCGATTTGAACGGAAAGGGTATGATTGTGTTTGAGTAATTACAAAATTTAAAAAAAAAATCAAATACTTTTGCCTCACAAAAAGAGTCTTCATTGTTTTGTTGGTAATGTTATAAAATAAATAAACAAAGAAGACAAGTTGAATATTAATCAACTATTGTAACAGAATAGGCATTTTACTTGGTATTCAACTGACATTGATAAGTTGATGAAGGTTTTTCTTATTTTTTCTGCTAATTGAAAAAAACAGCCTGAATCAAAGCTTCGCGCTGTTTTAATTTCCAACATGCTCACTTGCAAAAGTAAAAGATCAATTGTACTTTATTATGCATATATTTTCTGGTTTAAATTTTGTTGAAGTATTTAATTGCGCATATGTCTCATTTGTTTGATGTAGTAAAAACAACATTATACCATATTTTCTTTTTACACTTATCTCCAGCTTTCCCAGTATGCTTTAGTTGCCCGCCTTTTTTTCAGACTAGGTCGTAAATGGACATGTTTATTGTGCAATATACTTTCTGCTGTTGCATCGTTTGTTGTTGCAATGGCTGACATCACTGACATTGGTAAGTTCAAATAACCGACCTCGTATTAAAATTTAAAATTTCATGGAATTGCAATTCAACTTTATATTTTATGTAGTTCTCTGCAGAACAACATTGTTTTCGTAACATTACTTCCATAAGTTCAGATTGAGTCTTCTGACGTTCATGTGGCTAATAATTGTTTAACAATTCACTTCGCCTCATCAAATTATTAATTGTTTTCAGTCCTTCAATACACACATTGCCAACACGCTGATGTTATTCATTCGTTTATATTTACATTTGCTTTGCAACTTTACTATATAAACATGTTTGACACATGTGGAAAATACGGTACAATAACTGACATTGATCACATGATCATTACAATATGCATATGAATATTTCACTCTTTGGACTATTTTATAAGAAGTTTCAGAACAAGACAACAACACAGCCTGAGAAAACAAATTATTAATTTGCAAAATATACATCGAATTAAATACTCAACCGAAAATTTCCAATCATGTAAAAAGTACCCTAATTTCTCCCATAATACTGAAAAAGTGTGTATGGTACCATCTGTTCTATAAATTTTATTTCCCGAGCTATGGTCAAACAACAGTCATAATTGGGTTTCACATTGACGAGTCTGGAGAATATGTAACTTAAAAACATCAAATACAACCAAAACATTTTCAGAGGGGAGATATCTCATACAGACGAAAATAGCAGATGTTAAAAAAGAATATATATGCAACTGAGACGGTCGACTGTCCTGTAAAAATGTTAAACCGCTGTTTCCAGTGCTTCGATAAAACTGACAAAAAAATTATAACCATTTAACTGCATAGCTATGGCAGTTATTGGATTATAAATGCCATAGCTTTGCCAGGCAAACCAATCATAACGCGCTAACGCGCGTTGTTCAGTTTGCCTGACAAAGCTATGTCATTTATAATCAAATAACTGCCATAGCTATGCTGTTCAATGGTTAAATATCTTCCTAGCTGATTTTAATAGAAAGGGTGAAATTAAATTTAACACATATATCATTTCTTTTTAATTTTCCACTCATAATACTGCTTGACTTGTAAATTTAACATGTTAGAGCCCAGTTGTTGATCCACTAAAAATAAGCTTTGTTTAACCAAATAAAGTTCCCCCTATTTTTACATTTATATGTTATTTTTATTTCCATTAAAGATATACCGACAGCTCGTTCATTTATACATTAATAGAGTAATTTACTTCTATTGCAGATCCAAATACAAAAAGATTTGTTATAAATGTGTTTGCATTAACGGCAAAGATTGGTAACTCGGCAGCATGGTGTGTCATGGCGACATTGACAGCGGAAACATACCCCACTGTCATAAGGTATTTGGTCGTAAGGTCATTTGTGTAAAATTCCTAAAAGGTTAAAGCATATTGATGACAAAAAACAGAAATTTTAATGTTTGTTCACTTGAGAGGTTTATCTGTATGTTTGACCATATAATTCTTCTTCGGGGAAGCTAGTTACGGAACGGAAAATAAAAGTGATTAAAGGAAAAAATAGAAAGAAAAAAACCCAGATGTTTTTACATTTATATCCGTTATAGTTAAAAACTTATAAAAATATTTGCTTTTGGCAAAGAAATATGCATACTTAATATTTCAATATTTTGCTTTTCTACTTTTAGAAACATCGGTTATGGATTTCACACTACTGTTGGTAAGATTGGTTCAATTTTAGCACCTCAAGTTGTATATCTTGTAAGTACAATGAACAAAAATAATGTAGATTAACTTTATCGTTTAACAACACAATAAACAACTGACATAGTTATACATACATATATTACGTTCAATAATCAATTAAACGTAGAAAAAAAGACAGTTTACTGACATATGTTTCTTGACCACGTTTACAAATGCCGATTGTGTTTGCAAACCTATGTGCAACTTTTGATCATATATGTAAGGTCAGTTATAATTATTAACAATACAAATTTGCAAATTTTCTTCCTTCAATAATTAGAAATAAGTAGTAAGTAGTACTACAATAAATTGATATTTAGAGAACAAAGAATAAACATTATGATCCTTTGAAATGATTAAATGAAATGTGTTTTATTGCTATTTACTTTATGGAATTAAATTTCATTTGTTCGGCTATTTCTAACCTTTTTTTGTTTCATAAACCTGTCACATAAATAACGGCTTGCAGTGTTATGTATTTACAGAATCAGTATGTACCTGGATTGATGTATTTTGTTTGCGGAGTATCGATGAGCCTCTCTGCCGTCTGCACCTGGTTATGCGAGGAGACTAAAAATAAATCGCTACAGGACAAAATAGACACAAAAGGGAAAAACGTTAAAAATTGTCAGGAAAGATTGGAAAAGACCGAAGATTTATAAAAACAATTTAATAGAAATAAAAGAAATATCGTTACGATAGACCAGACATAAAAAGTAACGAAAAAAGAAAAAGATTATATATATATATTTATATAAAGACAAACATATAAACTAAGCAAAACATTATCATTTAGTTAAATAATCTTAGAGTGAAAAGAAGTTTTAGTCAATTTTAATTTTTCATGTTATAGCCAAGATTAAAAGGTATATAAAAGATCTTATTACATAACTCGAACTCAAATAATCTTTATTGTTAAATATTAAACTGAGAAAAATGTGTGAATAAAAATATACTTGTATTTAACTCGGGGTATAATAACGATAAAGCTGTATTATTATATTTACAACGAGTATTAAAAACTAGCGTGTGTTACTTTGTTAATTAATTATATCCAAACGTAAATTTGAAATCCTAAACAACATTGATACAAAAAATGCAACATCATTAAAATCATATTGCAACAGTTAAATTCATAATTATACCAACATACTCACAAAAACAAATTTGCTTTTAATTTTGTTTACTAGAACCGGCATAAGAAACCAAATCTTTTTCATTGCCTATCTTCGAATATTCTGGAGTTAATATATAACACAAATTCCAGTTAAATTTTGATGTACCAGCAGCCAGATACTATTTAAATTTTGATATGCCAGATGTGCACATTTCGGAAATTTATTACTCTTTCAAATGTTAGAAAGTTTCACTTGATCGTCTCAAAGTCGACAGTATTCAACGACAATTTTGTCCGCCTGGACATTAGTGAAATAATCCAGTTTGTATTAGAAACAACCATCGCTTTTGATTCTCAAACTTGGAAGATATCATCTTGAAAACTGTCTATTTTGTTTAACACATATGTCTACGGTATTAAGGTAATATGATCGAGATGTGAAACAGTTTACGGAACAAATCAAGGATAGTACTGAAAGACGGGTTTACACGAAAAGTTTTCAATATTTAATATTCGATAAAACTACTCTAATTAATAACAAAGTCAATATCTAGTGAATGTAATAAAAAGCTTTTCATTTAAATTATATAGTTATTATTTAAGCATTATTCAATATAACTGGGTTATAAAAATACATGTGTGTAGAACTCGTATTTTTAAAAATAAGTTAAATACAGACAAATAAACTGTAAACATTGTTTAGAAAAGAAAGAAAATGTGAAAAACCGGTTCTGACAAAATTAAGCAGAACTTCATTTTATGATGTTGACTAAAATAGTTTTTTAGTTTTACATTTGACCAGAGTTGTCATCAAGTCAACCAATATATAGAATGTCATTTTGTGGTTGCATTTCGTTTGCATATCATATTGTTTGTAATAATAAAACAAACATACCAGTCCTTGTCCAAACCAAATACACAAGCGACAGTCTTCCTTCAGATTTGAAAAGTTTCTGTAAAAATTCTGATTCATATGAATAAAGAAACAAATCAGCAAGCAAGTTACCGATTGTTTGTTGAAAAATTATATTGCCAAACACAACAAATATGTTGTCTATCAAAAACTCTAATATTTTGATGGTATCTTCAGATTATTTTTGTTTACAGTCTGTACGGTGTTTTACAAAATAACCAGAATCCCTGTTAAGCACTAGATATTTATATCTTAGTTAACTGTTTTTGTAAAAGAATGAAAAGTGAATGATTTGTTTTAGACATTCTTTTAATTTAGAATGAGGGATAGTGGTGTAAAAGGTAGAAAATCAAAAGTTTTTATACTTTTTACCGTTAGATAGAGTATAAAAACAAGATGGCCAAGTAGAAGTTTTGAGAATCCACATTTGGTTGATGCCAGATGTAGAATAGACTTTATCTGAATAAGTCTGAAGGCCATCTTTGACGACTGTCAAAATTTGTGTTAGAATTACTGATAATGATTAAGTAGTTCATTTAGAGGAACCTGCTATAAATCTCTACTTGTATGGATTTTTGTGTAGTTTTGGAATCCAATACAAGTAAGGCAGGTCAAGTTCTTCCTGTTTAAAATTGATACCGAAAGACTCAAGGACTCCCCTGTGATTGGAAAGAACTTCATCTTTGGTAAAAGTAGTTTTGGTATAAGTAGGATTCTCCGATATACAACCTAAACCTAGCTCTTTAATAAGACATCTAACATAGAAATTCTTACAAACAAAAATATTGTTGTTAGAAGCTTTATTAGCTGGGACAACAACATACCTGTCATGTATGTCCGTAAGTATTGCAGAAATCTTAGCGTCCAAGAGTACTTAAGAAGGTTTGGTATCCACAGACCCTTTAAGTTTGGCAATCCTTGACTAATTCACACTAATTTCTAATTGTTCTTATCCAGTGGGATAAATTAGCAGGCTCTACGTCTTCTGATTTAGCCCAAGGTCTAGCATACTCTTCAAACGACTCCATAATAATTTCGAAATTCTGTCCCGAAGTAAAAGGTAGAGACTACCTGAATTTCGGGTCTTTTGAAAGAAGAAATCTAATATCAGTGTTATTAATGATATTGAGAACAACTTTTACTACATGCCCAGCTGATTTATAAATATATGGTGACGTTGAGCAAGAGCAGGTAGATGGCGTAAAGTTATGAAAATTTAAAGTTGTAAATAACGTAAAAAAACGTAAACAAAAATTAATTTGTCGAAATAGATGAGAAAAACGACTATTCGATATTGTGGTATTTGACAGATCCTTAAAAATCACAGAAAGCTTTATAAAAATAGTGTACTAAAGTTGACTGAAAAACATAAGTAAGTTATTGTTTCAAGCGGCATCAGCATTATTACCGCTGTTAAAGGTAATATAATGTTTATGAAACATTAATATTCATAAAACATAAAATTTACGTAAAACTAAATACAATAAATTTGAAAACTAGAAACCAATGCTTGATTGATAAAAACCAGTAACATTACAAAAAAAATAAAACACTAGATGATACATGATAAATTTTCTTTTATTTTAACTTTTGTTTTCCGAAGTAAGTTTAATTCGAAGTCCACTAACACTTCTAACAATATCTTACACCGATAATGCTGAATATAAATATCTCCTCTAGGTGCGAAGTCAAAACAATTCCGTACAGATCCTAGTCAAAGATATACATATATACGAAGCTAATGTAATGTAAATGTAGAATTCTTACGTTTTAAACAAAGAATGATATTATTTAAAAAGGTTGCATAACCCAATTATCTTTAAAAATTCATGAACACGACAAACTTCATTTTATAAAACTATTAAGTCTGTAGATAAAGAATAATTATATACCTGTTTTAAAAACATCTTGTTAAATAAATAAATAATTCATAAAGCATCATCTAAATCTAAATCTGACGACCTTTTAAAAAATGATATGATGACAAAGGTTGAAAAGGTGGTATCATAAATACAAAGAAAACGCTTGTTCACTTTGTCGACTCAAAACCGAGTATTCAGGTGAGAATTATTACTTGTTCTATTCACATTTACCACAAACTCCATTGAAGCTTGATTTCTAATAAATCAGGTAGAAAACAAAACCTTATGTCTGTAGAAAGGTATTAAGTATGAACAAAAATTTTCATAAGAAGGATTCAAACCAAACAGAGTTACTCAAAGTATCTTTGATTGTATAGAATAAATAAAAATAAAGAATGAAATAATGACAAAAACGACCGGAAAAGCTTACCTGATTTAACGCGCTTTATTATATCTATATCTATATCTATCTATCAATCAATCTATCTATCTATCTATCTATCTAACTATCTATCAATCTATCTATCTATCTATCTATCTATCTATCTATCTATCTATCTATCTATCTATCTATCTATCTATCTATCTATCTATATATATATATCTTTAGGATTGTTTTGTAACTTTTGATTTTAAATAGGTAAATGCATTTATTATGTTTCTTTTCAATACTATCTATGTATAGACACTTATTATTAATTATTTAGTTTTTATACAATATAATTGGAAATTACAGAGATATTCAAAACGTCAGAATAAGAGGTATTTTTCTTTTGTCGTTTATTTCATAATTGCAATTACCGTTAAGAAGGAGTATAACAGAAGCTAGTTTAATATTTTAAAGCCTGCATTGCGAAATTGTCAACCGTTTTAGCTTGATGATTTCATTTCAAGGACTATGCTACTGTCTACAAAATTTGGCTGAAATTCTAAGCTTTAATTTTAGGCTTTAATTTTTTTAAATCTTGAACTGGTCCTTGAACAGCTTTTATCACGGATTGGGTTCAAAGTTACTTTAAGTAAGCATATCTTTATTTATTTTTTTGATAGAATAATGATTAAACTTTGAATGATCATAAATGACAATTGGCCTTATAAATGAATTTGTCCGCCACACTGTATAGATATGAAGATTTTCTTGTATAAGTGTGAACTTGCTTCTCTTAGGTTTAATATGTTGGCTTAGTAGTCGAGCGATCTCACACGCACACTTGCAGAACTCGGTGTTTCCTATGGTCTGGACAGATCCTAGTTTGATAAAGTTTGTTATTTTGCTTGCTGACAATCAGTGTTCTTTCGGACATTTTGTTTTCTTTCAGCATGTCTATTTAATATGAGAGGCCAATGGGTTTGAACGCTCAAGTAAGGATATGTCACAAAATGGTCGATATATCAATTATCAGTTTTTAATATACATACCATTACAGAAAATTAAAGCTTTCTTGCTAACTAACAATTTCAGTGCTTTCATGTGTCTTTTGTATGCAAAAAATTTATAGTTTTCATGTTAAATCACAGTATTAGTATTCGTATGAAGCTGTGACGTTTGACTAGTAACCTTCCTTATTATAGTACAATGGTTGTTGACACTACCTGTCACATTATTTTAAGTATTTTCATGTACATGCCATTACATATATATGTTGATATTTTGTTAATCGTACAGCAGATTTTAATTATTTTGTCTTGGAGTATTCATACAACCGTTTAAGTAATTTTTATCGTTGATCTAATCGACATTTGCATTAAATTTAAACAAGGTATAATTAATAGAGTGAAAAAAGATTATAAGTTAAAATCGGTTTAAAATATTAAGACAGGCTGCTATAGAAACTTGGTTTTTAGATACATATCTTTTATGTAGCAATTTTTTTGCGCAGCAAATTTAAGTTGCAACATTTTTAACGTTTTCTTTTGCGTAAAATGTTCGTAAATGTTTGAATAAAAATCATTAAACAAAAATGATTTGTTATCTTAATATATATTTTATTCCATGCAAATAGAGATGTTTAACTGGTTGCTAGAAAGTTGATGCAAAAATTATTTTTTCTCGTTTGTTATAAATCGAATGCTATGAAGACCGAGATGTATTAAGGGTTTGTAAAATAAATAAAAATAATACTGACTGCCTCAATATAGTTTTTAGAATAATCACGGTTTAGGGTTGAACTTAATAAATTCTGAAAAATAATTTTTTTCACCTAGATCCGGCAAGTCTAGGTCTAGAAAGCAACGACTATTTAAAATGATCGTGTTATATTACGTTTTATTTTGCAAAGAGATAATCTTTTAAATTCCAATTGTCCGCAAATTTAATACAACGTGGATATGTAAATTGTTAGAAAAATTGCATAACCTTATTCATCATTCATGCCTTATTCATCAGGTGTAAACTGACAGTTTATTCTTTTTGCGTTCATGTAGTAATCTATGTGGGTGGTTAATTATAGCTTAATGGTTGGATAAAAAACGTTTTTGTCTTTTAACAATAATCAACTATTTAATTTCATGAGGGTCGATAAAATAATATATTAAATCAATCAGGAGACGGTGAGCAATTTGATTTACAAAATGAGCTATGGTTCAATTCTATAACATATTTTTTATAATCTTCTTACAATTGTTTATAAAATTAAATACTCCAAACGTTAAAATAAATCTTTTGACAACATATTACAATAACGATTGAATTATTAAAATATTATTTTCATTGTAACTGTTACTCATAATCATTATTCAGGTCGACATTTGAATAATTTAAGATTTATGTATTATAGCCTCTTTGAACATCTTTGAAATGATTTATTTTGAAAAAAATCATTAAATTAAGAAATATCAATGGCTAAAATCTGTTGACACCATAAAAATGACCAGTACTGTGTGTATTTACGTTTCTAATATGTCTCACTTGACGAAAAAATGCTTTCAGAAACTAAATTGGTATATAATTTTTCAGATATTATGATTAGTGTGCTTAGGCTTATTAACCCTTTTTTCAAAAAAAAATTACTATATATTATTAGGTATACTTTTTAAAAATGTTATCTTTCATGTCTAAATCAAAATCTCGAAAACAAAATAAAATACTTTGAGAGCTGGCTGTTTTAACAAAACAAGTCTAATATTACAAGGGAAGTGAGAAAAATGAAAAAGGTATCTTCTGTTTAGCTGACAGCACAAACACGTGCAAAAACAAATTTCAGAATGAACTAAACAGTTCTACGACTAATGCAGAGCAAAAATTTTTGTAGGCGTGCCCTTAGTTCATGCTACATTAGATTTAATTACTTTTAGTCATCTTTAAAGTCAATACAAACTGAAGTATTACTTCAAGTCAACAAGGCTTTTGTTATAGAATTTAAACTTCCCCTCTAACTGTAACTTTTTAATTTGAATTCTACCTGGATAATATAAGACAATTTCTCCCAAGTTACTATGTACTAAGAGAAAGGGGGGAGGGGGAGAGAAATCTGAAATAAAACACAAACATACCAGTCCACTGCATTATTAGAAAGTACAAAACATAGGTTGTATCAAGTACCTTTATTTCGTTTGCAAAAATACATGTGCTACAATAAAATCTTCCTGCATAAAACTGGATAATGAATTAAATCTTAATTTAAAAGTCATTTAAGTAAAGATGTACCAATGCATTTGATATAATAGCAATATCAATATATAGATATTTGAATATTTTATTTTAAAAATAATAAAATAATAAAACACAGCATGTGACAAATGGTTTACAAATAAAACTAAATGTCTAAATGCATAAATAAGAGTCTATATGTAAAATATGTGCCTAAATGCATAAATAAGTGTTAAAAAACTCTTTATTTTTCACCATTTTATAAAAAAGGGTATTTAAAAAGTATCGTTATTCACAATCAGCAAATGTAGCAACCTTTTTTTTCCACATAGGGGAAAAATGTTATAAGTTATTCAAAGGAAAAAGACAATGTAACGGTGAGTTTGACCTCCGGGAATAAAAATTATCAGGGCTTAACAAAAAAGTTGACTTAGAACAAAAAGAACAAGTGTACTAATCCTTGTCCAAATCACAATCCCAAAACCAAAGTAACAACTTGGGAATGTCGGCAATTCTGTAAACGATAGAAATTTTCACAAGGGTAGTGAGGCCAGATGTTCCTCTTGGGTAGCTAGCTACACCAACTATGTGCGAAATCAAATTAAGGATATTAAAAAATGGAATTATGGGACGGACACCTATATATCCAAGTTAAGTTTGAATACAGTGACTTAGTAATTAACAACAATATTTTGGTGACAGCAATAAAATATTTTAAGGACCTTAATAAGGACTGCAATAAACCTAGAGTTGCAATATCTCTATACCTAAATCCTTAATATAAACAGTAGTTTAAAATAACCTCATTAATATTTAAAAAATATTTTTACAATAAGCTTGAATGCATACACTGGCAGACACCTGATTCAATGCCCAAAGCCCAGCCATTTGATTGCCTTGAGACCTTCCAAGTACATTCAGTTTCTATCAAATTTATTCATAATCTTTTTTCATTGTTAGGAGACAAATTAGGGGAAATATTTATATCAAGTTCTAGATGATATGTAGCAGAAGGGTGTTGTAAATTATCATGAATTGGAAGATGTTTTAGGTGTTGAAACTAGAGGACGAGATATTTTTTTTTTTTTGCTTTTGGGTGTACTTGGAGTAGACAATTTTCTCTTTCTTTTAGACTTTTTTGCACCACTGACAGAAGATTTCAAATCATCAATTGGTATTGATAAAATGTTTTGTATATTGCCAATCTTCAATCTTCACATCAGGACCTAGATTATATGATATCCCGTCAACATTTTTTTTGAATGGACCAATGTTTAAAAAGTCTGGAAGCTTGCTATTTGGATTTCCCACAGTAAATAAATATACTATCTGGCAGTTAATAAGTTTAATAACTTGCAACAAGGCTGATTTTGGTGGCATTCACTGTGTAGGGTGTTTTGTTTGTGTGTTTGTTTTTGGTTGCTGAATTGTTAACTGTCGTACTTTCTCTTTCTTTTAGACTTTTTTGCACCACTGACAGAAGATTTCAAATCATCAATTGGTATTGATAAAATGTTTTGTATACTGTCAATTGATTTACAGTCAACCGAACAAGATTATCTAAAAACAGAATGACAAAACATTTTTGCAATGCAACAGAATGCCATCTTAAGATCTAAAGTCCCAGTCTCCCTTCTTTTTATAAAACAAAGGGTGCTTTTTAAGATAGGGCTCATAGTGGGATAGCACTATATCTGCAACTTTTTGTAACCATTTGTCTGCAGATCTCAGACTCTGAGATTTTCCACACTGTGATGTTACATTAAAAACTGTAGATACAGCATGAAAACCTACCATTAATTCTTCCGTGTTCATTTGTTGCAAAACTCCAGTAAATTTGAGGTTTAGTGTGCTAAGACAAGCTGTTTAATCGAACAATTTTCCCCTAAAATATCTTTTGGCTCATTAGATCTTTTTAAGGTACTTCTGTTGATAAAGATAGATGACAGAAGACTTTGAATTTCAAGAGGAATTTCTTTTAACCATTCTTGTATGATATCAAAATTTTGCCAACTCAGTGGTTTATTGATGTAAGATGCAACAGCTCCAAAGCAACTGCAACAAAGAGATTTTCCATCCGTTTGAAGTGTAGATGAGGGTGGTTGTAAAATGTCTTCATCTTCAGATTTAGATATATAGAAAACATAGTCTGACAATTTTTTTGTGTAGAAATCATCTCTCAAATGAAACCTATGAACTTCAAACTCACCCTTACACTGACTACATTTAAATACATCTGAAATTGCTAAATTAATAAAAATGAGTTCAGGTGAGTATAAACAATGCTTGGTTTCTAAAACACATCTTACAATACATGCAATGTCATTCACATGTTTCAAAACAGTTTCACTTGCAATATGTACAAAACCATGAACAGCATTTAAATGAGAACAGTCAACACAAACTACCTGGCACTCCAAATGAAATGTCCTCTTGATTCCCAACTTAGCTTCTTCTTCCAGCTTTTCAAATAAATGCACTACTCCATTTTCACTTTTTGCTTGTAAGTGTGGCTTTTCGGAGAGGAATTCTGATGTAATTTGACGTTTGTGGTACATGGATATTAAATCAAGACATTTTTATTGAGGGAACCGCCAAGATTAATTGTTTCCTTTAGGTAATTTAGGATTTCCCTTTTAGATGCCAATTGTTCATCAAAACTTTGGCTTGTCTTACAATGAAGTTAAAAATTTTGTTCAAAAATGCATATAAAATTCCATTCTTCGGAAGAAAAATCATCTTTATAGTTATGATATAACGTTTCTGGAAATGAACTGAAGCAAGCATCAGTAAAGAAAAGACCAAACCAAGGATAAACTCCTGTTTCATCACTAAGCAATAAAGCGATTTCTCTATACAAATTTTTAACACTGTCACTTGGAGTTTTTTTTGTTTACCAAGTTAACAAGATGTTACGTCCTTTAGCAGGAGATCACATACCTGTATATTTTTGCATGACTGACTGTATACAAAATGACAGCCTCAAAAGATATCAACTTCTTGCCATCTTTCATGAGGGTGTTTTGAATACTATGTCTTAGCACTTCCTCTTGAATTTTATCAGTTATTATCTTTATATCACCTTCTATTCTGTTGTCAATCAGATATTTCATGAAATCTTCAAAACTAATATATATTGCTTTTCCCCATGCTCAAAAATTTTAATGTGTTTCAAACGGTTAAGTTGGATTTCCATCATTTTAATTTGATCCTAAAAGTCAAACCAAAAATATACTCAGTATCCTGCCAGATATTTTAGTTAAAAATCTTTGTGCTTAACATATTTTCCCAATAACTTTTTGAGACAGAATGGGTAAAGTCTTTTAAAAGCAAGTGGAGTGGTTACAACCCCCTAAATATTAAAACCACACCACTGAAAAGCATTTTACCAAATGTTTTTACAAAGTCAATAGTTAACAAAATTTTATTTCTTTTTATCTTGTATGATTCCCTAAACTTGTGTCTTAACATGTTATTGGTTACTTTATTGTTACGTACAATATGTAGTTTTCCAACTACATATTGCTTTGCAAGTTATGACAAAAAAATTAATACCCTATACATATACACTATTCATTTAGAGTACCTAGTGTACAAAATTTCAGTTGGCTTGTTAAGACTGTTACGCGTTAGGTTTCCTGCAGGTATTCTGGTTTCCTTTAAAATCCCAGTTTACAGTTATAATCAATATTTCTTAAATATGAAAAAATTATAGCTTAATAACTTAAATTTTGATTAATAAATAACAATTATTTTTACTTGCCAATTAAATAACATTGATTTACATCTTTTTCTGCAACAATCTTCCGTAAAAAACTCTTGTTTACTTACAATAATTTAGATATTAATGTATTAATATAAATAAATTTATATAGTATCATTTAGAATGATTTCATAAATTTTAACTTTAAGACTTTTAATGACAATGTTGATGATACACAGGATGTTTCCTTTATTTGACAATAGACACAAGGTATTTTCACAGGTGTAGTTTAACACTTTGAATACTTAATACATTCAACAGCTTGAGGTAACATCAATGTCCAGATTAATTTAAATTTTATTACTATATAAACAAACTGACCAAACCACAATTGTTACTAAAAATTCAAAGGAATCCCTCTCATAGGGAAGATTTTGTGTATTTGGCGTAGAACTGTAGAACATAGAACCATGGAAAGTGATATATATCAATCATTAGTTTCGATACAGCGATTTTGTACTTATCAGCAATATTATGATAACGGCTATAAATTTATAAAAGCAATAATAAAAGTAGGCTTATAATATCCCTGAGTCAACAATTTATTTATAAGCAGATTGCTCCGTTGTAGAAAGATCCCGTAGTTGGAATAAGGTAGAACCATGACGTATTAACTGTTAGGGAAGTACACAATATACAGTAGCTGCAGATTTATTGCTGTATAGAAAATTAAAAAAAAAAAAATTATCCTAACGTTTAAAATATTGCTCGAAAATGTTTTAATGTTTTAATTATTTAATTCTAAAAAATTTCTTAAAAAGTGTCCATTTTTTAATCCTGGTTTAAGAAGCGTTTTGTCGTCATTCAGATTATCATTTGTGGTTTTGTAGAATTTATTCATAACACAATTTAATAAACGGTTCTTCATGATATATATTGATATGTTGTGTTTTATTTTTTTGTCTTTTTAAATAAAATTTTTTAGTAATAAAAATGAAGATTACGAGTGAATGGACGGAGAAGCTGATATTAGAATGTGGTGGTTTTGGAAGATATCAGATCATCCTATTAATTGTTGTAATTTACTTTGGGAAAATATCTCCTACGTGGTCAATGTTGGTAATGTCCATAGCCGGTGCTATTCCTGACTGGTGGTGTCATGAAAAAAGTTTAAATAACGCAACCAGTGTAAACAGTTCAGAATTCTTTCAAAAATGCTGGTTGGTCAATGAGAGCTATTGTAAAAGCATTTATTTTGAGGATTCAATGGGAACAGTTATAAGTGAGGTACGTCGATTATACGATAATCACAAGTCATTAAATAGTCATTTCCAATTCAAATTCCCGATAACGTTAATAATAATATAAACCGAGCGAACAGGTATAAAATTGCATATTTTCTTTTAATTTTATTATTACAATTAAAATTTACCCAAAGGAAAAGGAAACGCAAGGTGAAATAATTTGGAATAACTTTTAAACGGCTTTGTTCTTTTTTCATGTCGGTCCGGTTAAAATAAACAAGGTGTTCTCAACGTGGGAAGAAGAATTACCGAAGCATGTAACGAACCTTGTAACGTCTGCTGCCATTGGACTTGTACTAATGATTTTATGTCACGAAACATATTTGCAAATTGATATCACCAACTTAATTCTTTTTTATTTTTAGGCAAATTCCCTAATTTTCTAAAACCACTTTTTGAACTTCATTGTACAATGTACTCTTGAACTTGCTTTTGGTCTAATTAAATTGAAAAAATCTGTTTTCAAACATTAAGGTGAAACAGCTGAAATTTATATAATTATGTCGGTATAGTTTTGTCATAAATTATATGTCGCGTAATCCTCTAACAAAGTATTACCTTTATTTAAAAAATCTAAAAATCTTTTTTAACAGTGGGATTTAGTCTGCGACAAAGCCTGGATGGCAGCAACAATAACATCGATTCAAATGACTGGTTATCTCATAAGTGGTTTAATAGTTGGCCATATATCTGATATAATTGGTCGAAAACCAACAATATACGCAGCAATTAGTTTCTTAACCGTTTTCAATTTCCTTGCTTATTTTTCTGTTTCGTGGCAAATGTTTGCAATCCTGCGATTTTTCATTGGGTTTGCAAGTGGTAATTACTTTGCAGTTTATTTTCCACTTATGATTGAATTTATACCCGTAAACAAAGACCAATTGTTAATGCACTTCCTTCGTGGACAATATGGGCAGCGCTTTTAGGACTGATATCATGGCTTATACCTAATTGGGCAAACCTGCATCTTCTAACGGCAGCAGCAAGTTTTCCTTTACTTTTTACATGGTGGTACGTAAAGTTATATCAGCTATTTATTGAAAAATATCTATTGCTCCAGAACTCAGTGAAAAATGAAAACGAGTGGCATGTAAAGCAATTAATATATTGTTCACAAAAATTTATGAATGATAAACAAAGAAAACTATAAAATATTCATAACAGCATTGATTTAAGTATAAACAAAATAGCTTTTTATGATAAAATACGCTGTTTCGAAGTTGTAAACATCATTGTTATACAAATCTTATATGAAAACAGATGTTTTTACCTCGCCTGTCCGACTTTTTGTTCAATTAAATTTTAGAATCAAACAGATAACACTTTGATGCTAATTGAAGGGATTTTGAAACGCATGAATACTTTTATTGCATCAAATCGCAAAAATAAAATTTAGATTTAACAAATAGTGAGAAGATATTTCAATCATTAATTATTTATTAGAACTATCAAGTGATCGTGTATAAAATGCACAAGAATATTATTTAATATTCTAAATTAAGATTAATTTTAAGATAAAGTATTGGAAATTGTACATGTATTTTCTGTTTAATGTTTACAAATTATGCTTTTACATAATCAATTTTTAGGTTTTTGCCAGAAAGTTTTCGATGGCTTTTATTGAAAAACAGAACAAAAGAAGCTGAAGCTGTTATAATAAAAATGGCAAAGATAAATAGGAAACCTGTTCCAGATTTAAGTCGAATAGAATTCGAAGAAATGTTGGAAGAGAAAACCGAACGCTTCACTGCAAAGGATCTATTCAGTACATGGAAGTTGGCTCGAAGCACGTTCTTGTTAAGTGCAATGTGGTAAGGATAAATCTGTTAAGATTGTTAACAAAAAAAAAAGTTTTCAATAGCTTATTCAGAGTACACTTTATTTACCAAGATTGAAGGAAACAAGTTTAGTGCACGTGTTTTTATTAAATATGGTTGCCATTATTTTTTATTTGATTTTTTACTTTGACAATGACGTCGATGAAGGAAAAAATAAACATGCTGTTGTATCAATAACGTGGCAGTTGCAAAATATTTGAAAAACTGTATACAAGAATGAATGAACTGATATTATTTACTATACACAGGAAAACATGCACATGCCATATCAAAATTTGAAAGGTACTTGTGTTATATATTTACTTCCCCTGACCGGGTACCACTGCTGGTGAAGAAAACTCCACGAGGGTATCCATAACTTAGTAGACAGTACATTGTGCTGTCAGAAAATGTACCTTTTAGCAAATTTTTCAGCCGTCTTAATTTTTGAAATTTATATAAAAGTAAGGTTTATTCCATTATCCAAAGCATTCCCTTGCTGCATTTTGTTTCATGTAGTATTGGAACTTTAGATCCATTAAAATTCATTTGTTTGGTGTATGTTTTTCAATCTATTAAACTTTTCGGCCCCTAGTGTCACTGATAAGGGATGATTTTCCAAAATGTGCACATCTGGCACATCAAACTTTAAAAGGTATTTGTTTTATATATTTACTTTGTTTTTTTTAAGTAAACCATGTTGGTTATTGGCATGAATATGATTGCGATATCGACCGAGTTAAACCGCTAAATAGCAAAAATCTATTATTAATATTTTTTTCTCTTTTAAAAAATATTTTTAATGATATATTTTAGAATAAAACGAATAGCAAAAGAAAAAGTAAAGTAACACCTGTCCAATTATTTTGAGTGCATTTTATATTTAAATCAAAATATCTTATGTCTAATATTTATTCTCATTTTAAAAATGTAACTTCAATTTGTTTAAATTTTTTTACATGCACACAATTTGTTAAAATAAGACAACTAAAGACCAACTTTATTCAACATTGTATGGTTTTAGAGGCCTACCAAAATGCTTTATGTACATACATAGGCGCTAGGCATTGTTACAGCATTCAATTATCGACTATTGTCGAGAGGTACACTCTTAGTTTTCTTAACTATAAAAATTATCCTGAAAATTTTGTTCTGTCAATTTTGATTGATATTTATTTATCATTTGTATTCTTTAAAAAACATTGTAGGATCTTTTCCGGCTACACATTTTATGCAATTTCATTTGGAGTACAAAAGATGTCAGGAAGTATCTATTTGAATATATTTATGTTAAGTATCATGGAAATTCCAGGCAATTTATTGACATATTACATGTGTAACAAGTAAGAAGAAGAGCGATATTGATGAAAAATCTTAAAAAACTGTAAATGGATATAAATTAGTTATATAAAATTTAGATTGATTTATCATAAATCATTCTTCATTGTTACAAGACTGATAAATGTGTGGGTTAAAGTTGTCAAGTTACTTGAATAAACTATGGTATTTTCAGACCTCAAAGTATAAGCATATAGTTTTACTTAACTTAACCTTATATGAAATGCTTATCCTTCTGTAACACCTCTTGTAACTTTTCTGATAAAATTTTATGTTTTACTTAATTTGCAAATTTGTTTAGTTTGGCAAAGAGATTTGAACGTGGATTATATGATTGTGTTTGATTAATCACTGAATTAAAAAGAATTCAATCACTTTTCCTTACAATTGGAGTCTCAATTATTTTGATAGTAATGTAATAAAATAAATAAACAAAGAAGTAAAGTTAAATGTTAAACAAATCTTGTAACAAAATTTTCAATTTTGTTGGTGCTCAACTGACCTTGATAAATTGCTGAAGGTTTCCCATCAATTCTGGTTATTGAGAAACGACCTGCCTAAAAGTTGTGCGCTGTTTGTATTTTCAAACATGCATATTCGCAAAAGTATAAAATCAATTATAATTTCCTATGCATATAATTCTGGTTTAAAATGTTTTTCGATATTTAAACGCGCATAATTCTCTTTTTGTTTGATGTAGTAAAACAATTATACTACTTTTTCTTTTTACAATTTACGTCATCTCTCCGAGTATGTCTTAAAATTATGTTACCTGCATTTTTTCAGATTAGGTCGTAAGTGGACATGCTTTTTTTGCTATATACTTTCTGCTGTTGCATCATTTGTAGTTGCAGTGGCTGACCTATCTAACATTGGTATGTTAAATAACCAACATCTTACTAAATTGCAACCTTTCCACAGAATTGCGATTTATGTTTTTGTAAAATTGTTCCCATAAGTTCAAACTGAGTCTTCTGATTTTTATGTGGCTATCAAGTTTTAAGAATTCACTTCGCCCAATCAATATATTAGTTGCATGAAATCCTTCAATACAATTAGTGCCAACATACTTATTTTCTTGATACGTTTTTGTCTTGTCATCATATATAAATACCAAGTGGTTAAAATTAAATTTAACACATATATAATATTTTTCCCACCCATAACATTGCTTTACTTTACAAGTAAAGGCCCTCTTCTCTCCCAACCAGTTCTTCATTCATTAAAAAATAAGCTTTTTTTACTAAAAAATCCCCCGTTTTTAATATTTATATGTTATTTTTATTTCAATTGCAGATACCCTGACAGCTTCATCATTTATACTATTATAAAATAATTTATTTGTATTGCAGATCGAAACACAAAAGGATATGTAATAAATGTGTTTGCATTAACGGCAAAGATCGGCAACTCGGCAGCATGGTGTGCCATGGCGACATTGACAGCGGAAACATACCCCACTGTTATAAGGTATTTGGTCGAAACGTCATTTATGTAAAAAATCAAAATGTTTAAAGCATTTATTGATGTTAAAGAACAGATTTTTTCCATGGAAGCAGTTTATCTGTACGTTTGACCATATAATTCTCCATCGTGGAGGCTAGTTAGAAACAGGACAAACAAATGAAAAGGTTTAAAATATGAATATGTTTATACATTGATATTTTACATAGTTAAAAATTATAAGACTCTGTTGTTTTGGAAAAGAAATATGCATAATGAATGTTTTAATATTTTGCTTTGCTGTTTTTAGAAACATTGGTTATGGATTTCATACCACTGTTAGTAGGATTGGTTCCATTTTGGCACCTCAAGTCGTATATCTTGTAAGTATTATAAACAGAAATAATATATTATATTTTTCGTTTACTTTAGCAATAATCACGTGATAAAACGTTATACAAACGTACTATTTTTGCATCAACGAATTGTTGAATAATCAAATTAACTTTAAAAGAAAATTTACATACATATGTTCTTGTCCATGTCTAAAAATCACTGACTGTTATTGCAAATTTTGGGCAACTTTTCATCCTATCGGTCAGATCAGTTACAATTATTTGCAATACAAACTTGCTTTAGTCTTTTTCCAATCTATAGCTTTAGTCATTAAGTAGCAAAAGAATAAAATTGGTATTCAGGCAACAAACAAATAGCATTGTAATGATTGAATTAAACGTGTTTTATTGCTATTTACTTTATGTAATAAACATTTTCAGTTGCTCGACTATTTCTAATTTTTTTTTGTTAAATAATTTACCACTTAAACTACGGCTTGTATTTCATGTATTTACAGAATCAGTATGTACCTGGATTGATGTATATTTTTTGTGGTGTATCGATGAGTCTCTCTTTCGTTTGTGCCTGGTTATGTGAGGAGACTAAAAATAAAACGCTTCAGGACAAAATAGACAGAAAAAAGAAAATTGCCAGGAAAGATTGCAACACAACTAAGATTTATAATAGAACAAGTTAAAAAAATCAATATCATTACGACAGACCGAGCACAAAACGTAACGAAGCAGTGAAAAAAGTTTTATTCAATATTTCTTCATTATTAATTTTACCTTATGTCATAGTCAAGATTGAAAGGTATATTCCAGATCTTATTATATTACCTAAAATGCCAATTAATAATCTTTCTGATTAAAGATTAAACGGATAAATGTTTATGAATAAATATATATTAGTATGAGTTGAGGTGAGTAATGGTGTTTAACGTCCCAGTCAAGAATATTTCACTTATATCGAGACGTTATATTAGTATGGAATACCATTCATTATATTGATAAACTTGTTCTATTATATTTAGAGGGTCGTAATAGCTAGCATGTATAGCTTTATTAATTAATTATAACCAGACGTTAAATTCGAATACTAAACATCATCGATACAAAAATGCAACACCATCAAAATGATATTTTATCAGTTAAATTCAAAATTTTACAAATACACGCACTAAAACTAAGTTGGTTTTAAATTTGCTGAATTGTTCATAGAACCTGCTTAAGAATCTTTGAATTTTTTGGAGTGAAAACTGTTAGAAAGTTTTATTTATCGACTCAAGGTCGACAGCTTTCAACGAGAACTTAAACCATCAGACATAAGTGAAATAATCAAGATTGGATTAGAAACAACCATCCACTTTTTTCTCAAACTTGGGAGATACCATCTTGAAAAGTGTCTATTGTGTTTAAAACTTGTCTACGGTTATAAAGTAATATGAACGAGATGTGAAACAGTTTACGAAACAAATCAATGATAGTACTGAATGATGGGTTTACACGAAACGTTTGCTCTAATATTCAATAAAATTGTCGTAATTAATGACAAAGTCAATGTCTAGTAAGTGTAATAAAAATAGGTTTTCATTAACATTATATAGTTGGTCATTCAAGCATTATTCAATATAACTTGGTTATAAAAATATGTAGAACTCGTATTTTTCAAAACGAGGTTAAATACAGACAACTAAACTGTAAACATTTTTTTGAAAAGTAAGAAAATGTGAAAAACGGGTTCGAAAAAAGAAAGCAGCACTTCATTTTATGATGTTGACTAAAATAGGTTTTAAGTTTTACATTTGACCAGAGTTGTCATCAAGTCAACCACAATATAAAATTTCATTTTTTGGTTGCATTTCGTTTGCATATGATCATATTTATTTGTAAAAGAACGTTAAAAATCCAAGAGAAGCTACTTTAAAATGATTTTTTTTCTAAAAAGATAACGAAGATGACCTTTAATAAAATATATTTTATTAAAAAGTTTTGTTTTCTGAAATAAGTTTAAATTTAAAGCCCACTTACATTGCTATAAAGATCTTACATCGATTATGCTGAATTAAATCTCTGTAGGTGCGAAGTAAACAAAATTCAGTACAGGTCCTCGCCAGAAACACAACTATTTACAAGGCTAATGTGAATGTAAATTTCTTACGCGTTAAAACAAAGAATGATATAATTTGAAAAGATTAAAGAGCACAATTAACATTAACATTTCATGAACACGACAGACTTTGTTTTTTGGATAAATACAATTATTTATTGTTATATAAATCTTACAAAATTCACAAAGCATGATAAAATTATAAATCTGGCGAGCTTTTAAAAATAATCATGTGATGACAAAGGTTAAAAAGAACGTTTTACCATAAATCCAAAAAGAAAACTCTGGTTCAATTAGGTGACTCAAAACCGACTATACCGGTAAGCATCATTACTTGTTTTATTGACGTTTCCACACTTTCGATTTAAAATTGATTTCTAACAAATCAGGTAGAAATGTAAAGATCATGTTTGTATTAAATATGAACAAATATGTTCATAAAAAGGATTGCAAAAGGGTTATTCAAAATATGTTTGATTGTGCCAATATGTTTAAAAAAGCATCTAGAAAGTGACACTAACATTTCTTATTAGTAAAGTTTCTTACATTACTTGTATTTTTGACCAGGACCAATACCGAATTTTGTTGACTTAGCACCTACAGCATTATTGTCTAGGAGTAAAAGAATTTTCAAATTATTCATGGCAGTACTATGGATAATCAAAAGAACACTCTTTAATAAACTGTTTTCTTGATTCATTTCCGGTTATTTTTTATAATTTCGTCGACAGATTGTGTGTGTCTTTGACATTTATTTACAAACTGCGCATATGAAATGGGTAAATTAATGGTATTTAGCTACTGTTGATGCTACCGTTAAGTCAGGTATTTGACTTTTTAATAATCGTTTTAGTCGTTAATCTAAAATGTATATTAAAAGTATCTAAAATATTTAACGATGCATTTAAGAAATGTCTACTCAATTTGGGTGGTTTGATTTTATTTGGCCTTATTTGCCATGTTTAGGCAAATTTTTATTTCCTAACAGTCCCCTCGTTCTTGCAGAAATCTTTGCACATGGGTTAACAATAAATTATTTTTTACATAAATAATAGTTTATAATTTTTAAATTATAGTCTTCATTCTCCAAAATTTTGCTAAAATTCTAAACTGAAAGGTCATAAGACGGGTTTTTATTTTTGAAAACTTGAAACAGTCCTTAAACAACTTGCATGAAGGAATTGGTTAAAAGTTAACTTGACGAAGCGCATTTTCTTTTTTTTTAAATTTGTTACAGTAATAATTAAACATTGAATGATTATAACATATATATAACAAATACCTGCTAAATTTTGATGTGTCAGATGTGCACATTTCGGAAAATCATTCCTCATCAGTGACACTAGGGCCGAAAAGTTTGATAGATAAAAAACAAACGCCAAACAGTTGAAGATTAACCAATCTAAAGTACGAAAAATATGTGAATCCCAATCCAGCTAAGGAATGTTTTGCATGAGGTACAGACCTTAGTTTTAAATAAATTTCAAAAATTAAGACGATAGAAAATTTTGCTAAATAGTATATTTTCTGACAACACAAAGCACTGCCTACTGAGTTAAGGATACCCTCGGGGAGTTTTACTCCACCAGCAGCGGTACCCGCTCAGGGGTAGTAAATATATAACAAATACCTGCTAAATGGCAATTGCTATAAAATATGAAATTGTCCGCCACACTTCAACTGTATAGATATACAAATTATTCGCCATACTTAACTGTATAGATATACAGATGGTTCGCCACACTTTACTATATCGATATAAGGATAGCTCTTGTTTGAGAATGAACTTGCATCTTTGAATAAATAACACATATACCAGTTAAGTTTTGATGTGCCAGATGTGCACAAATCGGAAATTCAGTCTTCATCAGTGACACTAGGACCAAAAATTTGATAGATAAAAAACATAAGCCAAACAGTTGAAAATAATGAATCTAAAGTTTCAAAATTATATAAAACCAAATCCAGCTGAGGAATGCTTTGCATGAAGGAACGTTCCGTTCAGCATACTTAATTTATATAAGAGGTCCATTGGTTTTAACGCTCATATAAGGATTTGTTCCAAAACGATCACAAAATCAATAATTGTAATATTCATGCCATTTCAAAAAGATTATAGCTCTCTTGATACTTAACAATTTCTATGCTTTTATTTGACTACGACTATTTATCAAATAAACTTGAGCCATATTTTGAAAACAGTTTATATCAATAACTTCAATTTTCTTATTTATATGCGTAAACAAAAAGTGTATAGTTTTCATGATTATTCATAACATTAGTATTCTTATGCAGCTGTGGCTTTGACCTGTGGACCAAAAATCCTTCATTTTATACTTAAACGGATGTTGTATCAATACCGTCGCATTATCTTTAATAGTTTCATGTTCATGCCTTCACACATCAATGCAGTTTTTTAGCTTAACGTACAGCAGATTTTGATTATTTTTTGAATTTTTTTATTCCAATTATCTGCAAATTTAATACAACGTGGAGATGATTTTTTTAAACATTACATAACACAGCTACGGTAATGTCTTATCTACATCTATACGGAATACATTGAATAAATTTTCAAAAAATATTGAAATAAAAAAAAATAAATAAAAATAAATAAATCAATCAATAAGAATAAAAAAGAAATAAAATAAAATACAATCAAATTTTCACATTTAGCTTTGTATATTTGTTTAAATTATTATTAACGTTAGTCATTAATCCTTGTTTTATATATATATATATATATATATATATATATATATATATATATATATATATATAATATATATATATATATATATATATATATATATATACATGCTCATAAAGGTCTTCATTTTAATATGTATTTGTCACTTTGGCTGTTTTAAGATTTTTTTGTATCGGCAAATTTTCCTCACTCCGTTTTCTGCTGCTCAATTGCTTTAAATAATAGGAAATAAGGATATTATAATCTTTTGCCTCAATATTGGATTTATTTAATGTCTACTTTTTATTACTTTTGCTTGTTGTTATGTGAACTGGCCTTGGTTTTGCCTGTCACCTATTTAAGTAAGTTACTTATGTGAAATATCATAAATTCTATTTTTGTAAATGTTGTTTACTACGACATTTTGCTATTATTTTTAAAACACTTTAGATTTATTGAAAATATTATTATCATAATTAATTATTATTTTAATTATTGATTCAAAGAGAAATTAAGGCATTTTAAAAAATCGCAGATGCCCGAAATATAATCTTAAAATAGTTAAAAGTTTAATAACATAACAGCGTTGCTTACATTACATTACATGACGTATAATATTTTGCTTTTCAAATTCTTTGTTACTCCATTTGAATACAACATCTGTTGGTACCTTTAACGTAAACGCTTTAAATATTATATCATTTTTATCAAAGAAGTATGATGACCTTGTTCAATATTCAATTCTGTATAGGTTTACTGAATATATCAATATTTAAATAGAATTTAAACCTTTAATAAGAAAAAAGTCAGCAACAGGTGAATCAATGATTTATAACATACGCCATTTTATATTGTCATCTATATCGGTTTTTTGCAATTAGAATTTAAAATGTGACGAATGATCATTATTTATATTTATGAAGTTAAAGGGATTGTTGATGCTACATTTAAGGTAGGCGTGTTTAATTAATTCTATCTAGTTGATACCTGAAACTGACATTAAAGAAATTATTCAGATATGAGTCATTCGGCTGATTAAAATGTGTTTTATTTCGTTTTCTACATTATGATAGTAGCATTTCACTTGTCCTCATTGAAAAGCTTTTTCTTTAATGCGTTTATGCAGCAATCGATGCGGATGGGTTCATTTAAGACCAATAGTTACAATAATAATAGTTTTTGGCTTTCAACACTGACCAGCTAATAAACTTCATGCTATTCTTCTTACTAAATCTTTTAGTTTTTAAATACACGATACGAAAAAAAACAATTTTTTCAAACATCTTACAATCACGATTCAATAATCAAACATATCATAACGTACCTGATAATTTGAATCATTGAAAAGTTAATTTAAAAAAACATTTATTAAAAAAATATCAAGAGCTTTAATTTCTATAAATCTATATCCAATGACGTTTCTATTGTGACTGACTTGACGAGCATGTACTTTTACAAATTAAAATGGTCTATCAATTTAAGAAATTATGAATAATGTGATTTTGACTATTAAACTTTTTCTAAACTCCTTAATAATATAATGTAATAATTTTATTAACTTTATATGCATAAAACAAAAACATACCGGTCCATGTCCAAATTACAATCTTAAAAGCAAAGTAAAAACATTGAAACCTTGCTGGTTAAGCCAAATAATTGACCTTTTACAAGGAACATTAGACCTTTTGCTCAGGAAGGTGAAATACTTTCTGCTTAGCCGGCTGCACCAACCACTTGCAAAAACAAAGTTGAGAATGAAAGGATTTGTGCTTATCAGCAATATTATGGTAACGACTATAAAAAAATTGAAAGGCATTGATTAGTTTGAGCTTGAAATATCCCTTAATCAACAATTTATTTATAAGCAGATTGCTCCGTTGTAGAAAAAATCCGTGGTGGGAATAAGGTGAACCATACCGTATTAACTGTGAAACAAATGCATCATAAACAAGAGAAGTAGGTTTATTGATGAACATAAAATGACATTTTACAATAGACAAAAGCTCTAACGTTTGTCATATTGCTCAAAACATTTCATTTATTAAACTATGTAATATTTTTGAAAAGTGTCAAATTTCTAAGCCAGATTTAAGAGCCATTTAGAAAAAATAACTATTTTATCACTTGTGCTTATGTAGAATGGTTGTAAAAACGCATTTTATAAAAAAAAATCATTAAAGAAGAGCTAACAACTTTTTAAACAGTTCAAAATTAATGATTTTCATATAAATATGTAATTTGGTATGTTATTTTATTATTTTTTTTAACTTTTAAAAATATTTTTGTTACTGAAAATGAAAATTACGAGTGAATGGACAGAGAATCTCATATAGGAATGTGGTTGTTTGGAAGATACCAGATCATCCTATTAATTATTGTATTTATTTTTCTTTGGAAAAATATCTCCTAAGTCGTCTGTGTTGTTAATGTTCATAGCCGGTGCTATTCCTGACTGGTGGTGTCATGAAACAGGCTTAAATAACGCAACAACGGGGAAAAACTAAATATATTTTTAAATACGTTCATTTCATTTGTCAAAGAAAGCTATTGTAAAAGCATTTATTTTGACAATTGATGATGACATAGTTAGAACAACTGATAATGAGTTGAATCATAATCACTGATAGAATTTTCCTTTTTAATTTAGTGCAGTTAAAATCAAAAATCGCAAACTATATTCACATTTTTCTCTTATTTCTGATTAGATTCAAATATTTACCAGCAGAAAAAGTATTATGTTTATATTAACCGAAAGTGCCATATCGTATTCTTTCAGGTTATATCATTATCAATTGGAAAAGATTCAAATAATAATTCTACAAAAGTGAATTAAGGTATAAGAACAACGAATTTAGAACGCCAAATACAAAGATTGTTTGCCGCCTTTAGACTTTTATTAATGATTTTATATCAAGAGCCTTAGCTTCAAAGTGATATGACAACCTTAATCTTTTTCTACTTTTCTAAAACTACTTTTTATACTTCATTGTTCAATGTACTCTTGAACTTGCTGCCGTCTAAGTTTATTGAAAATATTTGTCTTTACACATTAAGGTAAAATCTGTCATTTTTATGAATATGTCGACATAGTTTTTTATGTAAATTTTATGTCGCATTATCTTTTAACAAACGTTTACCTTTATTTTAAAAGCTATTATTTTTTTATTAAAAGTGGGGTTTAGTCTGCGACAAAGCAAGGATTACAGCAACAATAACATTGATACAAATGTCTAGTCATTTTATAATTGCTTTAATAGTTGGCCACATATCTGATATTTTTGGTCGAAGACCAACGATATACGCAGCAATTAGTTTCTTAACCTTTATCAATTTCATTGCTTACTTTTCTGTTTCGTGGCAATTGTTTGCAATCCTGCGATTTTTCATTGGATTTCCTAGTGGGAATTACATTGCAGTTTATTCTCCTCCTCTGTTTAAATTTATACACGTTGAACAAAAACCAATTCTTCATGCACTTCCTTCATGGACAATATAGGCATTGCTTTTAGGACTGATATCATGGCTAATACCAAACTGGGTAAGCCTCCATCTTCTAACGGCTACAGCAAGTTTTCCTTTACTTTTTCGTGGTCGTACGTTAAGTTATAGTATTATTAATTACAATTAATGATCCTTAAGTCCAAATACTAGTGAAAAATGAAATTAAAAAACAGGGGAGCAATAAATGAACTGTCCATATTTAATTATAAATTATGAATTAAATAATTGCTAAACCATTTAAAAAGTTGAGTTGAGTAATGGTGTTTAATGTCCCAATCAAAGAGCATAGCTTACAGTATAAACAAAACAGCTTTTTATCATAAAACAAATTGTCTTGAAGTTTTAAACATCCTTGTTACACATATCTTACATTAAAACAAATGTTTTTATCTCGCCTGTCCGACAATTTGAACAATTACAACTATAACAGATAACACACTTATTTTATATTAAGGAGAGTTTGGAACTCATTGGTTATTTTAGTACATTAAATCGTACATATAAAATTTAGATTTTACAAATCGTGAGATAATATTTAAATCATTAATTAATTATTTATTAGAATCATTAACTATTTTTGAATAAAAAGGCTACTATAAGTATATATATTAGGTGTTATTAATTATTTTAAGAGCAAGTATTGGAAATTGTACATGTATTTTCGGTTTATAACTTAAGTTTTAATATATTGAATAGTTAGGATTTCGCCGGAAAGTTTCCGATGGCTTTTATCGAAAAACAGAACCAGAAAGCTAAAGCTATAATAATCAAAATGGCAAAGATTAATTGGAAACCTGTTCCAGTTTTAATTCGGATAAAAATTAAAGAAATGTTGGAAGACAAAACTAAACGCTTCACTACAAAGGAACTATTTAGAACATGGAAGTTGACTTGAAGAACATTGCTGTTAAGTACAATGTGGTAACAATAAATCTGTAAATATTTCCTAAAAAGAAAAAAAAAACTTTTTCTATAGCTAATTTAACCCTTTAATTGGCAGAGGAATTTTGTTAATTTAACAAAAATGTACCGTATTTTCAATTCAAAATTTCGGACATTTGCAGTAGAAATGTTAATAACCAACCCCTATATATTTGGTATCCCTATATAACATACTTTACATTAAGGTATGTAAAATCGAAATATCTGTTACCATGGCAACATAAACAAAACATTTACACCACAAATGTGTGAAAATTTTCACATTTTTGCTTAATTTCCAAAACATTGCTATTATCTTGATTCCTGCATACTTGAAATAAATTTTCTTGCTTATAAATCGAAGTTAGGTATGATTCAAATACACTGAAGAAATATCATTTCAAAATTTGTTTGTTTTCCCAAAAAATAAAACCATCAAATTTCATGTATTTCTGGTTAAATTCTTAAAAGTCAACAAACGTTATATACAAAATTTATATTTGAAGAAGAAAATAGACCACTATTTCGACGCAAATTTCTTTGTTATAAAGATTTTATTACTATGAAACCATATATGAATTTTACTTTTGTTTAATAAAAAAGTATTCAAAACTATTTTCAGCTAAATATCGGTTACCATGGCAACGAATATAACCAAAATGTACTATAAACGAGAATTTGTATAAAAATCCATAATTTTTGACAATGTTTAGATATCAGCAGTCGGAAAACGTGCATTTTGAACAAATAATTTTTATTTTAGAACCTAATAAAAGCTTACACAAAGTAAACTTTCGAAATTTTGCATTTTTCACATAAAATGAGATGTCGATTATTACAGAATTATCAGCTTATCGCATCAAAACAAGACAGTCATATTTTGTTATTTCAATGGACATGCTCACGTAAAAACACATTTTTTTGACTCAATACTTCAACAGTTAAAAGGAATGATAGAAGAGAAACATCTTTATTTAGAAAACATACATGGTAATTTTGTTTTTGCCAGAATATCAATCAAATTTCCGTTACCTTGGCAACACAAATTGCTAAAATCTGATCAAAACCGTGAAAGAGCATGATATTTTACTATTTATATATTTCATGCAAAATAAAGAGAGGTCAAACACAGTTTTATTCGTTTTATTATATAATCTAAAATAAGTAGAACTGTAAGTTACAGATTGTTTTAGAATTCTCATTCTTTCACTTAAAATAATGATACATAACTTTTAGTTTCAAAACTTGAAGCCATCTTGCATTTTGAAGAAACTCGAGATAACAAGCAATCTTTTACCTCCCTCACTCCCCCCCCAAAAAATAATAATGAATCAAATTTGTATAATTATACCAAACGTCATTCTAAAATTTTTAAAATTTCATTGTGCTTGTCAATATCCGTTACCATGATAACAGAATCTAGCGAATTTGGTTATATCGTGGGAAAACCCATGTGCTTTCGCAGTGCATGCACTTACTAATATTTGAAATAAGTGTCATGTGCTGATTTTGAATAATAGAAACTCAAAATCAGCACATGCCATAAGTATCTGATAAGTACAATGAGCATACACTGCTACAACTTGTGACGTCTAAAGTTTCCGTTTGGATCGAAGTTATGATATCTTTTTAGATATATGCCAGATACTTGATAAAGTTGGTACTTCACAACCTTTTGATCAGACTAGGTCAGGTAGGCAACAGCAGGTGAACAATATGCCTTTTTTTCATAATGAATGCTAAAAGTCGGTCTGACAAACTAAAGGTATATTTAGGCGAACAAGTGACATGGTTAAAAGCAACACTGAAAATCATTGCCTTACAGATTACAGTGCCTCTCACCATTATCCCAATAGACTAATCGAGCTAATCAAGCAGATCCAAGAGTTAGAAAATTTATATTTCTTTTGAGGGTTGGTGTTATTAACTTGGTATCCTCTATCATTCTTAAACCGATCGCTTCGACAGGGATTGAATAATAATTTTGAAAAACAACAAAACCACTTTTTTGGCAAAGATTAATACCTGTTACTGTTACAAGGGTAACTTTGATTATCTGTGAACCAGATTATCTTGCCTTCTTTCTATATATCTTGTTTATATACAGAATCATATAAAACATTTTCAACAAATAGCTTTTGCAACTGTTTGAAAATGCATATTTCACATATTATATGCATTTTGGGTGGGAAAAGTTGTTTTCACCAATTACACTACAATATTTAAAACTGATTGTCAAATTTGTCAATACATTTTTCTACATTAGTGGATAGAAATAGTTATTTCAGACATTAACTCAATATTATGTAACTTATATTGACGCATTACCAGTTATATCTGACTTTACATGAAGAATTTTAATTGCTACCGTGAGACAGTATTTTAGTATTTTAATCATAAACGAACCTATTCCAACTTATGGAAACACAGCATTGTCATGTAAGCCACCCAGAATCAATACGCGCGCGCGCGCGCGCGCGTGTGTGTGTGTGTGTGTGTGTGTGTGTGACACTATCCACCGAAATCTAAGAAGAATTATTAACACATTAACTTACAAAGTAAGGGCACTGCTTTGATTACAAGGAAAAGTATTCCTAATTTTACTGTTTATAATATTAGGCTTGTTAGAAAGCTTGAAATAATTTATTTATTGCGGAGTTTGGGTAATGTTTTACATGTCATACAGGAATTGTCCTCACATTGCAAAATAATGACACTATATTGTCATCTCTATTAACTATTTTTTCGTCTTCAGTTTTATGGTTAATTCGACGAGAGAGAGAGAGAGAGAGAGAGAGAGAGAGAGAGAGAGAGAGAGAGAGAGAGAGAGAGAGAGAGACGTTGTGTGTGTGTGTGTTTGTGTATGTGTGTGTGTGTGTGTTTGTGTGTATGTATGTGTGTGTTATCAAAAGTCATAATCAGTCTCGTGAAAATTCGAGAGTTCTCAACGGAAACACATTTCAGAGAGTGGAGACATTAAATTTTGCGCCCCAGACAAGATTCCTTCATTCAAGCTGTAAAATTCGGAGAAATGTTGGGACCAGGAGTAGTTGGTGAAGACCACCGACTTTTGACATGCAGACAAATTATTTTTCTCACATTTGCACTTATTAAGAAGTGGACCTAGACATTCAAACGCGTATTTTTTAATCATATGTTTTCAAGAAAGTATTAGGTTATTTTATATGTTTAGTGACAATAGACGCGACTACAAGTATTTCAAAATTACAAATTTTTAGTATGCTCTTCCATGAAGATATAGTATTTATTATTTCTTATAGATTTTGAATTTTTATTTATTTCTCCATGAGTAAGTAAAAAAAAAAGTTAAAATATTTTCAAAATTATTAAAATTAATATTAAAATTTGTAATTTTACCAGTATAGCTAGATGTTTTTCTGACTTTACCAACAGTCAATTTTATTTCCCACCATGCAGCAGACGTTCGTTTTTTATTATTGACGGCTTTATCAGTAAAGTTTCTTGTTTCTTTTTAATTTTTTTATTTTTCATAAATTTTTTACTAAATCTTTGTATTTGTTTATAGTTTAAAAAACTTTATGTATGATATATAAAAAAAATCAAATTAAATTAGTTCTCTTTTTTAATCATTATATATGCAGGTTTTTGAATTTCTGTAACTTCAATAATTTGTCCTTATTTTGTATCATAACTTTTTTTTTGTTCACTAAAAACAAGAAACCACACGGACATTAATATTACCTGGACTTTTGTTCAAAACAAATCATTGACCCTGGGACATATTGGCTGTGATAAACCAATACCCACGATCAGTTCTATTTATATTACAACTTTGACTTTGTATTTATATATTCTTTGTCATGATATATAGTTATCATTTATGAACCCAAACTGAACCTTTATATTTTTAGAAACACTGTACGAACGTAGGAGAAGACACATAGAATTGCAGTGAACATGTGTCTGGTGCATGGGTTATACAGATATCAATCCAGGCATTCAGTTGCTTTTAAATATATGTATTATTCTGATATAAAGTAAATGTAGTTTTTTATTTCTTATTTTATTATAATTATTTAATCATTTATTTATTTTCTTGCGCGGACTGATTACCCGACACGAACGCGGTACATACATAATGATAAATTTATTCTCTTGAAAAAATATATTCAAATCGCGGTCTACATTCTAATTAAAGTTGTATTTCGATCGTCCTGCTATAAAAAAAATATTTAATAAAAGCATCAAATATAATTTCCAAATTGATTGCGAAAAAACCGATAAATTGATTCAATCGGGATAAATTTAGAGTTCTACATTGACTCAAACATAAAGTTGTAATAGTGACATGTAAAATCTTTTATTTTTAAATGCTTTCCTCAGATTCATTTGTCGAAGATTTAAAATTGTTGAATGAAATAAGTTCTAAAAAACTAATTTTTTTATATGTGTATACAATAGAAAAAAAATCCTTTTTAATTGCATAAAATTTGTCAATCAAAGTTCCAAAATTCACTTATAAAAATGCATCAAACAGTGTCACCATGTAAAATAAGAACGAAACGTTTTGCTTTTCCGGTGCGGGCAAAAACGTCAAAATAAAACATGATAAAAATCAAAAGTGGACGCTGTTCGAAGTAATGAATTCGATGTTATTTATGACTCAAGTTATTATTTCTTTACATAAATCAAACAACCTTTTCCTGCTCTTCATAAATATGTGGTTTTTATTTGGGTTTGAAACTTAATTTCAAAGTTTGATTGAATTACTTTTTCCGTACTTTTTCGGCACTCTTAATTTTTCACTACGTCAGGAACGGGATCGCTTCGTAATATTCAACTTAAAAAATCGAATTGAAATATGTCCCGCATCAAAAAACTTGAAGAAGATAATTTGTTGACAATTTTTTCTAGTTTCATATGGTACCAGATTTACACCAATCGGTCAAGTTTTAACAATTTTACACCAAACATTGTGCAACAGACCGTCCAAAAATCAGAATGGCGTAGTTTGGCGTATCTGCCAATTAAGAGGTTAAAGAACAATATATGTATCAAGGATGATGGAAACAAGTTTAGTACAAGTTTTGTATTTTTATAGATTTAGACGGCAACTAAAATACTTTATACACATACATAGGCGCTAGGCATTGTTATTGTATTCAATGACCAACTATTGTATAGATTGTGTGTGAATATCTTGTTATTTTTATTATTATTATTTTTGCTTTTTTATTTTTTGTGGTAATTGCTTTATCAGATATATTTTGTTTTACAATTATAGGGTCTTTTCTGCATACACATTTTATGCAATTTCATTTGGAGTACAGAAGATGTCCGGAAGTATCAATTTAAATATATTTCTGTTAAGTTTGGTGGACCTACCAAGCAATTTATTGACATATTACATGTATAACAAGTAAGAAGTAGAAAAAAAGGAAAAATCTTTAAACATCAAATGAATATAAGAATTAATAATTTATATAAATGTTAAGATTGATTTTATTATAAATCATTGCTCATTGTTTCGAGTCAACATGTTTGCCTTACAATCAGAGTCTTAAATATTGTGATAGTTACGTTATCAAAATGCTGCTGGTGGAGTAAAACTCCCCGAGGATATCCATAACTCAGTAGGCAGTACTTTGTGTTGTCAGAAAATAAACAATTTATCAAATTTTTCAGTCTTATAAAATTTAAAATTTATCTTAAACTAAGGTTTGTTCCCTCATGCAAAGCATTCCTTAGCTGGATTTGGATTTATATAATTTTGAAACTTTAGATTCATTATTTTCAACTGTTTGGCTCATATTTTTTATGTATCAAACTTTGCACAAATGTGCACACCTGGCACATCAACATTTAACTGGTATTTGTATTAAATATTTAAGTGCGCACATTTCTCATTGGCTTAATGTAGTAAATATAACAAAAATATACAGTATTTCCTCTTTAACTTATCGCCAGCGAGTTTGTTTTCGAGAAGATGTTCCCTGCATTTTTTTCAGATTAGGTCGTGAGTGGACATGCTTTTTGTGGAATATACTTTCTTGTGTTGCATCAATTATAGTTGCTGTGTCCGACGTCCCTGACCTTCTTAAGTTCAAATAACCAACTTCGTATTCAAATTTAACATTTCCACAGAATTGCAATTCACCTCTATATTAATGTTTTCTGTGCAGAACAATTTTGTTTTTTGCAAAATTGTTCAAATTAGTTTAAATTAAATTTTCTGACCTTTAATCAATTTATAACAATTAACTGCGTCTCATCAATACACTCAGTGCCAACATACAAATTTCGTTATGCGTTTATATCTTGGCATCTGATTTAATACAAGAGTTTTTAATTCAATTAAACACATATATCATATATGTTTTATTTTCCACTCGTTATACTGCGAAACGCGCAAAATTTAAAAGTGAAGACCATTTTCTCTTCCAACCAGTTGTTCATTTATTAAGGATAAGCTTTGTTTTATTTAATTGTTAACTAAAAATTCTCTTTTTTATATTTATGTGTTATTTTTATTTCAATTGCAGATGCCCCGACAGCTCCTTTATTTATACATTGATAAAAACATTATATCTATTGCAGATCCAAACACAAAAGGACATGTTATATATTGGTTTGCATTAAAGGCAAAGATCGGTAACTCGGCAGCATGGTGTGCAATTGAGACATTGACAGCGGAAACGTACCCTATTGTCATAAGGTATTTGGCCGTAACGTCATTTATATAAATTTTTTGAAATAGTTTAAACACATTTATGACATAGAACAATTTATTCATTTTTGTTCATTTAAACCGTTTATCTGTATATTTGACCGCCTTTTTCGGGGAAACAAGTAAAAAACGAGTAAAAGAAGTGTAAAAGGATAACATAGAAAAAACTGATTTGTATACATCTACATGTATATTGCATATAATTAAAAACAGAAGGATATGTGCTTCCAGCAAAGAAATATGCATACTTAATATTTTAAAATTTTGCTTTGCTGTTTTTAGAAACATCGGGTTTGGATTTCATATCACTGTTAGTAAGAATGGTTCGATTTTTGCACCTTAAACTGTATATCTTGTAAGTAAAATGAACAAAAATAATGTACATTCAATAATCAATTGAACGAAGAAAAAAGAAGATTTACTTAGATATGTTTCTTGACCACGTTTACAAATGCCGATTGTGTTTGCAAAAATATGTGCCACTTTTCATCCTATGTGTCAGATCAGTTATAATTATTAACAATACAAATTGCTATTTTTCTTTTTTGATATATAGCTTCAGGCATTTAGTAGCACAAAAATAAATTTGGTATTCAGACAACAACGACTCAATATTATCATCCGTAAAAATGATTTTAAAAAATATATTTTTTTTACGATTTACTGTTCAACAATTTTAAACTTTTTTTGTTTCATTATCCTGTCACATAAATGACAGCTTGTCTTTTATGTATTTACAGAATCAGTATGTATCTTGATTGATATATATTGTTTGTGGTGTATCAATGAGTCTCCATGCCGTCTGTACCTGGTTATATGAGAAGACTAGAAATAAATTGTTTCAGGACAAAATAGACAGAAAAGAGACAAAAGTTATTGATTGCGAGGAAAGTTTGCAGCAGACTGAAGATTTGTAAAAACAAGTCAAACAAATAAATATCGTTTACATTAAAAGTAACGCAAAAACAAGAAGATAAGATAGAAAAAATAAAAATTAAAAAAGAAAACTAGTTACAACATTAAAATTAATTTAAGTCCCCTTACACTAAAAAGAAGTTTTTATTCAATAATAGATAACAAGTTAGATTCGAGATCTCATATGTTAACTAAAATGCAAATCCAATAATCTTTATGATGAAAAAAATCAACTGATAAATATTTAGGAATTAATATATAGTTTTATTATAATTGTTTATAGAACCGGCTTAAGAATCGTTTTATCTTCATTTCTTATCTTTAAATTTTTTGGACTGAAAAATGTAAGAAAGTTTTAATTTGTCGACTCAAGGTTCACAGTTTTCAATGAGAACTTTGTCCGCCTGGACAAGTTAAATATTCAAGGTGGATTAGAAACAACCATCCACATTTTTCTCAAACTTTGAAGATATTATCTTGACATGTGTTTGATAATCAAACCATATTTCGGCGGTAAAAATATAATATGAACGAGATATCAAACAGTTTACGAAACAAATCAAAGCAATGAACGGAATGTTAGTACTGAAAGACGGGTTTACAAATTTGCTCTATCTAATATTCGATAAAACTGCTCTTAAATAACAAAGTCCTTGTCTTGTAAATGACTAGCTTTTTCAGCTGTCGTTAATTCTTCAAGCAGTATTCAATATGATTTTCCGTATTGCTTTCTGCTTATATTATTAAAAAATATTGGTAATTGTACAATAGACAAATTTTTTTTAAGAGTAACGGGAAGAAGAAAGTCCGAACCGGAAGTCCAATCGAGCACCTTCTCTTTGACATAACAAATACATAACAAAAATACCTGTTAAATTTAATACAAATAAGCTAACCAAACGTTACATTACTCTTGTTAGTACTGAAAGACGGTTTTACACGAAAAATTTGCTCTATCTAATGTGCGATAAAATTGCTCTTAAATGAAAAGTCCTTGTCTATTAATGTCAAAAGACTAGCTTTTCCAGCTGTCGTTAATTCTTCAAGCAGTGTTCAATATAATTTTCCGTATTGCTTATTGCTTATATCATTTTAAAAAAACTGGTAATTGTACAATGGACTATCTTTCCTTAAATGTAACGGGAAAAAGAAAGGTCGAACCGGAAGTCCAATCCAGGACCTACTCAGTGACATAACTAATATATAACAAAAATACCTGTTAATATTTGATGCAAAGGGCTAACCAAACGCAACAGTACTCGTGTTTCTTTTCATTTTGATGATTTGTACTGAATTGTTTATATATTTAATCGCACATTTACTTTCTTTAGATGTTGTTTCCTGTCATCATAGGGTATATTTGTATAAGCAGTGGGTACTTGGTTTTGGCAGAATAATGTCTGACAAGATTGTAGAAAGTATAATGTCCCTTGAAGTCATATAATTCTCATCACAGTACTTTGACTGTGTAAGTGGGTTTAAAAGGGAATTAATGTTGGTATCAAAAGAAGGGAAAATTTCGTGATTCTTATACTAGAACCTATTTCAGAATATTGATGCCGCTACATATTTTTCACTAAAGAAGAAATAACTTGAAAACCGTCTTTGAAAAATAAATAAAATTATAAATGTATTCATTATTTCATGTCCTCTGTGGATCACTTTTTTGCCTTTATAGTTAAACTTATATTCAGATATTGATTACAATGCCAAAGACTAATATAAATGTGAGACTGTAGGAAAATTGGACCATTAATGATATCCTACAATTAATGTGCCTGCCTGCTAAACATACGTTTTTCAGACGTGATATTTTAGGTCTTAAAACTACAACAAACCAAGTATAGGTTATTATTATTATTATTGTTTTGCATTATTTTATGTGAAATTTGTTAAATATAAATGCTTTTATTGAACGAAATGTGGGTTTAATAGAATAATATTCTGTGATCATGTTTTTAAGACTATATGACTGTGATTCGGATCAATGTTGTAGAATCTGAATGCCAAGTCAAGTCTACTTTACATACATTATATTCATACACATCGATAGATAAAACCTTAGCAATATAATTTTCAATTTGAAAAAACCTTTTAATTTATGATTTTCAATCAAATATGTGTTGGCATTTTGATTCCTAAACATGTTAATATATAAAAATAATATGGACCTCTTTTTTATAAAGGGTTTAAGAATTGTATTTTATTATTATTATTATTATTATTATTATTATTATTATTATTGTTGTTGTTGTTGTTGCTGTAGTTGTTTTTTAAATATCTCTTTTTGTTCACTGAGCAATGCAGAATACTGTTTCTGTAGAAAAAGTATTTTCAAAATCATTTGGTTTGTGTTTTACAGTAGATTCTTTCTCTTGAAATAAATTCAAATATTGTGGGTATCTCGTTTGAAACAAAATTTTTCTTTAAAGAAGGAATCAATAATTACATGTCATCTGTTTTAAACTAAGCTTTGTTTTCTTATGCAAAGCATTCACTGATGAGGAATAAATTTCCGAAATTTGCACATCTGGCACATCAAAATTTAACTGGTATTTGTACTATATATTTAGCTGGATTTGGATTCATATATTTTTGGAACTTTAGATTCATTTTGTTTCAACTGTTGACTAATGTTTTTATCTATCAATCTTTCTAGCCCTAGAGTCACTGATGAGGAATGATTTTCTGAAATGTGCACATATGGCACATCAAAATTTAGCAGGTATTTGTTATATATTCACTACCCCTGATCCGCTACCGCAGCTAGTGGAGTAAAACTCCCCAAGGGTATCCATAACTTAGTAGGCAGTACTTTGTGTTGTTAGAAAATAAACCATTTAGCAAAATTGTCAGCGTCTTAATTTTTGAAATTTATTTAAAACAAAGGTATGTTCCATCATACAAAGCATTCCTTAGCTGGATTTGGATTAATATAATGTTGGAACTTTAGATTAAAAATGTATAACTGTTTGGTTTATATTTTTTATCTATGAAACTTTTTGGTCCCTAGTGTCATTGATGAGAGTGATTTACCGATATCTTCTTAATCTTTATTTTTCTTTATAAATCCATTGAATATATAAAATCTCTATTTTAAACAGTCATCCAATTAATCGGTATGAAAGTAAGGCGAATCATTAATACGCTTTAAAAATCGAGAATTTCCATTATAGGTTCGGGAATTTTCATTCACTGTCTGAGCACATACAGTCCATGCACATAATCAAACTTTTAAAAAGCAAAAATGTAAGCAACAGGTGAATCAGTAATTTATAACATCATCCGTTTTATATTGTCAACTATATCGATTTATTATAATTAGAATATAAAATGTGATGTGTGTTTAGTATCTTATTAATAAAGTCAAACTTTAACTGTCATTCTAATCAATATCCATTATTATATATAATACATCAATTTGGCTATAAAATGTTTGTTGCTAAAATGATAAAGTATGGTTAATGATCACAAATAAATTTAACTTATTTTGAAAATTTTTTAATTACTTTCTTCATTCTTTTTTCTTCAGTCATTTTTAGAAGATATAAACTATTATGAACATTATTAATTACAAGCGAAAAAAGCCTGGATGAATTTATAAATAGATATTAAATAAAAATATTCAACAAAAACACCTCTTTAATTTTGATGTGCTATATGTCCACATTTTGGAAATTTATTCCATATCAGCGACACTAGTGGCAGAAAAAAAGATAATCAAAACATTTGAAAATTAATACATTTATATCTTAAAAACTATAAAAATTCAAATGACAATTAATACATCCAGAACTTCAAATATATTCCAATTCAAATGCTGCTAAAGAATGTTTCGAATGAGGAAACAAATCTGAGTTTGAGATCAATTTTAAAATTTCAGACGGCTAAAAGTACCGCTTAATGAGTTATTGATACTTTTGAAAAGTATTACTGACCAGCTCAGGGGTATTAAATATTTAACAAATTACGTGTTAACGTTTAATGTGCCACATGTCGGAACCTCATTCTTCATCAGTGACACTAAAATGTTGTCCAATAGAAAAAGATAATCCAAATATTTGAAAAGTATTGAATCAAAAATTATAAATAGTAAAATAAAAATATAGGTTAGACAAATATTTGGAGTTTTCGATTTTCATTACATCTGATCGTCTTGTTTCGTTTTTAATCGCTTGCGTTATGTTTCTTGCTTGAGTTTGTAATAGTAAACTTTATTTTTGTAGTCAATTATTTCATTTAGGATTTACACAGTTATTAAAAACCTTAAATCACCAGTTATGGAGTCAATGATTTTGTTAGAATTCAAATCAGTGAAAATCAATTTTAATTCGAAGTGATTATTTGTGCGTACGTTAGAATAACGCACGTGGTGGTCTGACAGTAATTACACTGATGCGATAACTTATATCAGCCATGGTTATAAACGGACAAGGTTTGTTTTAAATGAAGTATATCGGATATTATTTTCACTATCAACAGTTGTTATCAATGAAGTATATCGGCCATATTAAACCTAATTTAAATAAGAGTAGGTAAAACTATCTTATAAACTAATGAAATTTAAGGTATATTGATTCTTATCGGTAAAACGGAACATCAAAATATTATATTTAGATTTTGTTTTATTATACCAAATGTAGCAAGCAGTTTTATATTTTAATTCCTATTTCCTTTAAGAAAATGATATTTCATTTAGTATTAATATCTTATAAATCTTAAAGTGTCGTGAACACAGGATACTGAGCAATTAATTGACCGATACTGTGAAGGCTATAAAGTATCTGTGAACACAAGATGTTGCTACTTAAATTGTGCAAAAAATTCTTGGATTATAAATAAGGTCTTAATCAGGTCAATAGACTTCAGCATAGTTATACATAGTTAACAAATGAGTTATAGGACTTTGAAGGATGTAAAATTTATGTCAAATGTGTTGTGTGATAGCCGTTATTGGCATAACCGTAAGAGACAAATTATAGATGAACTGTTCGATAAAAAGTTTAGCAAGTGAAATAATTTTTGCGAAATCTGAGATAGTTGATACATAGTGCTTGTACTTAACTGTCGATATGTATGTCGAAAGTGGAAGAAATGGTGATGGAGAGACGTGTTAGGACAAATGTTGTTGCCAGGAGAGAACCGTGTAAGTTCAATTACAAGAGTTGGTGATTTAGGGTCGAATTGTAAGAAAAAAAATTGACATGTGGTGCAAGGGTGATTTTGAGATGCCCATGAATGTTCGTTGGTTCGGAAAAAGGGTATATGAGCAGATAGTGAATTGTTTCGTCAGTCATTGTGTTATATAGTCTAGTATTGATTCAGTTTATATAATATAAATATTTATAATTAAATGAATTTAATCATTTATTAACAATATGATGTTTTGAATAATGATTTTGTTTTTAAATATAGAATAATGGCATGTTTAATTGTCCTTTGCGAATTGTTCTCAATAGAATGGTATTAAATCTGTAAAATTTATATGAAATCTAACAATGTCCATATACGGCTGATATAAGTTATTCTATTGCACATGCCTCAGTGTAAACAATGTTAGCTATTGAAATAAGATCATACAGTCATCGTACCAATGTTTTAAAATCAGGATTAATTGGCTATATAATTTAGAAAACCATGAAAAGTTTTTTTTACAGTATTATAAATACGCAATATTAACATCTACATAATGTATATGCATTTCTATTAACGATGCAATACAGTAAATTGCTATGACATAGGCATTAGTGTATTCAAAATTGCTTTAAATTAATATAATTATAAAATAACCAAAATTGATTGATATAAAATTTAATTTTACACACACACACACACACACACACACACACACACACACACACACACCAGAAACATAATAGCTTTTTCTATATAAACTTATAGAAACATAATAGCTTTTTCTATATGAACTTTTTATTTTCATCAATTGAAATAACATATAACCATTAAAAGGAATCTTAAAGATAGAATAAAATTAGGGAGTTACAGAGGTAATTATTACTTATTACTTTAATCATTCTTACTCTAGAGATCGAAGACCAGTGTCTTTAATTCATCATTCAGCTTTGTAGTGAAATTCAGACAAGTAAGCTGTAACAATTATTCAAAATATAAGAAAATGAAGAAACAAGCTAGATTAAAGAAGATGAACAGTTTGTGACAATAACAATAGCTTTACATCTTGACTTCTGACCAAAAACGCTATCTTTTCGATCAGAATTTTTCCATAGAACATAAAATTTACTTAAAACTTAATATAATATATTTGAAAAAAACCTAATGTATATATAATATCAAGACATGCTCGGGTTTTTTAAATTTTTTTACACACGTGCACAACGAATTCGTAATTTATAGTCCTTTTTGCAATGACCTGAATATTAAAAGAAATCAATTTTGAATGTTTGAATAATATATGTTGCATTAAAACGAAGCTTAACAAGAAAAAATATCGAGTAAATCGAAAAATTGTTTTTATTAGGGTATTTTTTCTTACCTGAACATTAACATTTTTATTATTTTTACCGACCGGATGCCGTGACAGTTGTGAAAAAATCTGTGACATTCGATTTTTAGATGTATTTGGTTCTTCTGAGAATGACCCAACATTTATTCTATGAGTTGTTTTAGTCTGTTTGTAGTACAATATAATTTCCTGGTATAACAATATACGCGTCTGGAAAGTTTTATATTTTTTTAGTTCTGGATAATTTGGATAAAAATGTCATTATTTATACTATAAAGCTCTGGGTAGTATGGTTAATTGCCCGTTGCTGCTTTAAAAACCATTTACTATATTTAGGTACTCTAGGTTTATAGATATAACCGGTCAGTGTTTAATCTCAGTTAAATTAATCAAAATTTGCTATACGTAAAATACCATATTGCCAATGGTTTTTTCGAGCAGAATGAGGTAATCAACCATACTACCAAGCCAAAATTTATAATATAGAAGATAGTAATAACCGAAAGGAAAATCTTGAAACATTGTTAAAAAAGTCCATATAAAAGTATACAATTCATGATTTTATTTAAATATTTCGTACTTTAAAGTTTTCTGAGTGAAATTTTATCTGCACAACATAAGACTGTTAAACTACTTCAGTTACTTTAACAACAAATTGTTGTACATTACGTATGAGGAGAACTTAATACAGAGTGAAGAGGTAAGTTAGTAAAATGAATTCGGAAAATGAAAGACAGGCTGCTATACATAGGTTGTTTTAGGTAGTTATGTTTTCTGTAGCATGTTTACTTTATATACAAATATTCATTCCTACATTTTATGAGGAATGATTTACCGACATGTGCACATATGGTGCATCAAAACTTAACAGGTATTTGTGTTATACATTAAAACGTTTTCTTTTATGTAAAGGAGTTTTTTTAACTTGATAATTATATTTTATGGTGGCTTATAGAAATTCCGAAAATTGTTGATAGGGAATTTATGCAAAAACTAACATTTCTTGGTTATTTTCAGTCTTATATTTTTTAATTTATTTTAAACTAAGGTCTGTTCCCTCATGCAAAGCATTCCTATGATGGATTTAGACTCATATAACTTTGGAACTTCAGATCCATTATTTTTTTAACTGTTTGGCTTATGTTTTTATCTATCAAACTTTTCCGCTCCTAGTGCCACTGCTGAGACATGAATTTCCGAAATGTGCACGTTTAAATTTAAATTATTTAAGGTATTTGTTATATATTGTTATACCAAAATGCTGTAAAACACCTGAATATGATTAGGCTTTTACTTTTAGGGGTTTAAGGCGCATGACTGAATGCTTTAATATAATTTAAATAATCGAGATTTGAATTTAACAGCATCAATCCGATTAAAAAAATAATCATCAGCAAAACATTTTTCAAATAGATCCGGCAAGCCCAGGCCTAGAAATGCATTAAATATATTCGAATAAAAAAATTTTATACTGCGAAAAGAGAAAGGATATTTAAACTACAAATGTTCCAAATGTCTGCCAATACAATACAACGTTGAAATGTAAATTCTTAGACCCCTTGCATAACACAGACTTAGGTACAATCTTATTTACTGGTGTAGGGAACACATGTAAATAAGTTTCAAAAAGCTAAATTTATTAATACAGTAATTAAGAGCTCTCTTTAAAAAATGAACACATGTATAAGTTATAAATTTAAAGTACTAAAAAATTCAAATGCTATTCTCCAACCAAAAACATTATTGCATCTGATAAGCCAAAATTAAATTGTTACATTTTGCTATGTATATTTGTATAAATTTAGCAAAAACTATGATAATAACTTCAACCTGTGTATACGGGATATTCAAGTTTAAAGAATAATTGTTTGATATTAAATTGTTTAATTTTTCAATAAAAATATTTCATTTGTTTGTTTATGCTAAAACTGCCATTAACCCTTCTGTGATCCGGGTTTTTCATTGATTATTTTGTCGACAGATTGTGTGTACTTCAAACATTTTTTCACTTTATAATAATATAAATAATACATATGCATTTAGTAAATTAACGAATTTGTAGTTTTGCGGAAGTTGTCGTTAAGGTAGGTAGTATATTTTTAAGTAATCCTATATAATTGGTACATGAAAACTGACATTCGAAAAAAGTATTCTCTAAAAGGTCATCGATGTAATAAAGTCATGTGTTGTATTTCATCTTTAACATGTTGGTGGCAGATCTCACTTGTCCTTATTCATCAGGTGTAAGCTGTTTCTATCAGTCATGTATGCGGATGGGTCATTAATAGATCAAGGTTCGGTTAAAATTTTAGTTTTTGGTTTCAACAAAAATCATCTAAATAACTTCATGCTAGTCGATATAATTATTGTCCCAAATAATTCAGAAGACTTTTAACAAGACTGTTTACAATATAAACTGTGATTCATTTTCATAACTATATTTTTATCATCTTCTTTCTAATTTTTTTAGTTGAAAAATCACGATATATATATATATATATATATACCTAAAACAAATCAACATCAACATATTACAATCATGATTCGATAATAAAAATAATTTTTATCATAACTTACCATATTATATAGCTTGAATTTTGAATAATAAAGATTAATGTATTATAGCCTGGATGAAACATCTTCGTGAATGTGTTGACACTATAAAAATGACCATCAATGTATATGGTATGCATTGACATTTCTAATGTGACTGACCCTTGACACAAGACCAACCACATCCTTAATAGATCTTATTGATATTTTTATTTATCTATTTATTTTTTGGACATTATGGCCAATTATTTAATTCAAAAACTGTTTGTATAGTTACGATACTGCTTCTTCTGTAACAATTACATCTCTAATCATTACAGATAAATAATAAAAATTTTCAAGTCAATAGAGTTAGATGCCCTTTCATCATGTGTGACCAACACTGATAAGATATATATTATTTTAAGATATTTTGAAAACTTGAAAGTTGGCTTACTTAATTAAACAAGTGAACTAATACAAGAAGTAGGCGCCTCCTGTTTAACTAGCTGCAATTGCCACCTGCAAAAACGATTTTAGGATGAAAGGATAATAATATTAAAATTAGTCTTCTCAATCGTCTTTTTAAATCATATATTGCCCCGTAGGAGCCCGGGTGAGTTTAGGTCCTCAGCACCTAATGCTTGTCGTAAAATGTGACTAAAATGACTTAAATGGGGCATTGCATTTGCCAAAGAATTTAATTCTTAATGGTGGAGGACGGAATTCTGATGATTGAGGACCATATGGGTTGCGACTTACTTTGGACCAACACATCACTTTGACCCGTACTTCACCTAGATTGACGACTGGCATTGTTCCATTTCAAACAAATCGGCTAGTTAGTCCAAGCCCTGCAGGCAAGACCATGTCGGTTGGACCAACACATCACTTTGACCCTTACTTCACCTAGAAGGCCGGTTGGCATTGGCCCGTTTCCAAGAAATTGCCTGGTCAGGCCAAGCCATGCATGCAAAATGTGTTTTCTCTTTTATCTCTGCTCACGTTTTAATATACGCAGTGCTTAACCTTGGTCTTGTTTTTGTCTGTAGAAGGCAGTGGCTTATGATTCTCAATCTAGGCATTTCGATTTGATTGGCGAGTATGTCTTTCTAGTAGTCCTTGGTACTTTTCCGAGAGGAGACCCCCGGAACTTATTATCGTCATGGTTGGCACGCCAGACCGGCGGGTGGGAAACAATGGAAAGTGAGTCACCTCAAAAACACCATGAAGTGTAAACATAAAATTTGGGATAATTTAAAAGATGAAGAAAGGATAGTGCTGATGAAATAAATGAAATCAATTTTCATGGGCAAAGTTTGTAGTTGATTCAGCCATAGACAAAAATATAAAAAGTAAATCTTTTGTGGTACAAGAAGCGTGTCAGTAGCATTTCTGGTTCCGTTGAAAGCATTAAAACAATAGCATTTAGGGTCGCTATCGTTCAAATGCAGGACTAGACAACAATCAGTGAACCAATAAGCAAAATATATTTTGCGGATTTTGCGGTTAAAAAAAAAACATCGCATAAAGCGCTTAATAGTAGCAAGGGCATTATAAGAAACCTTGAAAGAGTTATGTTTGATATGTCAAAAATGAAATAGCTTACGAATTAAAGGAGTTATTTAAGTTCGGCGCGTTATGGTTAAAAGGATAATGAACTAATAGAAACTTATACTTACCTCCTTAACTTGAATTTGTCCTCACCACCAAAAAATAAGCTGGATATCATAACATTGCAGTGGCTAAATATATTTCAAATCCACTGCTATGATATAAATGCCAAAAATATGGACATGTTTCTTGTGCATGTAAAACTACAGTAATCTGTTGTTACTGTTGTTCAAGACCACGTTAGTGATAGCTGTTGTTTCACCCCAAACTGTTCATCTTGTAGAATAAACCCTACGACGTCATAAAGGGACTTTTTAATGTGGAAGAGAGAACATGAAATTTCAATTTTGTTTTTCAAAATATTTTTATGGTGTAGCTAAATACCTGGAAGAGCAGAAACGTCCAAGCACATTATATGCTGCAAGAGCATTAAGTTCTTCTAAAACATATAAAAGTTTTGGCTGACAAACAGATTTGAGTTTGTTAAATGCAACAACAATCAATCTAAAAAGAAAATTACCACTTCTACTGCAACAAATCACAGACAAAATGTTAACAGCAATAAAATAACAAACAATGCGAAATATAAAACAGAGGAACAGAATAATTCTGCTGCAGATAAAACTAAAATAACATCAGATCAGTACAAACCTGCATCATAAAAAATACAAATAATGAAAAGAAACATTCTGTTCATCGATTCTTGCAAGGGATTTATCATCAGCTGAAGAAATAAAATGCGCTTCATCCGCGCAGCCAATTTCCTTTATAAGAACGCCAAAACAAAATGAAGACACATATATAATTCAATGGAATTGCAGAGGTTTTAGAAATAATTTACATGAAGTAGCACTATTAGGTAAAGATTTTAACCCTGTAGAATTTTGTCTTCAGGAAAAATGTTAAAGAGTCGGATACTGAGATAAAAATTAGATATTCTAAATTGCATTATTCTTTTTTACCAAATACCGAAAAAGCTTCAAGCTACTTTAAATGGTTTCTAGTAGACAGTTTATAACGATCGATGTGGAAGCGACCATTTTCCAATTAAAATGAAATATTCCTCTATGGCAAATGATGCAACCATCCCTCAATTGAATTTTACCAAAGCTGATTTGAATCAGTTTTACAGTCTCGGTGCAGAAAAGATTTTTAAGAGAGATGCTAACGAGAAATTTTACTGACGTCCTTATAGATATTTTTCATATGTGAATTTCTAAAACCTCTTTTAATCCCCTGATCTATAAACCATGGTATAATGAGGAATAGAAACAATCAAGAAAAAAAAAACAGTTTACAAGCTGAGAGACAATTCAATAAGTCTCCAACACAAAACAATTTACCGTATTTCTTGTTTAAAAGCTCGAAGAAAATATGTCTCCAAGATGAATTCTTGCACTCAATTAAATAAAGTCTTGCACATGATGCGAACAAAATAAAGATAAAGGTTCTTTCGATAATGTTAAACACCTAAAAACAAATGATAAAATTTTATCATCTGGAAAAAGACAATTCTAACAAATTTGCTGAGAAGACATCCAAGAATTCGTCTTCACCTTATTACATTTCAGAATTTCAAAAATATCAGTAGACCCAAGAAACAACTAAATTGTAATTTGTCGTTGAGTAAGACAAATCTGAGAAATAAAATAATATATTGTCATATGAAGAACTTAAAAATGCACTTTTCATAGATCATTAGGATCCATATAATTATCCACCTATGCCTTAACTAGCTAACTAGCTGTGTCTGTAAAGCCATGGAAAGGATGATTATCAATAGACTCGTTTATTATTTTGAGTCTAACAACCTTTTCACTTACATTCAGTGCGGTTTCAGGCGCAACATGAGTACCTCAGATCATTTAGTTCGCCTAGAGTCATTCATTAGAAATGCCTTTTTTAATAAACAATATGCGGTTTCAATCTTCTTCGACCTAGAAAATGCATGATACCACTTGGAAGTGTGACATTTTAAAGACCTGCATGACATGGGTCTAAGAGGCCACACTTCAATTTTTTTGAAGAACTTTCTCGACAATTGAGAATTTCAAGTTCGTTTAGGGTAAATCTTCTCTAATATTTTCAGGCAGGAGATAAGTGTCCCTCAGGGTAGGTTTTTATCCGTTAATTATTTTAGCATCAAAATCAACAGCTCAAGTTTTAAAATAATAATATAGATGGGTCTTTCTTTGTTGATGACTTTGGCATTTCCTGTAGAGGGACGCATATGCATGCTATTTAAAGGCAACTCTGGGTTTCAAAAATTCAAAAATGGTCATATGAAAGAGTTTTAAGTTTTCTAAAAAAAATACGTGTTGCATGCATTTTTGCAACAAAAGCAAAATGACCTGGAGCTGTACATCAATGATAGCATAATCAAAGTTTTTAAAAATTCCTATTTGATTCCAAATTAACCTTTATCCCTCATATAACATGTTTTCAGAATAAATATCTTAAAACATTATATATTTTAAAAGTTTTATCCATTACAAGATTGGGGTGGTGATTAACCTACATTACTTCATTGATACAGATTGCTTATTAGTTTATGGATACATTTTACATAAATCTGCCGGCACATTATATTTAAAAGACCTTTACGTCATTTATCACCAAGGTCTACGTATTTGTATAGGAGCTTAAAGATGGTGCCCGCTTGATAGTTTATATGATAAATCTAATGAGCCTCCATTACAATGAAGGCGCAGTAAACTATCAAATACAAAATTACATATGCGAATCCATTTAATCGTGCATTTGTTTCTGCTTTTTATTCTCTTATAAAGACCTCTACAATAAAAAGGCCAAGGCTATTTCACCTGTAGGTGTTCGTTTAAAACCAAAGTGAAACTGTTGGAGGAATGTGGTTTAAACCTCAATCTTATTAAAAGGTAAAAATTACCAAATAATCCGCCTTGGTTTCCTAAAAAACCGGAAGTAAATCTAGATCTCATCAATTTTTAAAAAACCGGAAACAAGCGAAGAAGTTTACCCGCATGAATTTACTTTCATTAAAGACATCTATACACAGTCAATTCCTGCTGTTATTAGAGAAGAATTTCGTAAATGGCTGATTACTTATACTATTAGGGCAAAAAGGTGGTGGTCGTGTAGCTTCCGCTGTCATTGTTGAAGATGACACAGTAAATATTCGTATTCCAAGTGAAAGCTCCATATTATCAGCTGAGGCTAAAGCTGATACTTGCTTTACAGTTTATTTCAAAATCGACTCCAAACAATTTTATTAGATGTTTCGACATTTTTTTTGTACTCAGGGCGATAAAAAAGGAAAATCAAATCACCCTCTAAATAGTGAAATTCTCGAATTACAAATATCAATAACATATACAGTTTCAGATATTAGTAAAATAGTTAATGTCTGTTGGTTACCTAGTTATATTGTATTAAAGATAACGCGACAGCCGATTCAGCTGCTAAAACAGCATTGTCTAAAGACATAAGTTCCTGTTTCATTCCGCTTACAGATTTCAAACAAATGTAGTTAATTATATCAATGGTTTTTGGTCAAATGAATGAAATAACCAGGAACTTAAGTTACACTCTATACAGCCTCGTCTAGGATTAACACTTTTGCCTCAATATAGTAAGCGTGAAGGCATTGTCCTTAGACGCTGTAAAATTGCTCTCAGTTATGTTACTCATTCTTTTTTAAGGGAGATCAACCGCCCAATGCGTCCATTGTCAAGGTCAACAATCTATCCAGCACTCCTTGTTGAATAGCGTTAATTTTGCTCCTACATTTTATTCAGCGCCATCGATGTAAGATCTTTTAAGTAATGCCCATGGACATCAAATTTTTAGCTTTTCTCGGGAAATAAACTTTTTTAATAAAATCCTTTTTTCATAAATTATCCAGTCTTTTATGATAACCTATCTGTGATATGACTCGTTTTTTAAGCAATTGTTTTAGAATCTACTCTTTTTTGTTTTACATAAATTTAAATTTATATATTTTTATATTTTTAACATTCTCAAGCCTCGAATACCTGCATTAACGTTGATGCGGTTTTAAACTAAAATCACTTAGCCACTGAAATCAAGAACAATGTATTTATTTTTATTATTTGTAGTTTTAAAGAATGGGTTGAAAAATGAACTTGTAATTTATTTTAAAAAAGGGAATAAAATATGTTGAACTACCAACTTCTTCAATGCTAAAATAACATTTTTAGGCTTTTGATCTGGTTTTGATCTGCATATATTTTTTGATATGTTGTGTTATTGTTATTATTTTTTATAAATTCAGATAAAGAAAATGAAAGTAACGAGTGAATGGACGGAAAAGCTTATATTAGAATGCGGTGGTTTTGGAAGATATCAGATCATACTGATTATTGTGTTATTTTTCTTTGGGAAAATGTCTCCTACGTGGTCTTTGTTGGTAATGTCCATAGCCGGCGCTATTCCTGACTGGTGGTGTCATGAAACAGGCCTAGATAACATTACCAGGAGGAACAATTCAGAATATTTTCAGAAATGTTCCATAGTCAATAATAGCTATTGTAATAGCATTTATTTTGACGATTCCATGGGAACGGTTGTAAGTGAGGTACGTGTTCTAAACTAAAATCACAAGTTCGCAATAACGTTAAAGGGTACCTGTAACGGTTTTGACATATTTTATTTGTTATACTTTAAAATGGCTAAAAATACATCCCGAAATAATGATATCGGCGATTTATCTAATACATCTTCAGAAATCCAAATCGAAAAGGTCGATATCGAGGCTCCCGTGTAGTGACGTCAAAACAATAACCAATATATACCAACAACTTAAATACGACAAATCCAATCTCTTAGTTGAAAAGTCTTTGTTTTATTCACTATAAAAAAAGTGAAGTGTAATTGAACCAGATTGACACCTATACCCATAATAATGATAAATATAATTATTTTTTGTTTATTTAACACATTCCTTTAATTAAGGCACTGTAATCAACAGAAGGACAGGATATAACTTAAAAATATGATTTACAGGGTTATAGAGTCATTTAATGACTCTAAGTTACATAGAATAATATTACTGGTATTGGTTCGAGTTAAATAGAATTATTTCATTTGGAAAACTTTATTTGTCACAAATAATCATAAAAATAATAAAACTTTATTTGTCACAAATAATAATAATAATAATAACAATAATAATGATAATAATAATAAAAATTATAATTATAACAATGATAATAATAATCATTATTATTATTATTATTATCATTATTATTATTATTATTATTATTATTATTATTATTATTATTATTATTATTATTATTATCTCGTTACTTAAAATGAAATCTCATTCAGAAAATATTGTCGTGACAATTTTAACAATAATTTTTTGTTAACAAATTTGTGATGGAATATCTTGGTCTTTGATATTCCAGCATTAATTGCCACTTCAACGGAAACAGTAATCATATAACAAACTTTTATCGTGTGCAAATCTGCCGATTGTTTACTTTACAAGTTATCTTCAAGTCATTTAAGTGTAACTTTGATCAAACATTGTAGGAAACAGAAGTTGTAGATTTTCCTGAGGTTGGGGTAGTGACATTGCCCTTTTTTATGTAAAGGTGGTGATATAATTAGTTCCATAGTATGCAGCTGGTAGTCTTGATTTTTAATTCATTTCAAAATGTCTACAATATAATCAGTTTTCGTTTGCTTCACAAGTTAATACTCATCGCATATAATAGCTAGGAAACCAGTCAATATTCCCGGGTAGGCTGTGGCTTGACTTAAATTGTTCATCAAATGTTTTCTTTTCTGGTCATAAAAACAGTTATACGTAAGATTTATCACTATTGAGATACTACTGCTTCCCCGAATAATGAAGAACTATTTGATATAATAAGGTGCATGACCGAGCCGTTACTTTCTTCTCCATGTGTCGCTATATCAACTCTATTATATCTGTCCATTGTGTTAGATACTTATTCAAATACTAACATGACGTCACATAAGGGTAACTCACTTTACGGTGAAAGTAAGGTTAAAAATGTGTATTCTAAACTGCTATAACTATTTTATTCCGGCAGATAATTTTATGCGGTTTTCGATATTATTATACTGAAATACTTTATAAAACATTTATAATAAATAAATCGGTTCCTGGTACTCTTTAAAGATAATAATAAGCGAGCAAGCAGACATAAAACCGCATATGTTCTTCTCTTTTAATTCTATTATTGAAATAAAAATATTTCAAATACAAATATAATTTTAACGAAACATATTTTCTTTTAGTATAAGACCTAAGACTTGTTAGAAAAACTTATTTCATATTCAATTCAATGCATTAAAGTTAAACGACAGAAATATGTAGTTATTCATAAAAATTGTAATTGAATTAATATCTCAGCAAAGTTTGTCATATTAGTAATGTGTCGTATTATCCTCTAACAAAATATTCCCGTTTTTTTAAAAGATTTTTTTTATTAACAGTGGGGTCTAGTCTGCGACAAAGCCTGGATTACAGCAACAATTACATCGATACAAATGTCTGGTTATCTTATAAGTGCTTTAGTAGTTGGCCACATATCTGATATCATTGGTCGAAAACCAACGTTATACGCAGCAATTATTTCCTTAACCGTTTTCAATTTTATTGCTTACTTCTCTGTATCGTGGAAAATGTTTGCAATCCTGCGATTTTTCATTGGATTTTCGAGTGGAAATTATGCTGCAGTTTATTTTCCACTTCTGATTGAATTTATACCCGTCAAACACAGACCAATTGTTTCTGCACTTCCTTCATTTACAATATGGGCAGCGCTTTTAGGACTCATATCATGGCTCATACCTAATTGGGCAAACCTACATCTTTTAACGGCAGCAGCAAGCTTTCCTTTGCTTTTTACGTGGCGGTACGTACCTACACATATTGTATTAATTAGTGAAGAACGAAAAAAAGTAACATTTAGAGCAATAAATGAATCAATGAATGATAAAGAAAACGACAAATCCTTATAAAAAACAATAGATTTTAGTATCAACAACGTTTTATGTTAAAAATAGATTGTTTTGAAGTTTAAAAACCCTTAGATAAGCACTTTATATAAAAACAAATGAATTTCTTGGCTATCCGACTATTTTAACAATTACAAGCGAACAGATAACACTACTATTATTTTATGTGGCAAATATTTTAGAACTCATGTTTTTTTTTTTTTTTGCATCAAACCACATAAATAAAATGGGGAAAAATAAAAAATGGTAAAAGAAAATTTCATTTATTTATCTATTAATTCTTGGAATTATTAAGTATTGGTTTAAAGCAAAGCGACTAAATATTAAGTGTTCAGAATTATTTAACATAAAAATATACAAAGTTCTACATGTACTTTTTGTTTAATGTTTTTGAGATAAGTTTTCACATAATCAATGTTTAGGTTTTTGCCAGAAAGTTATCGATGGCTTTTATCGAAAAACAGAACAAAAGAAGCTGAAGCTGTAATAATCAAAATGGCAAAGATAAATAAGAAACCTGTCCCAGACTTAAGTCGTATAGAAATCGGAGATATGTTGGAAAAGAAAACTGAACGCTTCACTGCAAAGGACCTATTTAGAACATGGAAGTTGGCTAGAAGCACGTTGTTGTTAAATGCAATGTGGTGAGCAAAAAATCTAAATATTTTTGTGACAAAAAGAAAAAACGCTTTCTCTAGCTAATTCAGAGTACAAACTATGCATTAAGATTGGAGAAAATAAATTTAGGACATCTTTATTTTATTTACAAAAAATAAATGGATGCCATCTTTAATAAAACAAACATATCAGTCTTTGTTCCAATTCTTTATGACATTTTTCGATGAAAGAAAAATAATATACTGTATATATCATTAATTGTCAGTTGCATAATATTTGAAATATTATATACAATAATAAATGCATTGACATAATTTACTTTGTATTATTGAAAAAAATGAAGTTGGGTATTTGCATGAATTTCATTGCCAATTCCACCAAATTATATCCCAAATGGCCAAACGATTGTTATTATTTTTATCTTTTTTAAAAGTTATATTTAAAGCTTTATTTTAAAATAAACGAATAAAAAAAATCAAAAACAAACAATACCGGCCAATTAATTTTAGTGCATTATACATTTAAATCAAAAATATCTAACAATAATATTAACTTAAATTATAGATAACCATGTTTAAATGTTTCTTTATATAAAACACAATTCGTTATAATACAACGGCTTAAGGCCAACTGTGATGACATTTGTATGTATTCAGACGCCAACCAAAATACTTTATTCACATAAAAACATTGTTGTTTTATTGAATGATTCATTATTGTCCAGTTTTACTATTAGTTTTCTTTACTGTAAACATTGTGAGTAAATATCAGGTGGTAAGCTTTTCTTTCTTCGGTCTTTGCTTTTGTTATTGTTTTATTGAAGTTATTTAATTAGTTATATTTTATCGAAAACATTTTAGGCTCTTTTCTGGCTACACATTTTATGCTATTTCATTTGGAGTACAGAAGATGTCAGGAAGTATCTATTTGAATATATTTCTGTTAAGTATGGTGGATCTGCCCAGCAATTTATTGACTTATTACACGTGTAACAAGTAAGAAGTATAATAATATTGTTGATAAAATCTTACAAAAATATGAAATAATAAGAAAAGAATATTCATAAAAATTTTAAATTTTGAAATTTATTCAAAACTAAGGTTTGTTCCCTCATGCAAAGCATTCCTTAGCTGGATTTAGATTTTTATAATTTTGGAACTTTAGATTCAATAATTTTAAACTGTTTGCTTATGTTTTTTATCTTTTCGCTCTTAGTGTCACTGATGAGAAATGAATTTCCAAAATGTGCACATCTGACACATCAAGATTGGACTGTAATTTTTTTTATTTATCTATCTCACTGTTACAATACTGGTCAATGTTAGGTTAAAAGTCGTCAAGTTACTTGTGGAATGAACTATCGCGTATTAAGATTTCATAATATGAATGACTAAATGCATTTATACAAGCAAAACTCAACTTTGCATGAGATGCTAACCCTTGTAACATTCGTCCTTCGTAAAAGTTCATTTGTTTTGCTGATATGCCAGTTTAGCATTGTGAATTGATCGTTATCGGCTATTTTTGTCTTTGATTAATAACAGAATTTTAAAAAACCGTAATACGTTTAACTGAAACTGTCACACTTTGTAATGTAATGAAATAAATAAACAAAGATTTCAAGTTGGATGTAAACCATATCTTGTAACAAAATTAGCATTTTACGTGGTGTTCAACTGGCATTAATCAATTGATTAGGGTATCTATATATTGTAAAATGCTTTATTAGCATTGAAATAGATTCGAATTCGGGTAATTGATAAACTGTCTGTATCAAAGCTGTGCGCCCTTTGTAATCTCAACTATAAATTCGCAGAGTATAAAATTAGAAATAATTTGTAATGCGTATAATTCTGGTTTAAGGTTTTTTTAAAATATTTACTTTCTGCATATTTCTCATTTGTTTGATGTAGTGAAAAAAAACATGAAGATTATATCATATTTTTTTGTTAAAACTTAACGACAACTCTCCGAGTATGTTTTAAAAGATGTTAACTTCATTTTTTAAGATTAGGTCGGAAGTGGACATGTTTTTTGTGCAATATAATTTCTGCTGTTGCATCATTTGTAGTTGCAGTGTCTGACGTCTCTGACATTGGTAAGTTCAAATAACCAACCTCTTATTGAAATAAAACATTTCAACAGAACTGCAACTTACCTTTTTTTTATGAAGTTCGGTGCAGTACATTTTTTCGTTTTCGTAAAATTAGTATCATCAGTTCAAATTGAGCTTTATAATACACTCAACATACTTATTCTTTGATGCGTTTATATCTTGACAGTGGTTTTGATACAAGTGGGTTTGAATTGAATCTAACACATGTATCTTGCACAGGACGAAACGCTGTATATAAGCCGGTTAACAGGTTGATTAAAAGTGGCTTATAGCTGGCTTATAGAGTCCAAAAGCCATCTATAAGCTGCTTATAGATGGTCTAGAAGCCATCTATAAGCCAGGCTTATTATTGACATTCAAAACATAAGCCATCTATAAGCCTTCTTTAAGTTTTCCCAAATTCAAAATGTGAAGTGGTTTACAACAAATCCTATAAGCTATCTATAAGCTTTTAAAACCTAACGATTTTTAAAATCATACATGTGCATCATCTGATAAAAATAATTCATGATCTAATACACCAACTATACATGAAATGTATCAAGTACACTTGAAATGAAATTTTAAAATATATTTGGAGATGATGTCAATTTTGAATAAAATAATATAAATTTAAAATCAGGTATATGATACCTTAAAAATTATTTCAATAATTTTCAATATATTATACCCCATTCTTTGATCTAGTGTCTGATATCAAAATATACTTTTAGATATGACCAAAGAATGTCGCTGATATCACTTACGAACAAAAAGGAGGTAAATTGTTTTTACTAAATGATTTTCTAACAAAAAATCATCGAGTTAGTGTAAATAAATAAATAAATAAATAAATAAATAAATAAATAAATAAATAAATAAATAAATAAATAAATAAATGAACAAATAATTAGATAAATAAATCAATAAAAGATAAATAAATAAATGAATAAATAATGTTGATGTCGCATGGAAAATTGGCGAATTAAGACACATCAGATACGGCGACACTAACTCCTTAGATAATATACATCCAAATAATAAAAACTGATTAAAATGTAGGTTTTATATGATTTTATGACGCAAAGCTTTCGCCAAAGTTTTTATGACTTTAATGAATTATAATATACTGGAAAAGCGTATGAAAAAGTAAAAAAAATGAATAGAAAATTACACAGGTATATTTATAAAATATTTATCGACATTAATTATACTTGTATAATTGGCTATCGATACCAAATCATGCATGTAGAAAATGTAGATCTATTTAAATTTTACGTAATAAATAAATAAATAAATAAATAAATAAATAAATAAATAAATAAATAAATATCTAAATAATTGAATTAATTAATTATTTAATTTGGAGAATATGTGAATGCCATCCATCCAAGTGAGCTTGAAATAAAAAACACGACAGATTCTCCATGTTCTGCTTCATATTTAGACTTATACCTCAGTTATGACACCCATGAAAGGTTACATCTGAAACTATACGAAAAACGTGATGACTTCAATTTTTCTATTGCCAACTTTCTGTTTCTTTGAAGTAATATCCTTGCTTTTCCTGCGTATGGCGTATATTTTTCAAAGTTAATACGACACGACAGAGCTTGCTCCTGCTATGGAGACTTTCTGCAACGAAGCAAATTACTTAAAATTAAATTGTGTACACAAGGATATTGCAAGCCTAGGCTAATTAGGGCCCTTAAAAAGTTTTATGGCCGTCATCACAATATTGTTGATAAGTATGTAGTCACTGTATCCCAACTTGTGCTAGATATATTTGACTTGCCTTAGTTCTTTGATCTTTTTATTCTCAAAATTGACTTGCACGTGACGGGTTTAGCTAGCTAGACAGGAGGTGCTTACCCTTCCGGTGCACCTGGACTCACTTCCTTGATTGAAGTTCACGTGTATAACATGTTTTGCCAGTTTGCAAAGTTTTTACTTTGTTTTTTGGGATTATGATACCGCCAAGGACTGGTATGTGTGTTTTATTATTAGTTATAATTAATTAATTAATTGATTGATTAATAATTGATAGTAATTGAACTCTCATGCTTTTTTGGTCGAATATTTTTTTTTAATTCCGTCGAAACAACATTTTCTGAATTTTCTATAATTTTTGTGGTTTTAATAATAATTTCATAAAACGATTTTTAAAAAATGAAATTTTAAATAAAAATAGAAATCGATTTAAATTCGTCTCGATTAAAACTTTTTAATAAGTGAAATCTTTGCAACAACTGGTCAAAAAAAAAGTTGTTATGAGAAATTTTTATCTCTTTGACATTTTCTCTTAACTGAATTAACATAATTATCTTACATACGAGAAGTTGGTGAACATCCTGTTTATTAGACACATTCCATCACTTGTACTCATCAGGATCTTTTTGCAATTTGCTAAATTGATTGACAGGTCTCAATACAGTGATAAACTTGTCAATGTTATTTGTAATTTTATAATTGATTTGGGATGTTGACAAGATTTGTTGGAAGGACTGGTGTACAATATAAAAGTATTAAATTAACACCAGATTGATCTGAAATGATTTATCGTCGAACCGACTTGCTAACAGAATAAAATTACTTTTGCTTAAATTTAAATTGATTTAAATCCAGATTTTCTTATTTAACCATTTTGTTCTCAAATCATTTAAATTCTTTAATAAACTTAAACCTTACATTTCTTGTGCCATTTATATGGAAAAAAGTTCAACAAATTGTGCACTGACATACAGACATGTCTTTTGTTATACGAATATTTTTTTTTTCAATCATTTCAGTCAAATAATTAAATTTTATTTAGATATGACTACAATTTTAATTAAAATTAAAAAACACTGCAGTCAATAAATTAAAATGCATTCGTATTATTTACTTTGCTATTAAGCAGTTTGTATTTACTGTATCTAAGGAGGCTAACAAATCTTAACTTGAAATGTCCGGATGTCCGGAAGGATCAGTATTTAGCTATATAGATGTCTGTAATAAAAGAGATTAGAAAAAGGCATACGGAAGTGGCATCTTAATCAAATATATTGACATAGGACAGGGTACACTTCATAGTTGGTAGATCAAAGGCTCATACCGATTACTCAAAGATAGGAAAAAGATGAATTTTCATTGATGTATAAATACAACTATTTTTCTAGAAACATGTATATTACGAAGTATATACAAAATATCATTTTTCGAAACTTTTTGTTATTACTTAAAGATGGCGTATCGATAGCGTATGGCTAGAAAGTCATTAAGAATTCAACGATATGCGTAAAGTTAAAAATGAACTGAAAATAAATTATAAATATATATTAAATATGTAATTAATAGGAAGTACATAGTTTTCGTCGTTTTTTCGATAGTAACAATATAAGTCTTCTAGCTCATAAAGATAACCCTCTTTATAAAGTCCGTCTGTCTATTAAGTCCATTTTAAAACTGCACTATATTTTAAAAATTTTATATACATACCTATAAGCTATTTATAAGCATGGTTTATAGGTGGCCAATATTTTGAATGCCAATACGCTATGATAATTGGTGGCTTAAAGATGACTTATAGACTGAAGTGCTATAGTCTCCCTTTAATCAACCTATGAGCTCCTATAAGCCTATCTATAACCTCCTATAACCATGGCTTATAGGTGATTTAAAGATGACATTCCGTCCCAAGTTAACAGGTACAGACACTTCTCCTCTAACCAGTTGTTCATTCATTTAAAATAAGTTTTATTTTACCAAATCGTTAACCAAATGTTTTCTCATCTTTAAATTCATTTGATTTTTTTATTTAAATTGGAGATGCCCCGACAGCTCCTTCATTTATTCATTGATAAAGTAATTTATTTCTATTGCAGAGCCAAACATAAAAGGATATGTTATAAATGTGTTTGCATTAACGGCAAAGATCGGTAATTCGGCAGCATGGTGTGCGATGGCGACATTGACAGCGGAAACCTACCCCACTGTCATAAGGTATTTTGTCATAACGTTATTTATAAAAAATTCTTTAAAAAAAAACGATTTAGCATACATTAATGTTTAGAACAGATTTTTTTTTCATTTAAGCAGTTTATATGTACGTTTAATCGAGACAAAAGAGGTTAAAAGAGAGAAATAACAGATTTGTATACATTTATATTCTATATAGTTAAAAACCTATCAGAATATGTGCTTTCGGCAAAGAATAATACATACTTTATGTTTTAATATTTCCCTTTGCTGTTTATAGAAACATTGGTTTTGGATTTCAAACTACTGTTAGTAGGATTGGTTCAATTTTGGCACCGCAAGTTGTATTTCTTGTAAGTACTATGAACAGAAATAATGTAGAATACATTTTCGTTTAACAACTCAATAATTACGTGACACAATGTTATACATACACACAATTTCTACATCAACGAAACATTAAATAACCAATTTAACTGCAAAGATAAAAGAACTTTACTAACATATTTCTTATCGATGTTAAAAATACTAATTATGATTACAGAACTATGACCAACTTTTCATCTTATGCGTGAGGTCATTTATAAATATTTTAAGACAGACTTGCTACTAGTCTCTTATCAATAAAAAACAAAAGGCGTTTGTAGCACTAGAATAACATTCGTATTCAGACGTCAAAGAATCAACGTAAGTATCCCTTAAAATGATTGAGTATATAAATGTTTTGCTTCTATTAAATTTATTAACTCGGATTGATTATTCACATTTTGAGTTGTTCAACTTTTTCTAAACAATTTTAATACTTTTTTATTCTGGCTTGGGGCTTGTATTCTATGTATTTACAGAATCAGTATGTACCTGGATTGATGTATTTTATTTGTGGTATATCAATGGGTCTCTCTGCCGTCTGTGCCTGGTTATGTGAAGAAACTAAAAATAAAGCGCTTCAGGACAAATTAGATAGAAAAAAGAAAAACGTTGAAGATAGCGATGAACGATTGCAACAGAATGAAAATTTATAAAATAAAATATTAAAAACAGTGTATATTCTTACAATGTACCAGACATTAAAACTAATAAGAAAAAAGAAAAGAAGAAACATGAAAACAACTTAAAACATTACATTCAATTTAAGTCACCTGACGGTCAAAAGTATTATTATTGATTCAATATCTAATCTAACTTTAATCTTGTTATAGTCAAAATTGAAAAGTAAATTAAACATCTTATTCTATTAATTAAACTTTAACATCCATATTCGGAATTTTACACATACAAACACTAACTTATTTTGAATTTTTATGAACAGTTTAAATTATCGGCTTCACAATCGAATTTTTTGATTTGTATGGATCATATAATACATAGTTTTACGTTACCATTATATGATTGAGAGTTTTTATAAATATTTTATTTCATCTCGCTACCGCGATATCAATAAAATAAATCGGAGGAAAACTACCAAGTAATATATATCTTACTCTAAAGATATTATCTTTACAGTGTCTTCGGTGTTGAAACAAATGTCGAGGACACAATAATAAACTATACTTATATACAGTCAAACCATTAATTACTTATAGGTTTCTCATGAAGTGTCGTCGTAATATGCTTTAAATTGTTATACATTATATTGTATTGTATTATCGATTTTTTACTCATGTACAGTGTCAAGTTTCCATCATATTTTCATTGTAAAAACCCCTTAAGCTTATGAACGCAATAAAACTTGTACATGTTGGTCTCCACTCAAAAATATAACCAGAGAATTAAAATAAATTACACTTCATTAGAGATAAAGAGAATACGGTAAACGAAAGAATAAAAACTATATGATCTTGCTATTCCATAGGTTTCATTAGATATAAACTATACAATAATATTTTACTGACATCATTCCAACAACGGATTAATGAAAGGAAATCTGGGCTGTGTACTTTTAACCTAGTAAGAGTGTACATCATTTTGGGGTAAAATTTGCCACACACAAACACACCAGGTGTGCAAATCCGGTTTATGGTTTACGGCTTTAGAAAATGTAACAAGGATTGGAATTTTTCTAATACACATGTATATATACTTGTTTCATTTCTCATTCATATATATTGTCATTGTTGGACCTTTTCCCCATTTTTTTAATGACTTTCTGTGAGTATAAAAAAACAACTTGTGCACCTTGCTTTGTGCAATTATTTGTGCACACTTTACACTCATTTAATAAAAATTAAAAAAAAAAACATTCCGGCCCATTGATTTTTTGACCCATTTTTCAATTTTTTATGAAATAAAATACATAAAATTTTAAAAAGCCATAATGCATTGCAAAGCATAGTTCTAGAAAGATAAAATTGATCTTTCTATAACTATTAGGTAATTAAATAATTAATTATTTATCTATCTAAGTTTAAAAAATAGGACCTTGCGTTTTGAGTCACCCTTGTTACAGGATACATTATGTTTCAAAAATTGCAATGGGCTTTATTATTTTATTTTAGTTGTATCTATTTTCATGTGCTACTGTTTATGAAGCTATTTTAGAAGTAGCATATATGACAAAATTATTATGTGCTAGCCTTGGATTGTATTATTTTATTTAAAAAAATCAAAAGTACCGCATACAAAGTTTAAGAAAATTGATGATTTACCTGATAAAATTCATATAAATATATAACACAAATACCAGATGAATTTTGATGTGCCAGATGTGCACATTTCGGAAATTCATTCCTCATCAGTGACACTAAGACCGAAAAGTTTGATAATAAAAAACATAAGCCAAACAGTTGGAAATTAATGAATTTAAAGTTCCAAAATTATATTAATCCAAATCCAGCTAAGGAATGCTTTGCATGAGGGAACAAACCTTAGTTTTAAACAAATTTTACAATTTAAGGCAGCTGAAAATTTTGTTAAATGGTACATTTTCTGACAGCACAAAGTACTGCCTACTGATTTATGGATACCCTCGAGGAGTTTTACTCCACCAGCAGCTGCACCCGCTCAGGAGTAGTAAATATATACACAAATACCAGATGAATTTTGATGTGCCAGATGCGCACATTTCGGAAATTCATTCCTCATCAGTGACACTAAGACCGAAAAAATTGATAATAAAAAACATAAGCCAAACAGTTGTATCTAAGATAAATATATACAAATGTTATCTGCAGCTTTTAGTTAACAATTCTTAAAATCAAAATATCAAATAATAAGTAATATAGGTTATCAGTTATTACTATCTCGTTCAAACGCTTTCGTAGTAAACTGATGATGCATTTTGATTTAATTTTTGTTCTACCTCACATAAAAACCAATTAATTTCGAATTTTCACAGAATTAGTCAGGAAAATATTTTCATAGTCCCTACGTGTAGATCATCTAAATCAAATAACACCTGTTTGTTCAAAATGTTTGTTGAAAATCGATGTCCCGGCTAATTTTGACATCATATGAATGATGGGTGCTGTTGTAGATTTATTAGCTTATGTTTTTAAGGATGTCTGGTTTAGTTTATTACAGTCGAAAGCGACATCACTGGCTTGACTCATTTATGAGTGTTGATTATAGTAGACTGTTTGTAGCGTATTATGTTGCAATAATAAAATTTTGTTATCACGTAAGTAATTTTTTGTTGTGGATGCTTTTTAGAACTCAAAAGAATAAATCAGTAATAATAATAAAATAATAATAATAATAATAATAATAATAATAATAATAATAATAATAATAATAATAATAATAATAATGATCGGTATCCAGTGTAACTCCAAGCGTTTAATGGTTCAACATAGCGATCCTACATGTCAAATGATGTAAAAGTCATGATTGACATAACTGTGCAAAAAGTAAATAATCACTTAGGAATGTCAAAAAATAACTTTGAGAGGACGATGACACCTTTCTAAGATGGCGGTCTGAAAGTACATCCATAAAATCCGGCTAAGTTAGACTAGAGGCAAGGTAAATCTACTATTTTACAGAAAAAAACTTACTCAATGACATTTTTATGATAAAAAAATCGTCTTTTCATTATTAAATTAACACATTGCATGCAATTAAGAAGCTGTTGGTGATTTTATTTGTGGATAAAATTAACCGGAAAAAAAGACTGGCCCCTGATCACGTATCAGACAATGGCATAGACTTTTTTCAATTTCAAAACGTGTACGTTGTTTTTTTTTTTTTTTTTTTTTTTTTTTTTTTTGTACCAGAAAATTTATTTGACAATATATATAATGAAATAATTACAAGTAAATACTCTTTCTAATAGTAATAAAACATTTCTGATGGGTGCATGGGCGATTAAAAGAACGTGATAACATTTTACGAAATTTAATTTTTGACTTTAGGTGAGACCCCCACATTTAATCGTGATTTGCATGTAAACTTGCTATGGACTCCGATTAATTTAACTTTATTGAATAACAATTATCCAGAAATATCGAAAAAGAGTTGTATTTTGAAGCAAAAACTATTCGTAAGATACATATTTTAGTATTTCATAGCTTTAAGTGCAAGCCATGTTTAACCAATTTTTCACTCCATCTGCACGCTCAAACATATTTAATGAATCAATGCACCAGCCGGTTTGGCGTTTCCTATGAACTAAGTCTTAAAAAACTTCAAATGAAACAAGAGGTTTATTCTAGCACATTTTGGTCTCATTTTTTTAAATATAAGGTTTAAGGTAAATGTGTCCATTTATGTCTATAAGGCTTCCAAACATACGTTTTAAGACGTGATACATCACATGAAATTGGGACACTGTGGCTGACTCGTTTCAAACAAAAGCTTTCTCTAAAAAGGATAAATAAATACATACGTGTTTTCTTTAATAACTTTATAAACCAAAATTGTTATCTAATAAAATAGAAATTACATAACTCGAAGTGCACATGACTTCGGTGGTGACTTCAGGTTATCGGGGTTTTCGCATTTGAAGGATGACGTCACATTAATATATGATTTCAAATACAGAAATCTTTGTGTTGTAAACAGTTACCGGTATTCAAATGCAAAACAATAGAGAAACAATTAATTCTCATAGATACTTTCGAATCAAGAGAATAATAATAATGTATTAAATTGTAACTAAATCGACCGGAAAAACGAGCAAAACGTTTTTTTTTAATTTTAAAATCACAATGTATACGAACAACGTAATCGGAATTCATATATACATATATATATATATATATATATATATATATATATATAAATATATATATATATATATATATATATATATATATATATATATATATATATATCAGCAATACCTTATTCATCACATTAGTCAGAAAATAGAAATATTTACTTAATTAAATTACACAGCAGTGCAATTAATCTTGAAAGTTTTAATGTAGTCGTTGGTATCATGGGGTTAGGTTTTTTAATTAAGCTTAAAGCTTGGAGATATAAAGTCGAAAGCAGAACTGTTATCCACAGCGTCAATTTACTTAGCTTCTGTAATGTGTGTAAGGGATTAACGTTACTGTTAGACTTAAATGTCCATACCAACTTAACGGAGAAGCAAGAAGGTGAAGAAAGACAAAATAGTGAGGGAAAGATAGTAAAGTGTACTAAAGAGCAGCTTTATTGAAAAAAAGCCTTACCTTTATAAAACTCTAAGGTTCTAACCTTTATGTATTATTTATTAATAATCTCGTCGATTATATTATATATTATATTACTACACTGCCAAAGTGACATAACAAAATTTTTAGTAAAGTAATTAATTAATTGATTTCCACCCTACTATTTGGAAGGCTTGTTGCTTTTCTTCCGTTTTAGTTTCTCCATTGTTTCCCACTTGATAACTTCTTTTCGAAAGATTTCTCTAAAACTCATCAATCACACAACTGTGTACTATAATACCATATATTTTTGTGATCATCATATCAAGGTGCATCAATCACTTTTTTCCAGAGGGAGCACTTATGGGTGGTACGTGATGAGGCTTTATCATAACTTTTAAACTATTGATATATCCACCCCTAACTAACCTTTTTTTGAGTTCCCTATGAAAAAATAAAAAAGATATATATTAATAAAAGACACCTAAGGTCATTCCCAACTGTGGGTGGGGCTGGATGGTGCTATGCAAATGTTTAAATTCTAAATGGTTGAGATTATCATCCCTAAACTATGTTTTTCTGGTTTCTTCTGAAAAAATTAATAGAATGATAATAATAAAGGACATCTAAGATCATTTCACATTGTGGTGTGGGACTGGTGTGCTATGTTAATATTACATTACTTTAAATACTTATATTAATAAAAGACACCTAAGGTCATTCCCAACTGTGGGTGGGGCTGGATGGTACTATGCAAATGTTTAAATTCTATATGGTTGAGATTATCATCCCTAAACTATGTTTTTCTGGTTTCTTCTGAAAAAATTAATAGAATGATAATAATAAAGGACAACTAAGATCATTTCCATTTGTGGTGTGGGACTGGTGTGCTATGTTAATATTACATTACTTTAAATACTTATATTAATAAAAGACACCTAAGGTCATTCCCAACTGTGGGTGGGGCTGGATGGTACTATGAAAATGTTTAAATTCTATATGGTTGAGATTATCATCCCTTAACTATGTTTTTCTGGTTTCTTCTGAAAAAATTAATAGAATGATAATAATAAAGGACAACTAAGATCATTTCCATTTGTGGTGTGGGACTGGTGTGCTATGTTAATATTACATTACTTTAAATACTTATATTAATAAAAGACACCTAAGGTCATTCCCAACTGTGGGTGGGGCTGGATGGTACTATGAAAATGTTTAAATTCTATATGGTTGAGATTATCATCCCTAAACTATGTTTTTCTGGTTTCTTCTGAAAAAATTAATAGAATGATAATAATAAAGGACAACTAAGATCATTTCCATTTGTGGTGTGGGACTGGTGTGCTATGTTAATATTACATTACTTTAAATACTTATATTAATAAAAGACACCTAAGGTCATTCCCAACTGTGGGTGGGGCTGGATGGTACTATGCAAATGTTTAAATTCTAAATGGTTGAGATTATCATACCTAATCTATGTATTTTCTGGTTTCTTCTGAAAAAATTAATAGAATGATAATAATAAAGGACAACTAAGATCATTTCACATTGTGGTGTGGGACTGGTGTGCTATGTTAATATTACATTACTTTAAATACTTGTGATCTGTACCCCTGTACCCGTTAATTAAGGAAATTAGAAAAGAGTAATTAAAAAAAAACTTGGGAATCATTCCCTAAAAATGGGGGAGGGGGGTTGGGGTAATGATGAAAAGAATAATTTGTCTCCCAACCTCAACCGAGAACCCCTATTCCTTAAACATACTTGATATATTTCTTACGGCAAGCTTGCAAGATTAAAACTCTAATCAAAGAATTGAATTTCAACAGGATAATTACAACATATATGAATATACAATTGCCTTAACCCCTGGTCCATTTACAATTACCTATGTAGCTTCTGAATACATCAGAACAAAACATGATTAAGGATGTTAGGATAAAAATTACTGTTTGAGAAATTGTCAATCAAAGAGATGTTCAACAAGCGAAAGAAATATATAACGATTTCAGGCTATGATATGATATAAATAACATGCGATTGACTGTTTTTAATGGTTTGAAATTCTGGAATGATATATAATGAACTCTTAGAAAGATAATTACAACTGAAAAAAGACTTAAGTAATACGTGTTTTAAACCCTAACATTTTTGAGGTGTATTAGTGCAGTCAGGGATGCTGAAAACAACTGAAATAACTAGAAAAACTATCGACTTTTGTAAAACAAACTTACAAACGATAATATGATATTATCTTCCTAAAAGAGATAAGACTCAAGGGAGTAGGAGGTACTGTGATAAATAAGAGTACAGATGCATTTCAGATCGCATAGTACTTTAATTAAGGGGTAAATATGATAATTTGCGAAAGTTTGAAATATTTTTTACTAGGTTACGTTTCCTAAAATCTGATTTTTTCAAATAAATAAGACTATCACACTCATGATGGTTGTCACTTTTATAGAGGTTTAGTGGTAGAGGGTGTGTCTCAAGAGAAAAGGTAATTCGTACACACACCAGCTAGGTCATACCTGATACTTATCAACACTGTCTGTATTGACTGGTTCACCTAGTGTGAAGATAATGTGACTCAAGGAGCGATATTCTTGTCTGTGTAAATCTGATTTAGCACCTCGACAAAATATCAGCGAGACAGTACAAAACGGACAAAATTACAAACTCACACACGCCAACACAAACTGTTCTAAGAATATATTTCTAAGTAGGTACCGGTAATAAGACTCACATATAGATAAAAAAAAATTGCTAAGGTGACATTGCAAATTTTAACCAATTAACGGTAATGGTGCAAACTCAAATCGGGGTTAAATTGTTGGATGGTGGAGGACACTTGTCATTGTGCTTACCACAATCTCCATTCTAGTATTTATATTTGAAAGCTTCAAATTTTCTATGCAACATCTGATTATTTTATTAGTTTCATATCTAGATATATTACAGACTGATTTGTGTGCAACAGCTGTCATACACTAGATATATTTTCAGAAATATATGATAAATTTACCAAACTTATATTGATATTAAGATCACAGTTTGTCAAAACGCTACTACTTTTGCCACCGACAATAGGACTGTTTGAGATAACGAAGCCAACAACGCCACAGACGGCATTACTTCTAAGGGTAAGTATAGATGCTACGTAAAAATGCATGTGTTGGAATTTGAAGAAAACACGTTTTTTATTAAAATTTATATTTATATAATACAGAAAACTACAGTCTTTAACATAGGTACGGAAGATTTTCTTTATGAATTCAAAAAAAAAAAAATAAATAAATAAATAAATAAAAAAAAAAAGTAAAAATAAAAAAAAAAAAAACAATCGGAAAATTTTTTAGTTAGTTAGAAATAATTTTTTTATATTCATATAAGTTTTTTTTAATGGAAATCACAATCAACCGTTTAGTCTTCTAAATAATAAATTTTGAAATTTATTAAAAAATAAGGTCTGTTCCCTTATGCAAAGCATTCCTTAGCTGGATTTGGATTCATATAATTTTGGAACTTTAGTTTAATTATTTTCAACTTTTTGGCTTATTTTTTTATCAATCAAACTTTTCGGCCCTTAGTGTCACTGATGAGAAATGATTTTCTGAAATGTGCACATATGGCACTTCAAAATTTAGCAGGTATTTGTTATATATTTCAAAACTTAAAACAAATTAAAATTTTGCTGCAAATTACATTTTCTGATAGCACAAAGTATGCCTACTGTTTAAAGGTATTTGAACTAACTCTCATTTTTTGCGTTACTTGCTCAATGGTCGAAGTGATATTTGAAGGGAAGCATCAGCAGAAACATCAAATTTGAATATTTTTGCGATTTTTGATAAATTGTTAGACTCTTGTGCTCTCGGAAGATTTTCTTTATGAATTCAAAAAAAAAAAATAATAAAATAAAAATAAAATAAAATAAAAGTAAAAATAAAAAAAAAACAATCGGAAAATTTTTAGTTAGTTAGAAATAAAGCCAAAAACGATACTGAAATCATATTTAAGTATACATGTAATCTCCATTATTTTTTATATTTATTTGGACGCATGTAATATTGATTTGTTTGAAATCGATAAAGAGATTGATAAGTTTTTATCGACTGAAAAATCGATGTCAGTCTCTATTAAATATACAACGTTTTCAGTCAATATTAATTTTTCTGTTTTGTCAAAACACATGTCGACATCACCACAATGTTATGGCTTTTTATAAAAAAATTATTATGTTTTACGTTATGCGATTTGATGCAAAAGCAAATTTTCAGAGTATGCTCCGTCGTTGTCCTTAACGTATAGGTTTTGTTTTGTTTTGTTTTGTTTTAAAGGACCTAAGACAGAAAATCATAGTAGCGAAATCTTTGAATTGAGAGAATATTATATACAACGTGTAAAGGCAAAAATCGAAGTTATTATCGATCGAATGTATTAGGTCTTTTTCTTGTTGTTTTTTTTACATTTGCATTTTTGCTTCTGTCCTTTTATTATTATTTTTTTTTTGATGATTTGGTGGTATCTTTTTCATCGATTATCTTAAATACTGTTTGTCTATTATGTATGAAGTTCACAAGCACACTTAATGGTGTGTAAATTCCATTTCCTATACTTTATATTGCTTATCGTTTTCATATTTCTATCAAGATGTTCATTGCTCACAATACAGTAACTATATAACGATCTGTCGGTTTTGTCACAACAGAATCAGTAACGCACGTGCTTCTCGAATTGTTTACGATACTTACCCCTGAAATAATGCATTATATTTCATATCCAAAAAAGACTTCTTCTTTACCGGAACTTTTATCTCTTTTTCAGTTGTTTTACTTTCTTTGTGGTGTTACAATGATGTTTGTGGTTTTCTGTATCTGGATGTTGGAAGAAATAAAGAAAAATAAACAGGACACTGATAATAAACACGTAGAACTTCTGATCTAAATAGCCTTTTTTTTACAAAGAGTAATAATCAATTGTTGCTTTGAAAGTGTTTTAATTTGCTAAAAGCGATACCAGAGAGAGGGAACAGTCTGTGTTATCAATGTTTAATTTCATATCTATTTAAGACAAGATTGGCGACAGCAAGTTCGTGAGTAATCTTTATGATCAATAAAGGTCTATTTTTGTTTTTTATATAAATTGATTAAATAGGATTTAACGCCAAAGTCAAGAATATTTTAACCATATCGAGATGTTATTGGCCCTGGGTGAAGTGGCAAAAAATCCGTCTTTTGTGCAGTTGTTATATAATGATTGTTATAAAACACTCTGTGTCAAATATGCATATCGAATTATTGCATTGTTTCAAAAAAAGTTTTGATCTTTATTTGGAGAAGGTTATGTATCGATATTATGACTAGCCCGAATGAATAGACAGTTGGTAGAGAACCCCGACCGGGTCTGACCAAAAACTTGAAAGTGGGTGGTGACTTTTCATTTGTTAAGCACTCGGCATTACGAAAATGAAAGTCACGGTTCTTTCTAATGGGAACGAGGTCCCGTGTCACGGTGGCCGTGGCATGATAAAGAACCCTGCTGTATGAGTGAAACGCACAGGCAAAATTTCTGCACTTTTGCCTATAACTGGCGAAGTCTCGATATAAGGAAAATATTCTTGATTTGGACGTTAAACACCATTACTTAACTCAATGCCGAATGATTACAGATATATCTTATTATACATTATTTAAATAATGACTACTATTGGTTCATAATTGGTTTTCACATGGGTTTTTTTAAAAAATTCTTTTTTCTTTTCGTCATAAAAATCACAATTAAATTGAATAAAAAAAACTGTGACCTAACCAGGTTTAAATGAAAAAAAACATTAATTCAGGGCCAAGTATCGTAGACAGTTCGAGGAGCAAGTGTGTCACTGATTCTGTTGTGTTCATACAAAACCGATTGATCATTATATAGTTATTGTATTGTGAACGTTGCTAATATAACAGATTAAATTTCGGCTGTATTTTTTTCAATCGGCTTTTTCAGCCTTGTGGTAAAACTCGTGTTTTATTTATTTATTTAATTATTTATTTATTGACTTATTTATTTATTCATTTTTTTTATATTTTTTTTATTTTTTTTAAAATTTTTTTTTTGTTGGATAAAATAAGTTAATTTTCTCTATAGAAAAACGAAATCAAGGCACAGCCATGTCAATATACAATAAAAAGTATAGGACATTGAATTAACACATGGATTAAATGTGCGTGTAGACTTTATACTCTATTAAATAAATTAAAGATAATCGAAAAATCAGCTATAGCCTTATCATAAAAAATTACAAAGGTAGGAGCAAAAGTGCAAACGTAATAGAACAAACAAGGTAAAGAGCCTTGAGTACTTGATCGATAGGTATGACTTTTTGCCTTTTCAAGTTCATACCTAATACTTTTTCGCCTCAAATAATTTGCTACTATAATTTTCCGTCTTCCGTCATATACCTTAAAGTCAAAGGAACATCGGAACAAAATATAAAAAGGCGCACTAACCTCAAATCGCATAAACATAAACGTAATAAAGTCATAACATTGTGGTGATGACGACATGTATTTTAATCACACAGAAAAATAAATATCGACCGAGGAATATAAAAAGGAAGAGATAGGTTGAATATCTAAAACCAGTAAAAAGAAAGAAAAGAAAGAAAAAAGACAAAAAGATTTATCAAGAAATTAAACACATTTAAGAGATCCATTTTTAAAGCAAAACATGAGCCAGATAGGCAAATAGCATATTGACAATTTTGAAGGTAATAAGGGGGTATTCAATAATCCAATTATCTTGTATAATTTTGTAACTTTAGAAACTTTTTTACAAAAGTCTATGGTATTACTGGGAACATTTTCCTCCGGCATTCCAGACTGCACCAATATACCTCGAAAAATCGTGTTTAGGGTATAAATCATAATTACTAACTCTTAAACAGTGTCTTCTGTGTTGAAAACATATGTTGAGCACAAAATAATAATAACCTAGACTTATTTGCAGTCAAACCTGTAAATACTAGTAGGTTTCTTGTAAATTGTCGTGATATGCTTTTATTTGATAAACATTATAAACAAAAGAAGGAAATAAAAAAGATTATCATAGTTTCAATATTTTCTGATTCAATACGTGTAGATCATCTGGATTAAATAACACCTGTTTGGTAAAAATGAGATGATCTGGCTAATGTTGACATCAACCGAATGATGAGTGCTATTGTAGGTTTATAAGTTTACATCCATGTATGTCTGATTTGGTTCATAACAGTGTAAACGAAAATGCGACCTCATTGGCATGGCTCATTTGTGAGGATTAAATGACTATGTGTTTTAAAATCATAGTAGACAGTTGTAGTGTTTTATGTGGCAATAATTAAACTTTTGTTTCTCGTACAGGCATTTAAGAACCAAAATTATATGTCAGTAATACTAATAATGATAATATTAATAATAATAATAATAATAATGATAATAATAATAATAATAATAATAATAAAAGAACTAACTTCTGTGTTAAGAGGGTAGATTTATTAGTCCAATACATCATACAAGTCAAATTATACCAGTATTCAAATGTTTACTTTTGACAGCACATTAAATCTTTTTTTCAAAGATCATTTAAAATGAGACTAAATAAGAAACCAAAACTATTCACTTTATACCAAACAAAGGAATCCGGGCTAACAATACATTAGAATAGGAATTTTATTTTTTTCTTTAGTTAAAACTAAGGTTTGCCCCCTCATGCAAATCATTCCTTAGCTGGATTTGGATTCATTAATTTTCAACTATTTCGCTTATGTTTTTATCTATCAAACTATTCGACCCCTAGTGTCACTGATGAAAATGATTTTCTGGAATATCAAACTTCAAAAGGTAATTGTGTCATATATTTATCAAATATGTTTAATATGCAAGTATGTTTGTGTATTGTGGATAGTATAGGGACTTAATTTAGAAGAAATTTAAATGCAACTTCATTAATTGACTAATGTTGATAATAATTTATCTTCCTTATCAATTTTATGTAAATAAATTCCTTGTATATATACTTCTTTTAAACCTATGCGAGAAGGTTAAAATAAAAGAAACATACCAGTCCTTGTCCAAACCACAATCCAAAAAACAAAGTAAAACTTTGAAAGCTGGCAAAATTTATTATTCACGTGAACTTCCAACAAGGAAGTGAGGCCAGGTGCTCCGGAAGAGTAAGCACCTCCTGTCTAGCTAGCTACACCCGTGACGTGCAAGTAAATTATGAGAATGAAAGAATTAAAGAAATATGAAAATATTTCTATGAATATAGAGTAAGTACCTCTAACAAAAACAAAACTGTTGATTTTTATTGACTTCATAACAAATTTTTTCGGATTAATATTAAGGACTGCAGTTGTCTGTATTATATGAATATTAATTATAATATAAAATGTGTTTTGTTCAATGTACAACACGTGCATTTTTGCGTATCAACTATACTTACACTCGACAGTAATGTCGTCGATGGCGTTGTTGACTTTGTCAATCAGTCCTTTTGTTAGTGAAATTAGGTAGTGTTTTGGCAAATATGTATGTTATATAAATATAAATTGTGTTAATTTTTTCAGATATATTTTTAAAACATTTCTATCTTATTACAGTTGTTGCACTCACACCAGCAGTCTGTAAAGTATCAAGATGTGAAACTAATAAAATAATCAGATGTTGCATATCTGGGTTAGAAGATTTAAAGCATTTCAAATATTAATTCTAGAATTGTAATTGTGGCAGGAACAATGATTAAATCTTTCACCACCCCAACATTTCAAACGCTGATTTGAGTTTGCACCATCACCATTAGTTGGTTAAAATGTTTGATTTCACATTAACAATTTTTCATTTATATGTGAGTCTTATTATTCATACAATATTCTAAAAACATTTTGTGTTGGCGTGTGTGAGTGTGTAATTTGGTCCGTCTTCAATTTTTTAATTTTTTTTTTAAACTAAGGTTTGTTCTCTCGTGCAAATCATTCCTTAACCTTAGGATTCATGTTATTTTGGAACTTTAGATTCATTAATTTTCAACTGTTTGATTAATGTTTTATCTATCAAAATCTTCGGCCCCTAGTGTCATTTATGAATAATGATTTTCCGAAATGTGCACATCTGGCACATAAAAGTTCAAAAGGTATTTGTGTTATATATTTATTAAACATGTTTAATATGCAAATATATTTGTGTATTTTGGATAGTATGGATATTTCACGAAGAAGAAATATAAATGCCACTTCATTTATTGACTAATGTTAATAATTATGTATCTCCCTTATCAGTTTTATGTAAATAATTTCTTTGTATATATATACTTCATTTAACCCTATGCAAAAAGGGTGAAAAAAAATTAAAATATTCCTATGAATGTAAAGTAAATACTTCTAACGAAAAATATCTGTTCTTGTTTATGGAATTCATAATAAATTCTTTCGGATCAATATTAAGAACTATAGTCTGTATTATATGAATATCAATTATAATTTAAAATGTGTTTTGTTCAATTTGCAACACTTGTATGTTTTGTTTTACGAAGCATTTATACTTACTCTTGAAAGTGATGTCGTCGATGGCATTGATGACTTCGTTATCGTTATCTTAATCAGTCCATTGTTGGTGACATTAGGTAGTATTTTTGCAAATATGAATGTTATATAGATATAAATTGTGTTAATTTTTTCTGATATATTTTTAAAATATTCCATCTTATTACGTCTGTTGCACTCAAACAAGCAGTTTGTAAAGATTCAAGATGAGTAACTAATTAAATAATCAGATGTTGCATATATGGGTAAGAAGATTTGAAACATTTCAAATATTAATTCCAGAATTGTAATTGTGGCAGGAACAATGATTAAATCATTCACCACCACAACATTTTGAACCCTGACTGGAGTTTGCACCATTACCATTAGTTGGTTAAAATGTTTGATGTCACATCTGCATTTTTTTTATCTATATGCGAGTTTTATTAATCATAGAATATTCTTAGAACATCTTGTGTTGGCGTGTGTGAGTTTCTAATTGGTCCGTCTCGTACTGTCTCGCATTCAGGCTGACATTTTGTCAAGTTGCTAGTTCACTAAGTCAGTATCCCTCAGACAAGCATACCACTCACTGCGTCACATTATCTCAACACTAGGTGAACAAGTAATTACAGACAGTGTTATTACGTCTGAGGTATGATCTGACTATAATTTATACAAATTCACTTCCTTCTTCAGTCCCTCTACTACCATACCTTTAATGCAGAAACTACCACTATGAGAATGATAGTCTTATTCAATTTTTAAAAAAAAAAAAAAAAAATTTTTAAGAAATGTCACATTGTACAAAAATATTCTAAACTGTATCACAAATTATATTACCTCTAAATTCGAGTAATATGCGAACTAAGTGCATTTGTGCATTTGATCCAAGTTCCTCTTACTCCCTCGATTTTCATCCCTTTTTGTCTGGGAACTGTTTTTCTGAAGCATTCCTGACTGCACAAATATACCTCAAAAAATCGTAGTTAGGGTATAAATCACAATTACTAACTCTTATTTAGATTTTTAATTATCTTTCTGAGAGTTAATTTTGTCATTCCAATAGTTCAAAACAAAAACAAACTACAAATCGAGTGTTATTTATATCTTATTTATTCATAGCCTGAAATCATGATACATTTCTTACAGCGCTTGGTTAACGTCTTCGTTTACCGATTTTAAATGATAATTTTTATTCTTAACATTCTTCAACATGTTTTGAAGTCTGTTGTGAAAACAAATTTGACAGTTACAATTAGTGGATGTATTTTGATTGATGAAGCATTCCATTTCGATATTTACATTACCTATTATGTTATCGCCCTATATGAATCTAGCCAACGACCAATGTTATCATTTCTCGATGACAACATCGAGTCACGCGCTTAGTTTAGTGAAAACACGCGCATTTAAATTGCAACCAACCAGCTTAATTCTGAACCCTGATCACTTTATGGCGAATGAATGCCACTACTTTTTCATTCATAATTTCGCAATTTCATTCTTAACTTGCAACAAAATGCAGTGTAGCAACACTGGTTGTGTATATGGACTATTATATCGCATTAATATCTAAGGAAAATGAGCAATAAAAAACAGAAATATTTGAATGTTGTGTTTTTGTTGAATAACCCATTTCTTAACATTTTTCCTCTGTGTTGAAATATTAAACTTTTACAAAGAAGGACCACGTACTTCTTTTACTATAAGAAACTTTGTCTGCTTTTCGTAGATACTACTACTACATCTACACCCCGAGAAAATATGGATTCTGATACCAATTCAGAGTCCGAATTTGAGTTTTGTAATTTTAAACTTGTTTTGGAATTCTGAGCCGTATTTGACCACTTTTTTGAAAAATAATGACATGGACAATCTTTTCTGTGATTTGGACTATCTTTGTTCCACACCTGAAATAAATGTTCCCGATGTTCTATAGTCCATTTGTTACCAGGCAGCCATAAGATGGTCTACGACCACTAGAGGTGCCTGCAAGTCCAAAAACTAATAGATTTGTGACAGTGGATGACAGTAAAATAGCATCTTATGAAGCACAAAAGCGCAACACTCAATGGGGTATCAACATATTTCAAGGTATTCAAACATGACACAGATAAGTTATAAATATATGAAAATATGGTGGTTATATAGGTTTTAGTAACATGATCAGTACAATGCTTAATGCTAGTCCTGTAGTTAATGTTTGTTCAGTCCACTACTACAACAAACAAAAAATAATAACAATAGTTTTAATCTCAACACATTTTCATTTAACTTGTATAAAATAAAACATACACCACTGTCTGCAGAAATAATAATAATTTTCAATGTTGTATGAAATTTTATTTATAATTTGGCAGAATACGATCATACAAAAAAATAATTCCATCATTAGAAAGTATTAGAAATATAGATATAGATATGGCGAAAAAACAGTCACTAACCACTCTCAAGTCTTGAGTTTGACCTGACTGGGATCGAACCCACAACCTTCCACTAATGACATAAAAACTCTACCAACTGAGCTTATGCAGTGGTTTTGAAATAAATAGAGAAAATTTTACGTTTTTGACAACATGTCAGTAAGGTGTACCAGTATAAATATTTTTTATTGTTTTGAAAACCTGATCACAAGTTATGAAAAATTATTAAAGTATACAGTTGGACATTATAGTTCAAAATTACAACACAAAATAATAAAAAAAATTCTTTTAAAAAATGGGGAAAAAGAACCTCAAGCGGACCTAGTGATTTTGAACAATTTCAATTTTCTGATTGGCATAAAACCTGTTATGGTGTAGCATTAATGTTTCAGTTATATTAAAAGGAGGAACCGGTTCAGAAATTGAGAAAATTCTTCTGTGAAGTTAGACAAAAATTAATAGACATCTTTCTGATCTTAAAATTGGTATAGATATTGCTAATGACAAACAATTTGATCCATGTAACAATGTCTTGGGTGGCATGATGAAGAAGATGACAAAAACTGGTGAAGCCAAACCAACTGAACACTACAAAAAAATTCTTCCTGTAGACATTATTAAAATAAATGATTATTTCAAAAATGTTAATATATCTCCAATTTCATTCTGTTATTGTCTCTGGTGGCTTTTAAGTTTTTACTTTTGTTTAAGAGGGTTAGAGATTCATAACCAACTGTCTATAAACTCCCTAAATCTTAACACTGATCATGATGGGACTGAGTATGTAAATTTAAGTCACCAGACATAAGAAAAACATTTCCAAAGTGGCTTAAATCCTGATGACTTCCACAGAGATAAAAGAATGTATGGAACAGGTGCGGATTTGTGTCCAATTAAAATTCTGAAACTGTTGCTCAGTAAAACTAATCCAGAAAGTCAATCCCTCTTCAACTGTATAACACAAGAAGCTAATAACTTTCCACTCATGGCTTCAGTGTGGTACACAAATGAACCACTCACAAAACGCAATTTTTCAAATTTTATGCTGATATCCGTAAAAATGCAAAATGAAGTCAGAGGGATACTGGCCACTGTTTTCGAGCGACTGCTCTACAAGGAATGAATGATGCTTGTTTTGATACAAGACACATTATGTATATTTCGGGTCACCGTAATGAAGCAATATTACGCAGCTACAACAGACATCCTTCAAACTACCAGAAGCGAGCTCTCAGTTCAACCCTTTCTGCTATTGCTGGTGGTCATGAAATAAATTCTTCAGCAAATGCTTCACATCAACTTGCCAACTCTGACCCGTAACATGAATGACTTGGCAATTGCCCCATGTACATCTTCAGAAACATGTCCATCTAATTCAACAGCACAGCAGTCACCAGTTCTGTCCAGCAATTCCTCATCTTCTGGACTTCTCAACAGCTCCACATTTTCTCCCTGTACCTTCAATATAGTTATGGATAAATGAACTTTTTTGTAGTTTCTTATAATCAAGTATTATTAGAAAGTACCAGTAAAAACAGAAAAATTTATAATTGGGCAATGTCAGTTTTGTGTAGATTTTTTTCTTTTTTTATATATAATTTGTCCTGAAGCGCTTTATTTTTAGTTTCCTCACATAACCAGGCAAAGACGACAGAAAGACTCAGATACACCACAAACAAAATACATCAATCCAGGAACATACCGATTCTGTAAATAAATGGAATACAAGCCTTAATGAATTATCCAGGATTATGAAAGAAAAAATAAATTTTGTTTTAGAAGTAGTTGAAGAACTGAATGGTAGTCCTCCTACCGAATTCATAGAGTAAATATTCAATAGTGTTGATTCTTTGTTTGTCTGATAACCAATTTTATTCTTGTGCTGTCCAGTACTTGTCGCCATTTATTAGAAATAGAGAAGGTAGCATGTCTACATTGTAAATACCTATTACTGAACTGACGCATAGGATGAAAAGTTGGACAAAGCTTAAATTTGCAATCACAATCGGTATTCCCAAACGTGGACAAAAACATATGCTAAGTCAAAAATAACATGTATTCATACATTGACCATCACGTGACCAATGAAAATCTACCAGTATCTTTTAATTTATGTAATATTCTTTTCATTCTTTTGTTATTTGAATGAAAATTATGACTTTGCATCCATATTACAATTTTCTGATTTAAAAAAATTATAGCATTTTCTTTATATCTAAATGTGATAAAAGAGTATTTTATTCTTGTGCTGTCTACTACTTGTCGCCATTTATTAGAAATAGAGAAGGTAGCATGTCTACATTGTAAAAACCTATTACTGAACTGACGCATAGGATGAAAAGTTGGACAAAGCTTAAATTTGCAATCACAATCGGTATTCCCAAACGTGGACAAAAACATATGCTAGTGAATGATCTTTTCTTTGATTATTCTAAATTCGCTAATTCAAAAATAACATGTATTCATACATTGACCATCACGTGACCAATGAAAATGGAAATCTACTAGTATCTCTTAATTTATGTAATATTCTTTTCATTTTTTTTATTATTTGTTATTTGAATGAAAATTATGACTTTGCATCCATATTACAATTTTCTGATTTAAAAAAATTATAGCATTTTCTTTATATCTTAATGTGATAAAAGAGTATTTTTAAAAATAAACACTTAGGAATGTAGAATTTATATCAAATATATTGATATAGGACAGCTTATACTTCACAGTTGGTAGGTCAAAGGCTTAAACGGAATACTTACAGTTACCTGTTACTTAAAGATGACGTAAAGACAGCGTATGGATAGAATGTCATTAAGAATCTTTACAAAATGCATAAAGATGGTGTAAAGATGAGATTTATGCCGTTTTTAAGTATTGCGTAAAGATGGGTTTTCATTCTGTGTAAGCTTTGATCAGGTCCGATTTTTTATTTGACCTTTTACAAACGTGTTCTCATTTCTTAATTAACATTTGTGAAATCCTCATTTAAGTGTTTATACTTTTTTATTTACACATATATGACCTTAACAAATACCATATGACACTTCCGGTTAGTATCGAACATAATACTTTTTACTGGCGAATACTTGAATCTACGCACGTTATAAGGTAATTATAGTTTGCGATCATTGATTCTTAAACTGCACTGAATCTTATAGGAAAATTCCCTCAGTGATTATGATTTTACTTCTTTGCGGTAGTTATACTTTTCTCGTCATTAATTGTGAGGTAAATTGTATTGTGTTTATAAACTTAATATACCATACGTATCATGCAGTGATTAACTACGTATCTTTTTCGTTAAACTTGAATTAATTAAATTGGATATGAAATATCAAATAACATTTTGTGCCAAGTCATGTTTAAGATTTTATACTTGAGAAAGAAATATATAAGTATTCGAAGTATTTTAATTTCAATGATAAAACGAAAAGAGAAGAACATATCGAATTTTTTATCTGCTCCTTTGGTTTATATTATTACAAACGTTATTGCGAATTTTAACTGGAACGATTATGATTTAAGCTTAGAACAACATACTTTACTTTACAACCGTTCCCATGGAATCGTCAAAATAAATGCTTTTACCATTGCTCTCATTGACTATGGAACATTTTTGAAAATACTCTTAATTGCCCCCCTTTGTTGCGTTATTTAAACCTGTTTCATTACACCACCAGTCAGGAATAGCACCGGCTATAAACATAACCAACATTGACCACGTAGGAGATATTTTTCCAAAGAAAAATACAACAATTAATAGTAAGATCTGATATCTTCCAAAACCACCACATTGTAATACATGTATGAGCTTCTCCATCCAGTCACTCGTAACTTTCATTTTTTATCTAAAAGATGTTTTAAAAACAAATAAAAAACAAAAACACCAGAATACATCTACAGAAGAAAACCAGATCAAAGGCCCATAAATTAAATTAAAAAATGGAAGTTTTTTTTTATTTTAATTATTATCATTATTATTATTATCATTATTATTATTATTATTATTATTATTATTATTATTATTATCATGCTAATAACCCGCGCTAAGAGAAATTAACACATATGAAAATATTAGATAATTTAAATAAAATTGTTTTTGAGCTATATGATAAACTTGATGACTATTGTCTATTTTCAATTTTCAGTTTCTATACAATAAACCTGCTTTTCTTGTGCATGTAGTATTTGTTTCACAGTCATTAAAGTACAGTTAAGCTTATTGTCGCTACGGATCTTTCTACAACGATACAATTTGCTTTAAAATAAATTGTGGACAAAGGAATATTGCAAGACTAGTCAAAATTTTGATTTTAAAAATATTTAATAAGCCAAAACGACACACTATTCAAAATATCGGAAATTTACAAACCATTTTAGTTTGTAAATTAGATGTTCGTCAAGTCAGTCACAAATAGAAATATAAAAAGTGGTGGTTGCTCTTTAAAGTTATGAGTTAAATATGTACTCAAAATTTGAAATTACAGTATTAATAATTTTATAGAATGAGGAATGATTTTCCAAAATGTGCACAAATGCACAGTTATTTGTGTAATATATTTAACATATTTTCGAGAATCTATTTACATGTATTTCGTACATAAGTACATGAGTTCTTACTTCAGCTGGCGTTAGGCAATGTTTTTAAAAATTTACATGAGTATGTCGATTAAATTAGCAGACAATTAGAATGTTAAAAAGTTTGAATAACCTTTCTTCAGAGAAATGACCGTCGTTTTCTAGACCTAGGCTTGTCTAGGTGAAAACATCATGTTTAGGATGATATATTGATTCGATTCTATGGTGTTCAACGCCAAATCGTGATTATTCAACCTAAATAGATGCGGTCAGTCACGCGCTTAAAAACCACTGAAAACATACATCTAATTATATTCAGGTGTTTATAGCATTTTGTTGTAACAACTAAGAAAATATATTTTCATTTGCCTTGTGAAATTACCATAGCTGCAAGCTTGAGATCCGTTGTAGTTATTACTGACAATGAATGCCAAAAAATTTTGTCACTCCGTGTATGAATACATATAAAATGCAATACACAACCAGGAACTAAATTATCGTAGGTAAACAAACATGACTGTCACGTCACATTTGTTTACATTCGAGATGAGACTGAAAAACACATTTACGAGATATTACAAAGTAAAATCAAAGAAATTGATAAAATAATATTTTGATAACATATATAGGCACCTGCCTGATATTCACCGTAATATTGACATTGTGAGAGACAGAGTGGTGTTTTTATTATGTTAATGAAAAATCGAGAAAACACCATCAAAATAGCTGTTAACACTATAATTTTTCAAACCAAAACTCCCCGTTGTTACCCCACATTAAAAATATTGCGGATTAATAATGTGTCGTTCTCGGTCTTAAATTCAGCTGTTGCGTCTACTGGACTCCCCCGATGTGCATGTGTTATAGATGGGATTTTTTCTTAAAATAAATGAAGAATTTTTTTAAAAAATATTTAACAAAAATATAACAATTGAACTGTTTTAAAATGGTTGTTCCGTTTGCTTGCAAAGTTGTTACTTAATACTGACAATGAATACCATTTTAAAACAGTTCAATTGTTAAATATATGTCGCATCAATTTCAGGTAACGAATATCAGCATCTCTATATGCCTTGGAAATAACCATAGAATATACATTGCAAGTTAAAAACATTTATTTCGATTAAATGACTTTTATTTAAACATTTACAATTTTTTAAGAAAACTTTCTAAAATGTAACAACTTATATTTGTTGGACAGTAAATTTGCTACAAGAAAAAAAAATAACTTAGAACCACCTTTCTATAGCATCACGTCTTACATTTTTTGAACCGATTTTACTTACTGGCCTTTTTCAATCTATGTGAAGTCCACCTCCTTGTCTTTTGTTATATTTATTTTGCAACAATTAGTGGTTAAAGTGAAGACAATAAAACTCAAACATACCAATCTATGCCAAAACCACAATCCCCAAAAAAACAGAGTAAAAACTTTGAAAACTGGCAAATTTAGTTATACACGTGAACTTCCATTTAGGAAGTGAAGCCGGGTGCTCCGAAAGGGTAAGCATTGTTTTGGACATTTTTCTTGTTAATCTTGTTTGTAATGAAATGAAGACATTTTTTATTCAAAGTTGATTCTATTACAAAAGACCCGAAAATTTCGACTAAGAATATTTCAAAAACGCAAGCATTTCCAATATTTAAAGATGTTTTGAATATGAACGGAATATGTTCTAAAAACATAATAAATGTCGTGGTACGTCTTGATTTAGAAAACTAAAATCGTTTTATTTCTTATCATTTGGTCGTTCTTAGCACAATGTCGCTTAGGACATATTTCCGTTGAATAATATGAACATACTTTAATAATTATTATTAAAACACATATTTACTTATTATTCATATCTATTTCATCATAATTAAAACAAATAATTGAAGTTTATGATTTAAAAAAAAAACAATTTGTGTTAGGTTTAACATGGACGTGGACTGGTATGTTTATGTTGATTTTAACTGGTTGGAAGAGTAAATCATAAAAAGAAAGAAATATATATATAAATATATATATTTTATTCTTTTGTATAAAATATTCTGTAATTGCAATTGCAAGCATACCTTGAAATTATAGGAGATAGTATACAAAAAAGTTGGTTAATGTTCCTTTTATTTTATTTAAATAAGCATGAATGATTTATTTAATTTATTTTTGATATCTTAATATGGTGTCTACATTCCCGTTCATTTTACATGATTTAAGAGTGATATATTTATACACTGCATCCTCCTTTTTTACTACAGGTGAGACTATCTAAGTAGATGATTTTCCTAATCTTAAAGGAGATCAATTTAAACGTGTAACAAATCAGCATTCATACCTTTACTGTTAAAAAGGTTGTGGTAATAAAAAAAAATTGAAAATACAATCATGACTTTCTTTTTAAAAAAAGCGTAAATACAATGTACTTATCAACACCATCCGTTTAGCTTTAAAAGTTAAGTCTAGTAAAACTGTTTAAGCCCTAGTCAATAATTTTTAAATTTTCTGAGCTAAAAGCGTCGTGCGTTTACTATTTTTATTTTTTTATCTTTTCTGAACAGCTGTTTAGAATGTGAAGAAACATAGTGATAATCATGTCTGGGTTAAGGCCTTTTAGTTTTGCAAAAATGAAGAAGTCATATTTCCTTGGGAACCCAATAGAGGAATAGAAAAAACAAGAAAAATCTTCATGTAGTTTAAGATTTGCACATATCGTAGCCATGTGGGCTAAAATTATACACTAAGTCAGGAAATTGCTAAATTCGGCATATTTGTCAAAATATCTAAATATATGTGTATAAGCATGCATATGAAAATATTAGAGATAATGTAGCATGTATTGATACAACAAGCATTTAAGAATAAGGTTCAAGGTTTTAGGTTCAAAGGTCAAAGTCACAGCTGCCTGCATAAGAATAAATATTTCAAGATACAAACATAAAATTACTGTTTAACAGTTGTATAATATAGATCAAAATATGGGAAAAATCAGTTTTGTCATTGTTTAGCGTAAGAATATTAAATAAATAAAAATATCCATCATAAAGTCATATTAACATTTTGGTGATGTCGAAATGTGTTTTAATCAATCATAGAAAAGATTGTTATATAGACCGTGAACGTAGCATAGATAAAGATTTTTCAATCGATAAAAACATACAAACTGCACCATCAATCTACAGTAACACAATATTACATGCAACCAAATATCTATTAAAAATGATAAAAATTACATTGGTTACCAACATGCAACTTCTATGGTTAAGCATTTTAGTATCGCATTTGGCTTGAAAAATTCCTGAAAATAAAAAGTTTATATATGTCTCTAGTATTGTAAGTTTTAAATTTTCTTTTTATTTTGTATTTCTAAGTAGAAATTTTCAAAAGTTTTGTCAATGTTTCTTTTAACATTGTTTCAAAATCTGGCTATTTATTTATTTACATTGTATTTGTTTGTTTATTCTATTTATTTTATTCATTTATTTATTTATTTATTTATTTATTTATTTATTTATTTATTTATTTATTTATTTATTTATTTATTTATTTATTTATTGTTAATTCTACCTAATTGCTTTAATCGCTGTATTGCCGAACATTTTGTGTTGCTTGCGTCTGATACCAATGTTCAGATGTAACAATAAAAATGTAATTCATGTTTGTTGTTATTTCATCAAATTTGAAAAATGATTTGTACAGTATATATTGATCAAATATATATATATATATATATATATATATATATATATATATATATATATATATATATATATATATATATATATATATATATATATATATATATTCATTTATTTATTTATTTATTTATTATCATACCTATAAAAATATTACAAAATTAAATAGGATGTAGAAAGTAGTATATCCTATAAATATTTATCTATTTATCCTTTTTTCTGTAGTTATTTGACCAATTCAAACCAATTTGTGTACAAAGTTCTGTTCTTTTTGCATATTTTAAATCGCATTTAAAAACTTTCATCTATTCGCGACGAAAAATAAATATCCGTTTCAAGATAACTCTAAGTGCAAGAACCAAGAACCTGTATGCACGAGATGTGTGAGTATTTTTTATGTTTTCTATAAGATTTCGATTAGCGCGACTTTTTGTTAAGGTACTAGCTCACAGAGTCAGTATGTCACAGACATACATACCACTCCCCTAGTCATGTTATCTTAGCTACGGGGGAACCAGTTAATAATCTGTCCTCATAATACCGATTGCAAAGCGATGAAATAGTAACTGAAAATCTTAGGTATGATACGGGAAGAGTTCGAACATCTGACACTCCCGCTCTCGAAGCGGACACTCTTCCTTATGAAAAAAAGAAAAATACAACAGTATGAAGGAAAACAGCCAAACAAGATCAAGTAGATTGATGAAAACATATTACGCTCAAGTCAAAATTTTGTTTTTCTGCTTTCGCGTCGATCAATTCTTGCACAATAGAGAAAAACGGAGTGCAATTAGAACAAAAAATCGAACTTCGCCAATCTTTACACTCAGGTCTCCTCGAGAAGGAGATCAAACCTGTCTGGCTAGACCATGTTTTTCTCACCTCACTGAAAGATATTTCTGGCATGGTCACTGACCGAGACTCTCTTGTCTAAGACAGATTGCACGTGTATTTAGCAACAATTTGTGCCATCACTAAGCTTACATACTTTCTTCAAAAACAATTGGCCCGAGTGTACTTTAGATGCATGTATTAACATTCAATCTTATGGAATGGTAAAGTCACCAATAAAAATAACCTTAACGTAATTATTTTGGTTTCAACTTAGTAGAACCGTCCATTTAATAAACAAAACGTATTTTACCACTAAAGGGGGGGGGGGGGGGGTAGGCTGTATTGATATGCAAGCGAGAAGCTACTTTTCTCAAGCAAGGGAAACTAAACCCTATAATAGAATTGTCTCCCTTAGAGCCTTTGCTTACTACATAGCATTGGCTGTTTAACTTAAAAACTAATAAATAAATAAATAAATAAATAAATAAATAAATAAATAAATAAATAAAAATAAATAAATAAATAAATAAATAAATAAATAAATAAATAATAGTTATAAACAACCAAACAAACAAACTAAAGATTTTCGAATTTTGGATACAACTGCATTGTGGTGGATGGATATATAACAGTCACATTATACAGTCACGGTCACATTATACAGTCATAGACTAAAAATATACAATCGCCACAGTCACATAGACTAAAAAAAGATTAACAAGTTAATACTAAGTTCATTTTAATCTTAAAGTCTTACGAATACCCCTCCCCCTGCGCAGGTTCGAACCAACGACATCTCCTTCTCAAGTTCGACGCTCTAACATTGGATGCATTGAGAAAATCTTTGTAATAGATTGCCTTTTATAGTTACTTATCAGGTCAGCCCTTAGAAAAGAGAACAGGACTACTTAGACATGCTAAAGTGTCTTTCAGTGCAAAATGTCAAAGTATATAATTTCAGTTTTTAATATCCTTTATCTAACTGTTAAATAAAATCACATGATCCCATAAAGCACATACCTTGTATAATATAAGTACATTTTGTACCACTGATCAAGTTCTTTCTTTATTTCATTAAAAACAATTGTAAATTTTAAATATTTTCTTTATAAGATTTTTTTTTCAAATCTGTTGTAAATTAGAGCAATCAATATTTGATTTAATAAATGTCAATACATGGTTATATATAAATGCAATCGATTTTGAATAACTCCCCGTTTTCAATATTTGTTGAGGCCAAAAGTATTAAATTTTAAACATAATGTGTGTATTTAATTAAAGTAATTAAAAGTCTTAAGTAAATAAAAAAAGATGATTAAAAAATTAAATAATGAATTTTAGGTCTATTTAAATAAATACGAGTTTTTAACCCCCCCCCCCCCCTAAAAAAGTTAACAATTTCATGTAGAGTATCCATCAACTTATATAAAACGCTTGGGTTTAAATTAGTGTAGCATTTAAGATAGGCAAAAAGATCTAACAATTCTCTTCTTTTAGGCCATGATGTTATTACTTACAATTTAAATATTCATAATCCGATCGTCTCGTTCATGGCTCTTTTGTGGCCTTTTGGCACATATATATTCTCTTTTTTAGGAGTAGATCTATAAAGGAGAATGAAGTAGAGTAATTGTGTTCACCTCCCCAGTAAATGATGTTAACCGGATGCTGAAGAAAAACCATCGACTTTTAGCAAGAAAACTTTTTTTCAGTCCAATTGGAATTAAAAAAATAATAATGATACTCACAATAGTAGATCACTTAATAAATTGGCTTCTGGATGCAGTGGCTAAGTAGTTATGACGTTAGCCTTCAAACATATGTCGTATCAGCGTTGTGAGCTCGACTCCGGTTGATCGCAAGTTAAACAGATTTTTCATTGTCCTACCGGTTGGCTCTGTACCAGTATAATTGACGAGTGGTCTTCAATATACGTGTATATCTGAGACATTGCGTTGGCGAGTGTGCTTGCACTCAAAAGGTAGCAACAAGTGAGCTATAGGGGCGTTAAACGCCATTACTCAGCTCAACTCAAGCGTGCTAAAAGTGTGTTCTAGTACAAATACAAATCAAATCACTTGCGAACTGATACAGCAAATAAACTTGTATAAAATATTAATCCTCGAGATTAATTAAAAAAATTGTCTCGTCACCAATACTTGAAAATTGTTGATGTGACGTAAAACAACGTAAAAAACAATCTAATAAGCCTATATGGGATCGAGGTGTGGACATGCGTAATTATCTAACTTGGTGGTTGTTATTGTAAACAAAAAAATGGCGTACATGATCAGATATTTGCGCTATCGACTGATGAATTTCTCTTTCTTTATATAACTTTTTCACCAACTTATTAGACCAAATTTCTTGTAATAAAAATATTTGCTCTAAGTAAAATTTTCTAACACCAAAAACCCCTTATCAGTTACTAAAATACTTTATAACAATGTTACAATTGTAAATTTTTTGCAATTTTTTTCTCTAAAAAAAAGGAGAATAAAATAATTGGAAACAATTCATAAACTTGATTTTCCTTAATATCTAATAAAACTTTCTAAATTATATATTGTAGTACCCTTAACAATTTTACTTCCTTTTTATGTCTACATGTGATATATATATATATATATATATATACTTGAACATATTAAATTCCGATGTTTAAATTCGATAAATTTATACGTGTATAGGTAAAATCTTGTTTATACAACGTTCGATAATTACTTTATAAAGTTAAAAACAAGTTTTGCTTGATTGAACACAAAGCCGGATGTGTTTACCTGATCAAGTCACGTTAACGAGATAATTATAATGTGACAGCCGAAAAATGGAGTTGAAAATTACATGGAGAATTATATATCTCTGGTTATGTTTTGTAACAATTTATGGAGAAAGTAAGTATTAATTTTTATGTTATCATTTGAGCCTTTTGGTTTGAGAATCAAGTATCTAATATTGGTGTTTTAAGCCCAAGACAAGTTTCTTTGCAATGACTTCATTGTAAACCCTCCACTAAAATTTAATTTCAACTAAAATGGCCTGAAATGACAAAATCAAACCATTTTGAACATATCAGTGAAAAATATTTTTTTTATGTTTCACATATACATGTATTTAATGGATGGGGATGGGGTTACAAACGATTTTTTTTATTTATATATGGAGTTGAGGTGGAGAACTTGAGTTAAAAACACCCCTCGGACAAGATTCTTTCACTATTTTGAGAAGATGTTGGATAAAAACCAGTGCTTGAAACAAAATACCTAGCTATCTTCGACAGGTAGACTAAAAAACTTTTTTCAAAATGGGATCTATCAGAGAGAGATAGGCCTTCTTTAAAACGTTCAATTACCGAGGTCCCTTATAGTTTTGCCAATAAAACTATAAATTATAAATGTGATTTATGATTCTTTTGTGGGTAAATACACGTGTTCAAGGCTAGAACAGTTATAATAGAAAGTCGCGTAAGTGAATACAAAATAATTATTCATCCTTGTCAAAAAATATTTCACTTATTTCAATACGACACGCGTGACATCATTTCTTAATAAATAGATAAAAAATACATAAGATAATGGTATTTATTTATTTATTTAAAAATTAACAAATGCATATATATGAATGAATGACTTAATAAATAAATAAATAAATAAAGCTAATTATTTTAAATGAGCGAAAAGATTATTAATACCAGGCCCCAGTTTCACACTCATTTCTCAACTAAGATTTTCCTTGACTTAAATTTGGCAAATTTTGTCAATCTCTTTTTAGATTCAAAATGAACATTTTTCATAAAACTAAATACAGGTGTGACAAGTTTGACGTGATCTTCAAAATAACATCTCAAATTCCTTAATATCTAAACAATTAACAAAGTTATTAAAATTTCCAATTTGGCAGATTTAAATTAAGGAAATTCGTGGATCGTAAAACCGGAACCAGATGCATCTAACGCAAGAAAGAGAAATGATCGTGATGCCACGCGTAAAACGTGGAACAAATCCACAACAGTTATTTCAGATTCTTATTTCCCCATATTTTGGTTTTAGTTTGTTTATCTGCTTACATTTGCGAGAGTCAGAATAATAATGTTTGATGAAATTTAAATACTTTTTCCACGACCGTTATTATACTAATTACATGTATATGCCCCAAAAATTACGGTATTCATTTTTCATTGGCGCCTAGCTTTATATACGCTGCACAATACAGGGTAATTGGTATTTTAAAAATTAATTTATTTTCATTAAAAAAATTACAGGATAAGTAAAATTTAAATGAGTCCGCATTTGATGAATTTAATATAAAAAATATGTGGTCTTTGAAGTTTTCTATTTTTCTATTCTGCTTATCTGATCACGAGCAAATTATTGCTACGAAAGAAATGGTAAACGACTGAAAATTTCGTCTAGAAAATAAAAATAAATAAAAAGTATTAAATCAAATCAAATCAAATCAAATCAAATCAAATCAAATCAAATCAAATCAAATCAAATAGATAGATAGATAGATAGATAGATAGATAGATAGATAGATAGATAGATAGATAGGAAGTTAGGTGGATGGACGGACGGACGGACAAATAGATAGATAGGTAGGTAGATAGGAAGTTAGGTGGATGGATGGATGGACGGACGGACAGTCACACAGGCAGACAGACAGACAGACAGATAGATAGATAGATAGATAGATAGATAGATAGATAGATAGATAGATAGATAGATAGATGGATTTTACATAGACTGTCTAATTCAATAGAATGTCTTAATAAAATTGACAGTGTTTAACGTCGAAGTCAAGATTATCTGCCAATTGAAGGGTTAAGGGGTGTAGTGAAGCGGTCAATTCTGTCATTGTAGAAAAATCAGGGTTCCCACTGACCTTCGGCAAGCAAACTGATAGATCACCCCTCACAAAGATCTGCCCAAGCGGGATTCGATCCCAGGCGATGAGAGACACTGTGATCTGTAAACCCGTAATTCAGACCACTGGTGATCGTGACTGACAAATATTTTAGGGGTTACAAAATCATGCTTTTTATGTTTATTCTTATATACTCAACATGTATTACCCAGATAAATTTTACAAATCCTTGTAAGAAAAATAAATCTTTAAATAATTAAGTAAACAACGTCTGTTATTTAGTTAAAGTATAAGTAGTTTAACTCCATGTTTCAAACTTTTATCAGATGATGAAAACAGATCTAAAATTTTACTATGCTCCAATGACTGAGAAAATATTATGTTAGAATTTTTTACAAATTTGTAAAAAGGAGATTTATATTAAAAAGATAAAAAGTTAAATAATTAAATAACGACAATGTCAAGGACCGAGAAGGCTTCCACACTTCATTTATTTTAAAATTGTGTATAAAGTCAGAAGATCAATAAAGTTAAATAAAACATATTTACAGGTGTTACAGGTGTACACACAATTTGACCGAATGTATAACTGAAAAAAAGCGCTTCACGTATTGTTTTTTTTTTTTAATTTTTTTTGGTAGCATCTCTACGAATAAAACTTTTAATAATAATAATAATAATAATAATAATAATAATAATAATAATAATAATAATTATTATTATTATTATTATTATTATTATTATTATTATTATTATTATTATTATTATTATTTTATTTTATTTATTTTTTTTTTTTCCAAGATTTAAATACTTTTCATCAAACCAATCTAAACTACCGAGGACAGCCTCATGACCATACCAATTTTCGCTTCACTCATATACATAATTTTAAATTTTTGTAAAATAATATATTACATATTTTGCAACATGAAAAATACAGTTTGGACAATTTATTTCATGAAAATTCAAAATTTCGCATATGGTATATATATAATCCAAATATAATTTGTAAAATATGCAATTGATTTTAAATATTCAGACACAATCATTATTTTTCTTTTATTCTTTCTTCCTTCTTTGTCATAATCATAATAAATGTGAGAAAACTCAGTTCACATCAACTGGCGGTTTTGTTTTTCAGATTTTAAGAAAAATATAACGGTTATTAATAAGAGTTGTGACAAGTGTATACATGTTTCATTCATACAATAAATATTTCGTATACCACAAATCATTATTTTTATAAAATTTATATATGAAAGTAGTTTTGCAATAAAAGAAATCAAAAAGGGATAGTAAGGGTAAAATGAAACTTTATCTTTAAAATTTAATAATAAGCAATATTTTATGGTAATGTGACCACTATGATGATATTGATGCGTAATATGATCATACAATGGTTATTTAATCACGGAACAATTTGAATTTACATTTAAATTTACTTTTGTGCTTGTATATTTTTAACGTGAATTTTTCATGTCATTGTCCAAAAAAAGTTTATTCATTCAAAAATAAGTTAAAATGAATGAATGAATGAATGAATGAATGAATGAATGAATGAATGAATGAAGCAAAATAAAAATAAGATAAATCAAATTAAATTAAATTAAATTAAATTAAATTAAATTAAATTAAAATTAAATTAAATTAAATTAAATTAAATTAAATTAAATTAAATTAAATTAAATTAAATTAAATTAAATTAAATTAAATAAAATTAATTAATTAAATTAAATTAAATTAATTAATTAAAATTAAATTAAATTAAATAAGATTAATAAGATTAAATTAAATTAAATTAAATTAAATTAAATTAAATTAAATTAAATTAAATTAAATTAAATTAAATAAATTACATAAAAGAAAATTAAACTAAATATGAATAAATATCAATGCAACATCTTTCAACATTGCTTGTATTGTAATAAATGATAGTATCGACTGGTTCAACCGGTACCAGGGTAATAGAGTCGGGGAGTAGTATGCTGGTTTGCAGCATACTGACTCGGTGAGCTAGCAACTTACTAAAAATCTTCCTGGGTGCGCGCTTGTACAAGGCAGGCCATAATAAAAATTGTTATCCCAGCAAAGCTTCACTTGTGTTTTTAGATGAATCAATAAGGATCAATAATCTTGCTCTAAACCTAAATAATTCTGATTTGATGTGAAACATCATTAAATCCATAAACAATCAGTCTGCACTAGGGCAGATAAGCTTGAACCAAACGCAGAAAAGAAGAAGAAGAAGAAGAAGAAGAAGAAGAAGAAGAAGAAGAAGAAGAAAGAAAAATTGAATAAACAATTCTATTTCCGATATTGATGAAAAACGTTATAGAAAAAGTTCATGTCGAAATTTCTCACAACATTATTGTTTTATAGACAATGTCAGCTTATGGAAATCCGTGTCCAGTTGGATTGATATTGGGTCTCACGTTGTTTGTTTGCGAACTAAATTTATGGCAAATGGAAACTAGCCTATTGTATGAAGGGCTGTTTTTATAGGAGAGCATCCGTGTCAACAGCGGGTGTTCGTGGGTTCAAATCTGGGCGGGGAAAACACAAGGTTTGTTTTCGTCGCGAATAGCTGAAAAATAGTGAAACAACGTGAAACAAAATTAAAAACAACTCACCCATTGTATGAAGACCATGCCTGTATTGTGTATTTTTATTTCAGCTATCACATTTGATACAACACCTATTGAGATTGTAGATCCAGTTACTTTGGGAGCTGATGCGTCTAATTTTCAAGACCCAAAAGACACTGGTATGAATCTCTCTCTCTCTCTCTCTCTCTCTCTCTCTCTCTCTCTCTCTCTCTCTCTCTCTCACACTCACACACACACACACACACACACACACACACACACTTTGTTATTCTATGACAATGAATACAGATTTTTTTCAGACAGAAGAATATGTAATTTGTAGAGATATTAAGTACCGAGTTTACATTTAACGCATGTATTTGCTTGTAAAATGTTTTCTATATCAAGCGTTCCTTCAGGCTTTATGAAGGTTCCTATAACAATCTTTGTTTCCAAAAAGTCAACTTGAGACATTGTGATTGACTGTTACACTCTGCTTTTATTCTATTCTACTTATCTATTGGATCACATCATACTTCTAAATGAAACTTAAGATATTTAATTTTCAGGTAGTTATCTTCTGAAATCAACAAATGAACTGGATCAAGCGACTTTGTCGTTGAATATTCAAATTCAGAACTTCCGATCCGTGAGTTCTGTGTATTTCAGAGCACATCCGGTTTTTATATCTTGTATTCAAAATGTGATTACATCTCTTCGAAAACAGAATCTTAAGGTAATCTCTCTCTCTCTCTCTCTCTCTCTCTCTCTCTCTCTCTCTCTCTCTCTCTCTCTCTCTCTCTCAAATAACCGTATTTTTTAAGAAAAGAGATAAATAATGATGACTGTATAAAAATCAAAGTGGGCTTCGTAAATCATTTTTCTATCTCGATATAATTGAAAGAATCTTTACTTTGGCGTTAACCACCATTACTTCACACCTTTACCCTCAAATAAAACGGGGACAACCTTTTAATTGAAGAATGTCCCATAATGGTTTGATAATAAGTGCTATTTCTTGTTTTGGTTCTTTTCTGACTTTTATGCGACTGCCAACTTGTTAATTTCCAAGCATTAACTTTTGCGAGGCTTTTTTTTTCCTTCAAAAAAAGTTCACCAAGCTTCACCCTCTGGACCCTCTACAGGTCTCTGCCCTGGACCTGCTAAGGGCTTTTAGTGGACCAAGACGCCTCGCCGCTGGTGGCTTTGAGACTTATGGGCTCTTAATATCTTATGATAAAATTATCAACCACTCTTAATATAATATATTTCATATATAATTATTAATACGTCACTGTTACTCAACCCTTTATGAAACAAAATAACACTATGTATTTCACTTTTAATTTTTGGTCAATTTAACATCATTTTCAACTTCAATTTTACTAAAGGTACAAATCGTGAGTGCGTACAAAACTGCCATAGAGTCGGGAACTGGTATACAAATTGTTGACGATTACGCCAAGAGCGGATGTGGAATACGACTGAAATATCAAAATGGAGTTTCAGGAGATTTACTAGATATTGCTAAAGCCGCCTTGAAAGTCTGTCCAGAAAAGTTTGAGGTGTGTTCAGACATATTCTGTGTCATTTAAACCAACCAGGTTATATTCTCTTATAGTAAAAGTATTGTTCTTAATCATTAAGAAATGAAAGACACGCAAGGGTGTCGGCTATTGAGTAAACTTCTGCTGAAACCTATAGAAAAATGTCTAGTCGACCAAATGTCGGCACTCTAGATTAATGCATCATCGGACTTGGCATACGGGTTCAAAAGTAAATGTAATTTATATAGCAGTTAAGCAATAATAATAATAAAAATACATGTTATAATAATAATAATAATAATAATAAATAAATAAATAAATACAATTAATAAAATTTAAAAAAAACTTTTTATATGGAAATTATAGACTTCTGAATCAGAGCATGAGAAAACGCATTTCAAAAATTTTGTCGCAAAATACTTTTTGATTTATCACATTCGTACAAAAGCTATTTTAAAGAAATAAATTCATTTTTGAAAACCAGTTTTAACTTTATTCATTTATTTATTTTTATTTCATTTCATTTCATTTCATTTTATTTAGAAAATCCAGCGTGATATTGGTATTGTCCTCCTGACTGATAGTGTCCATATACACATGACCGGAAGATCAGACCCGGTACCATATTTCTCCGTGTCAGGATACAGTGGAATAACAAATGCCGCCTTTCAAACTCTGGCCATTACTCAGATTAACGAAGGTCTAGGTAAGTCTGATAAATTTTTCACCTAACTCCAGATTTATTTTCCTAGCCAATCTATTTCGACAATAAAAGCTTGCTTGTGAGTAAATGAAATTTGATTATTTAAAGTTATTATTATTATCATTATTATTGTTATTATTATTATTATTATTATTATTATTATTTATTTTTTGTCATGTGCAAACATATCTACTTGTTCATAACGTCATATATTTTTTCATGATATATAATTATATGCACGTGTCATTGTAACAAATTATTTAGTTAATTAGTTATTTATTAAATCTTCTTCCTCCCTTCCTTTCTTCCTTCCTTACTTACTTACCTACTTACTTACTTACTTTCTTACTTACTTCCTTACCCATGTTTCAGTAGATCAGTTATATTACTCTTCTTTGACTCTTGGTAAAAACCTAACCCAGTCTTCATAATTGTATCCACTACTTGATATTCCTTTTGACCTATACTACACTTTCTAACTTTGGTCAGACATACAAGCTATTTTGACCTCTGAGTTTTAACTTCTCGGTAACATTGTAAAGTGGCAGGTATATCCATGCTAAAAACACAATGATTTCTTCAATTTATAACGGATTTGATTTGACAATTTATCACAGATTCCTTTACCAGTCCTAACTGTTCTTTGTATAATGGGATAGACAGTGGGGGCGTTTATCCACCAGGGGCTGTATCTATAGACGCTGTAGTTGGTGCATTGGATGAACCAATCACAAGAAGCCTTACTGAAGATTTCAAAAAGTAAGTGATGAACAAGATCAAATAGAAGTTACTTCCTAATTAAATCTGATAATTGATTTGTTTATTTAGTGGAAGAACGTAGCACAGTTGATTGATCAAAAAGTCTTGAGCCCGTCGAAAAACATGTTTTTAATTTAATGCGACTAATGCCATTTAACATTGCTTCCTACTTGCCCGTGAGAATAATGACCTTGTGATGCAAGTTTACTTTAAACTCGGAGCTTGCGCATGCGCAGAGTAACTAATAACAGATATTTGCATAAAACCCACCGTCTATCATTGCCGAAACAGAAGCACCATAGGACACCAATTAAAATGTGCTGATACAAGCCTAAGGCTGTCCTATGTAATTAAAAAAACGATAGGTCTGTTTGTCAAAAACACAATGGTCAGCGTTGCAAATTCACAGTGCAATGAGCCATTCATTTGATTTAAAACATTTGATTTTTGACCGATGTTTTTCATCATATTTGACAATATACCGCCTTTCAAATGACCTTATTTTCCTATTTCTATAAGATGATTGTTTAACTATTGCCGATGTTCTTGTTATCTTTTATGTTGAAAAGTATTAGTGAAAAACGTCATTTTACAATTTTTCCAGATTGGTTCAGTACATTGGCACCAACATCGACTTTACAGATTCTGAAAGTTCAGCGGCATGGTGTGGAGAAGTGGGCATTGCATGTGTAGATTGTAAAGCGAAATACGTCGGAAACGGACTGAATAAAAGGTTTTATTTATAAAAAGATAGTTTTGGCTATCAGTCATAAAAAAATAGCATGTTCATTTTTTGAATGGTAGTGTAAATGGGATTTTCCGAATAGAAAAAAATTACCTTCGACATACGGGCTGCTGTCCTTTATTTGGTAACTCACAGCAATCTTATCGATTGTGATTTTTTTATCGCTTTCTTAACCAGCCCCTATTGAAAATTTAACCTTGTCGAAAAAAACATTATATTCCGGAACATAAGACCACTCGGTTTTCGAGTCGAGTAACTATTGTACACACACACACACACACACACACACACACACACACACACACACACTCTCTCTCTCTGTTATATCATTTAGTTGTTAACAATATAGAATTTATAAATATTTTCAAAATTCGCTGTGTAAGTATAAGATTGATTTTGGATTTTTGTTTTTAAGACAATTTTTCATCATGTATATTGTATGTATACCTTTTAAAGCTTAACTGTAAAATGAATTAACTACATTGAATTAAATTGAATTTCACCTCGTATAAAGAAAGTCATGTCCACTTTAATGGCTGTAAGTGTGCATTGAACATGTGCTTACAGAGCAGGCCGTTTGCTCTTATGTTTTTTTCATGTGTTCCTCAATCTGATGGATTCTTTACGGTCTGATAAAAGACTGTTGATAAAAGGCTATACTGCGTGAACTGTCAATAATGTGACTTAGAATTCCGTCTTCAAGGGTATTCTTTATTTTATGGTAGTACTGAAATAATGCAGTAATAGTTGAAAAGGGATCCACTCAATACTTTATAATTTCATATATTTTATATAACATAAAATCACTAACCACAACTGCAGACTTTGAAATTAAGCAAATTAAAAACTCATTTAAAATTTTATAAGTAATAAATTACAAGAATTTTAACTAAAAGCTGCGTTGGTATTTTTATTGCTATATTTTCCTTGACTAGAAATTCTTTTACTAGTGAAGAAATTAGACTTAAACAGTTTGTAATCGCGTGTTTAAATTCACGTCCACTCACACGTTTTTTGTTTCTTTTAAAGCAATCCCCCTCATGCCACAAAAGGACGTTTTATATATTATAAGATGGTGAATGAACTGTTGATAATCTATAAAAAACGGAAGTGGCGATATACATCTTATTGAGTAGAGACTGCTACATAAGACAAAGAATTTGTAAAAAAAAAAAAAAAAAAAAAAAAAAAAAAAAAAAAAAAGGCAAGAATTCATGCAAAATTTAAACTTTAATATTTGTTCCTTTTGTTTGCAGGTGTGCAGATAGGTTGATGAGTGCCCGTATGTACAACGTCATAAAGCCATTGCAGAAATTGGTGCGAGAAAACATAATCGGAGGTAATTTTATGTGTTAATTTTTTTAACTCTGAAAATCTCTCTTTAGATTGTATGCTAACTAATATCAAGTATGTATATTTTTAGGCAATGGAGAATAGAGAGTGTAATATTCATCCCTTTAATGACAATGCCAGTGCTTTTCCTCCATCAAACAAAAATTAATAAACAGGACATAATATATAACGGGTTTTTAGAAGTCAAAATATCATTGATGGAGAGAGAATTTTGTAATGTGTTTTAAATTTTAAAAATTTAAATTATCTTTTGTTTGTTACTAGTACTATTATTATTATTATTATCATCATCATTATTATTATTATTACTATAATTATTATTATTTATTATTATTATTAATAATAATCTATTAATTTATTTATTTTATTTTATATTTTATTTATTATTTTTAATTTGATTTAATTTAATTTAATTTTATTTTTATTTTTTTATTTTTATTTTTTTGAAATTTTATAAAATAGGCCATTTAAAAAGTTGCACATAACACGCAAATAATATTGCATATTATATATTTCCTATACTCTGTCAGTAATGTTCGTTAAATATAGGTTCTGATTGGCAATGGTATTATTAGTCAGGTCGGGGCCGATGATCATCTCAGTTTTGAAGAATTGAATTTGAAAGAGTATTATTTTACAGCTAATTAAAACTTCTATTAATCTACTTCGAAAAAAAAAAATTATCAAAGAATGTGAGATAAAAACAATATGATCTTGAACAAAAATACACACGTTCAAAAGACTTTTTTGCATTCAACAACGGAAGTTAAACATGAGCAGCATTTACGATAGACAAGGTGGGCGGTTTCAATGCTCTGCTGTACACGACTGAACTTCAGTGACTTGACGGACTTTACTGCCTCGTCGGCTCAGGGTTAAGAGCGTCCGTCTCGACAGCGGAAGGCCGTGGGTTTAAACCACGTGCATAAGACTTAAATAATTGAGAAATTGCTTCCTCACCTGGTTTATCTGGTGCCAGGATAATGTGACTGGGTATTGGTATGCTTGCCTTCTGCATACTGGGGTCGGTGAGCTAGCACCCTAACAGAATGCCGTCTTAAGTGCGCCATAGTACAAGGTAAACGGTGATACACACTCGCACATTACATGCATACATGAACTCGTTCTAAGATTAAGCTTAAGAGATTTTTAAAAAATTGCCCTTGTCGCGAATAGAGGAATAATAATAATAATAATAATAATCATAATAATAATAATAATAAATAAAATCTATATTTAAAACATCGTTTCTACAAAAGCTTATTATTGTTTGAGGTGGCATTGCCAAATCTGTTATTGAAGTCATACACAACTGATGTTCTTACACAATGTCTAAAACGATGTTGATGAGTAACGTTTTATTGAAGATGTTTTGTTACTTGGTTGATTGGCTGATTGCTTGCAGTGTTGTTTAACGTCGCATCGGCAATTTTGCAGCTATTTGTGACGAAAATTATAAAAGAAAATTATTCATACCTAGGTAAAACTTTATTCATCAAGTGCATTCAGATGAAAACAATAAAATTAGGTTAAAAAAAGAAATTCATTTTTCAGGTACCCATAATATTGCATACAATAATGACCTGACAGATACCGTACCAGTGGCCGGGTTATGAGGGTAATTGCACTCTAAAAGTCGCCGGGTCGTACGTGCTTACTAGTAAGCAAAATGAAGATTAGAAACAATCGAACACTCATGCACAACATGAACCTGTTTTAATATTAATATTCAAGATTAAAAAACTTTTAGGTCACGAGTAGCTGAAAAATTGCTGATAGGACTTTAAACAACGTTCAACACACATACCAACCTCTCTGATATGCGACTACATATGCTGTATTTTTTTTCAGACAAACTAAAGGTCCTCGAATCCTGGGATGAACCCTATGACGGCAAACCTAATGGAGATAGTCCTAATTCTCTCCACATGGAGGGTAGAGCAATAACACTACAGCTTTCAGTCACTAACACACCAAACAATCTAAAGCTTGTCTCAAAACTCGCAGTTTGTGCAGGCGCCGACTATGTAGCACATAACAGTAAGTATAGATGAATATATTATAGGTGGAGTTTAGTTCCTATTCACAAATTACGATGTGGGTGCAAATCGGTTTTACTATGCTTATTCTTTTTTTCTATCCTCCACATCTAACTTTCAAACGTTTTTCGAAGAGTTTCTCAGAGTTAAGTTGAGTTGAGTAATGGTGTTTAACGTCCCAGTCAAGAATATTTCACTTATATCGAGACGTCGCCAGCTATAGACGAAAGTGCAGAAATTTTGCCTGTGCGTTGCGCTGATGGCATTATACAGCAGGGTTCTTTATCGTGCCACGCCGTGACACGGGACCTCGTTTATTTTAAGTTCCCATCCGAAAGAACCGTGACTTCCATTTCGTAATACCGAGTGTTTGGCGAAAGAACAGTCACTACCCACTTTCAAGTCTTGGGTCAGACCCGGTCGGGGCTCGAACCCACGACCTTCCACTTACGGAACGAGCACTCTACCAACTGAGCTACCGCAGTGGCCAGAGTTTCTCAGAGATTGCTTGTTTTTACTTTATAATGAGTAATAAGAGGAACACTGTGATATTTCTATATTTTATAATAGCTACACAAAAGCTAAATTATACGAGTCTAATGTATCATCTGAACACATTTAAATTGTTTGTTAACAGTTATTTCTTCCAAATACTTCAATAGTTCAATTCTCGATAGATATGGTTGAAAATACATCGAGTTGGAAGGAACATGGCACTAAAATAAACATTATCTATATTGCCCGAGTTAAATGTACTTTAATGAAAACATAAAAATAACACCGCCATCAAAGTAGAAGGTGGGAAGGGGGTTAAAAGGTTTCAGCTTGTCCGTTCGTTAGTGAGCTTTCCCTACCTGATTATCGTTTCATACTTACTAATATTATAATTTAGTATAATAAAACATTGTTTCTGGATTTTTGTTTACCTAATCATTTGAAATGTGGCAAAATTAGGTAACTGCGACCTAAATATGATTGCTTTTCAGCGTATTAAAATTAAAGTTTTCCTTTTTGTTTATAGTTCGTTTGCAAAGTATATTCATGCTATTTGTTTAAATTTTGAATAGACGATCACTTAACAATTGCTGTGAAGAAAATGAGCGGATATGAGGAACAGAGTGTTAAGTTTCCAAAAACTGAACTGATAGCCGTCGATCCACCTTCTAACAAAAAGTCCGAATATTCCCTTCCTGTCGTCTTCACTAGTGAAGACGCAAATGAGTTTCCACTCTTTGATAGTGACAACAAGGTCTGTATAAATTGTCAATGAAAATATACTTGATAACAAAGTAAATGTGAAAATGGACAGCTTGACTAGTTCCCTTGTCTATATTGTCACATCAAACTGATCATGAAGTATTTTTGATTTTTGATTTTTTGATTTTTATTTGGGAAAAAAAAACGTTTTTGAAGTAAAATTAGTCTTTGGTAAATGAAGTATTTTATTATTTGGGTAATGAATACAAATTTTTTTTCCCAAGAATTTTGAAATTTCACGAAACGTATATCCTTTACTGTAAAAGGCGTTAAAAGATTGTTATATATGTATTTGAATGCAAGTGATTAACATATATTCCATTTAATAAGAAAACACATTAAATTTATTCGTACCCTTTATTTGATCTCTTAAATGAACTGATGTCTTTGCAGTGTAAAACTTGATTCAGTATGTGTATTTTTATATCTTTCAACCACCGCATTTTCACCGTTTTGTACATGTATTACAAAGTTACCAATGTACGTGTGTTCAAATATATATAATTGTTTAATGGGTAAGTCGGACCTTCCAGTGGTACACAACTAAACATTTACTACACGTAAAGTAGGGACTTTTATAATCGGATGTGAAAACTTGTGCTTATTCCGATTAGAAGGTTTTCATATATGCTTATATCTAAAATCCAGAATACATCGCGATAACCATCTTTTTATTTATTTATTTATTTATTTATTTATTTATTTATTTGCATAGCGTTGTTCTTAATTTTACGTATAGTTATATACCTAATAACCTCACAGCACATTTTTTTTTGTTTTAGGGGGAATTAATACTAGCAGATAATGCCACAGTAAGAATGTTTATGTCTGATGAAGAAGGAATCAGATATTTCAGATTAAGTCCAAGGATTGTGCAGTGCTATTCAGCGCTTGTCTATCATGAAAATAAACGGAACAAGGAAAATGGTAAGACTTTACTACACAAATGGTTTTGAAAATGAAAATTAAGTAATTGTTTGAAAGATTACTCTCTCTAACACACACACACACACACACACACACACACACACACACACACCAATCCTTAATAGATACATCAAATTCTTGCTGTCTTTGTTTTCAACGAAGATTTGTATTTCGTCAGTAACTATAAAATTTCATCAAGCATGGGTTAATAAAACAAATAGACGTCTCCAAGGTCCATCACTACAAGTCTCGTTCTGGTCGGTCTACGCCTCCAACAACTAAAATAGTGATAATCTTGCACCAAACTTAGCGTAGATTTCAATAATTTTTTCATTCATCTTTGCTGAAGAGAATGGGGCCTCGGTGGCCGAGTTGTTTAAAACGGGCGCTTACAATGCTTCTACCGCTAAGTTTCGACTCCGACTCGGACAGATCCTAAGGTGATAAGGTTTATCAGTCGCTTGCCTGAGGTCGGTAGTTTTCTCTTAGCACTCGGCTTTTCCCCACCAGCACATAACTGAACTCCTCAATGAAAGTACAGGATATCGACTGGGGCGTGAAACTTTATTAATCAGTCACATCTTAAGGAGAAGATCAATTCAGTGATTTTCACAGTTTAATAGGATTAATTTTTTATATCGTAAACATGAATTTATCGCTACTTTAAAGCACGATATTATACAATTATAGTATGGTGATGAGGTTGATATGTGTTTTATCGACTGAAACAATCGATATCGACCGAGGACGTAGTCCGAGGTTGATATCGATTTTCTTCAGTCGATAAAACATATTGACCGAAATCACCGTGCTACAATTGCTTTATTATTAAATCCGACCATAAATATGTTGTTTCACCTTCAAAAATAAAGATCAAACATTCTTATATCAACAATAACATGTACGCTTGGACGCCATTTGAAAACAATGAATACAAACGATCACGGAAGAACCCAGGCACGTGCTCCTATTCAATATGATGTTTTTGCACGCGCTTCTGTGCAATATGATATTTATCGCAAACCACGTGATGCAATCTAAGCCAATGGGAATGTTAAAATAATATGATTTAGTTTTAAATTTTTTTATCAGCGGTATTAGGCATCAACCGAAAACCAGGTTAAGATTAATTAATGATGATTTTTATTAACACATTTACAGTTATTTTGTATTTATTATTTTTTTTAATTTTAGACCCTGATATAAATATTGAAGTGATACGTGGGTATGTTTCTAACTCTGAACAAGCTGGACTTTTCGAGGATTCAGACAAACGTTACAATACGCATACACTTGGTGTTGCCATGCAGATTAAATATTCAGCTGGATCTCCAGACTCCCATACTCCAGCTAGACTTGCACAGAGAGTAATCGATAAGTGTAGTCCAATATTTAACGAAGACGACGAACGTGTCGGTATCGGACTGTATAGTAACAGTATATTTGTTGATATCAGAAGCCCAGATGATGATCTTATTTGGGTTGAAAAGAATGAACTGATACCAGGTGGTATGACGCTTGAGCAATATAGCGATCATATGTACAAGAGAGCCGAATTAGCAATTCGTAAGTGACTCTATTATTTTAAATTGTAACTTTTCTTTTTTTCAAAAATCATTCCTCATAAGCCCTAATGATTTTTAAAAAACCAAAATTATTCTTGATATATTTAACGTCCTATACATCTATGTTTTGTTAATCTCAATTTTCAATTCACACATGACGATATAGCTAGCTAGACAAGAAGTGCTCTACCTCTCAGAAGCACTCGGTCCCACTTCTTTTTGGTGAAAGTTCACGTGTTCAATTTAATTTGCCAGTTTTCATATTTTTTTCTCCGCTTTTAGGATTCTGATATGAAAATAGGCAGGTAATATGAGTTTGATTTATCATAATTTTAATTTATTTTTAAAAAAGGAATTTGTATTTCCGATTATTTTCTAGTTAGAATAATGATAATCACGACTATTAACGTACAAACAAAATGTGTTAATAGACATGTGTTCATACATTTTTATTTGTAATCAGTCATAAAAAAAGAAAAAGTGTTTTTTCTCCTATTAAAACGTAAAAGTCTTTGAGTGTAATATTTATCTGTGACAATCACCGAGTCGAAAATTTTCTTAGAAAAAAATATTAACAAACTAGTCATATAATTTTGTTTTTCAGAAAATCGCATAATTGATCCTGATGATTTTGACGAAGCTTGTAACTTAGCTATAGTACCTATGATACAGTCATTTGATTACACGTATAAGTTACCGGAAGTTGTATTACGTAAGCGCAAGCGAAGAGCTGCCAGCAATAAATGTGTACCAAAAAGTGACACGGATTTCTGTCTTGCAACAACAAAACATCGCGAGGCAGAAGTAAACGAGATTTGGAAGGAAATGAACAGAAAACATCTTTATGCTAAAGATATGCGTACTGCGCTAGAAGGCTGTTTCGGGGCTTGTGGAACTTGCTTAGAAGGTAATGCTAGCTTGTTGTATGCAATGTATTTATTTGTTACATGACTTAGGGGCTATTTTCGGTAACGTATTCACAGGCAGTAGTAAACTCACTTAATATAGACAAAATGCATTTTCATCTAATATGACGTAAATTACTTTTTTATACAAATCGCAATTTTGCGGCGAATTTTGTACCTGTCAAGATACTATCATTTATATTAAATTGCTATTTCTGGAAAAAAGCGAGAACCATAAACAAACTAAAAATTGGGATTCGTTCGCGTAGGACTCGAACCTTAGAGGTATTCTGATCCTTCAGCACGTGGTCAAGGTAACTTTGCCACCTAGAACCAAACGCACTTTAAACTTAGAGGGTTTTTCTGTTGGATGTGTGTGAAAGCAATATGCATACGCACACCAACTAAAAATTGATTAGGATTCGTCCACGTTGGGACTCAAACTTTTAAAGCACTCTGATCCTCCAGCACGCGGTTAAGGTCTTTGTCACCTAGAACCGAATGCACTTTGAATTTAGAGTTTTTCAGAAGTGTTTGAAAGCAAGTAATATTAACAAATTTGGATTTGAAAGAGTCCTTGGTTTAGAATTAATAACATGTAGCAACAAAGATTATTTTACCACTTAACTGAATGTTTTGTTTTCATGCGTATTTTTCGTCTTTCTTAGAAACATAACATGTACTCCCAGACATACATTTTGTATCTTGTTTTTATTTTATTTTATTTTATTTTTTCCTGTTTGTATTGGCTCTTGCCTAGCCCAAGTCATTTACTTGAGTTTTGTTTAATATTAAAATAACCGTAACTGTCTTTATTCGATGATCTCTCTCATTCAGAATCCATGACATTTATCAATCCGTTGCATATAAGATTGTAATAAATCATTATGTGCTATTTCAGGAAGTATCTATGATGAAAAACGACGACATTGTAGTATTCTTATACACCGTATGAATTTTGGGACAATGAATAATTCTCCAGATAATACTAACTTTTTCGCTAGAGATAACATGGAGACCAGAAAATATGCTTGCACAGGAGGACATCATTGCCTGATGAGAGCGCCAGTATTTTCCATTCTTGGTGGGTTGAATACTATCATTTGTTTCCTTAACATTCTATTGTATTTTCGTCATACACAGAGTTAAATAATTTTGTTCATGATATCTAGCCTAAAAAAATTGGAAGAGAATAAGTGGTTTTTTTTTTTTTTTTTGTTGTTGTTGTTGTTGTTGTTGTTGTTGTTGTTGTGTGTGTGTGTGTGTGTGTGTGTGTGTGTGTGTGTGTGTGTGTTAAAAATGTTCAGCAATTTCATTCTAATACTAATGACGCAGAAACCTAAAAATTTGTAATTTTAAAGTATTTTATGAGTTAATTAACCAAGTCAATGAAATTGGAATAACATATTATTTGTAAAGCTTTTAAAAAAGAAGACGGTTTCAAAATATGTAAACCAAAAAGTTAACTTTATCAGGCCTATTTGACCGAACATCTATAGTCGGTTATTGAAATCTAATCAAAATTAAAAAAAACAATGAAGCCTTGCACTTTGAAGAGTATTGTTTAAAAAATAGTTTTCATGACTTTCATTTACCCGGCCTCACTTCCTTGATGGAAATTCACGTTTATAACATATTTTGCCGGTTTGCGGAGTTTTTGCTTTGTTTTTGGGATTGTGGTGTGGGCGCGGGCTGGTGCGTTTGTTTTATTTATTACAATTTTTGTAAACAATCCCGTATAAACTATAGACCAGTCGGTAGGACAGGCAGTAAAAAGTTTTTTATAAAATCAAGGTGAGGTATTTATTTAAAACAATGAAATGGTTTTAAGTTTTATAACTCATTTTCTAAGTCATGGCGTTTGTTTTTAATGATATTTTAAGCTCCTTCGATAAAAAGACTATATCGGCCAGACCCATCGAAAAGTGTTGAAGAAGAAATATATTCCTCAGAAGAAAACCCATCACCTTTGTTGCCATTGTTGGACGAACTTTATGCTATTCATGCCAAAGGAGCTGTATCTTTCTGGGTGGCCGATGAGAAAGACATGACTTCGATGAAGGAACCCCTAATGGTAAGTCTATCTTGATAAAAGTATTTGGTTCTCACAGGTATATTTATACCACAGCGTTCTGTTTCCAGCCTTCAAATTAATATCCTAGTAATGAGAACCATATAATACCAATTAAAACGTACCATGCTAAATATCTTGAAAAGTAAATTAACCCAGGGGTCAACTTTCAGTTTCATGTAAATGTAACAATTTCCTTTGCCGTTTTGTTTTAAAACACTTTTTTCAAAACTTAAATGATACTTTATGTTGAACATTTTGATTCTTCAATTAAATATGAACAAAAACAATTCAAAATAAGCATTAAATTCCGTCTTGATAAAATTGAAATTTTCTGCCATTTTTTGTTATTCTGTTGTAGTGTTCATTGTAGTTCTGAAGATGTTATAAAAATCTTGGAACAGAAATGAGCGTACAGGATATTTAAGAATGAAATTGAAATTAATTTTGCAAATTAATACTGGTCGCGTGATGATATATATTGTAGTTGTTTGAGGTAAACGAAAGTAATAATTACTCTCTATACTAAAATGTTTTTTTAAAGTTAAGCTATTTTACCATATAATGCGTATATAAATAAATAACGCAAATACCAGTTAAATTTTTACATGTGCCAGATAGGCAAAATGCGGAATTTTATTCCTCATCAATGACACTAAACCGAAAAGTTTGATAGATAAAAATCATAAGCCAAACAATTGAAAATTAATGAATCTAAATTTCCAAAATTATATAAATCCAAATCCAGCTAAGGAATATTTTGCACGAGGGAACAAACCTTAGTTTTAAATAAATTTCAAATTTATGTATATCTTTCATGTTAACAGGTAGCCATGATGTACAACAAAAATGTAACTGATATAAATATATACGTTACAAACAGCATCAGTAAGGAGCCAGTCAATGCCCTTGTTGAGAGTTACGTCATGGAGATGTCAACCACCGGATGTCCTTTGTACACTAGGGAGACCTTGTCTCCTTTCAAAGTTTTAGACGTCCCACACCGTAAGTTAATAATGATTGTTGTTTCAATGAAGATTAAATGTATTTTAATAACAACCGTACCATTCGAAAATTTGTCGAAACAAAAACAAATTCAAACATGGAAAGCTGGCAAATTAAGCTAAATTTGCACTTCGAAATCACAAACAAATAAATAAAAGAATGAATAACATATAGATTTTAAAATTGAAAATTTGGTTTGACTAAAAAAGATTGTTTACTTATCATGTCACAAAAAATGAATTGAAATTTTGTTATCTGGGTAATTTGAGTATGGCTATCACTCGGTCCTGAAATTCTTTTCATACTGACACAGTGCGCTTTACAAATGACTTCTGTTTAAGTTGCTTTATTTTTGACAGTGAATTATGCAAAACTTTTATGGAAAATGCAATCAACTTGATTTAAGTTTAGACAAGTCGTGATTATAGTGTTGGTATACTGACTGTATGAAATACCAAACTACTCGGTCAGAATGTTTTTCTTTTTTTTATCTTTTTTCTGTTTCTTTTATAGAATATTTTGTTAATTGTTCATGGTTGTTGCCAACCATTTTGATAGATAACATACTTTTAGATAACATACTCCGATAAATGAAGTTTAGAGGCTGTAAAGATAAAGATGTCTGTTTGTTCATAGAGCTTCACAACCTTTATGTTCAATCTTACTATGATGAATTCCTTTTTAAAATTACCGCTTTAGTTTTACTGGTATCAGGGTTACCATATTTATCATTTCATTTGATTAAACTGCCATCGTTGATAGATATGGTTTTGACTTCTCTTCTTGCTGAAAACTTTTTTGTAGTTTGAGAAATATTCAAAATAGCCGATATGCCATGAAGACTACAAACATACATAATTTCTGTTTAATAATTAGATTTCTTAACAACTATAATTTTTTAAAACTTTCTTTCACGTTTATAACATGGATGGAATATTCGATTATGCTCCGATAATTTTTTTTACCCGCATTCCAATATTAATATGTAATGACAATTTTATTTTATTTTTTAGATATTTCAAAACGATCTGTTACTGATGAAGATAATACAAAAGAGAAGCTTTTGATGAATAGAATCAATTATGCCTTCAGTCATATGGAGCTCTGAAATATTAAATGAAAAAAATAATAGAACTGATTTATTGACAGACGTGTAGCAAACGTCTTCTTTATAATCTTCACCCACATGCCAATATTATTTTAGCACATCAACTTTTTTGCTAGTTTTTTTTAATTTCTGCAATATTCATTATATATATTTGTATCGCGAAACCTAAAAATGTATTCTAAAATCAATGTTAAGAAATTCGTACTGTCTTGTTTGCATCATAATTTGGAAATCTCCAAAGATCTGTTTAAACGTTTTCGTATTTATTCGTAAAACAATACGATTCGCTAGCACAAAGAATAGAATAATTCAGTTTTCATTTCAAAGTATATCTAAAAAACAAAGAAAAAACAAACCTTTATCTATAGCTCTAACGGGTTAATCAAACGTTAATTAAAATTTTAGAAAAATGAACTTTTTGATTTTTTTGTAATGATGTTTGCCAGTATACCATGTGGTCAGTATTTCAAAATTTAAAGTAAGAAGTTTGAAAAAAGTATCACTCTTAAATTCGAAAAAATAGCGCCATTCAATTGGAAAACGTCAACTGACGTGATTTCGAATTCAAAAAGAAATTATTTTTATGTCGCAAAGACTTGAGTGGTGGTCATTTAGCACGATGCCGGACACCATTGGTTTTTATTTTTTATATTGTACATGCATTTGCAAAATTTACACCATATTATTATTATTATTATATATATATATATATATATATATATATATATATATATATATATATATATATATATATTTTGTTTTTTTTCCAATTCCTTTACATTTCGTTGTGAGAATACTAAGTAGTTAAATTCTCATGAACATTCAAGCTTAGAAACGGACATATATTTTTATATTTACAATTTCTTATTTTGGTTTTACAGTATTTTTAATTGAAAATTTTCCTTATTTTTTTACCGTATCGTCACAGTTGCTTAATTCAAACATTGAAAAAAAGAACATAAATAATTTTATAACACTGACTTAATTTCATGAAATTTTTCCGTCCAAAATTTATTTCTGTGATAATATATAGTAGATTTCTTTTTTATTTATTAACGAAAACATTTCTTAATGAAAATTCAATGTTAATAAAAATACATTTATAATACATTTTTATTAAACACATGTCTGTGGTATTCTTTTTTTAGCTAACCTGACCGAAAGGTCATGTGAGCTTATGGCATGGCGCGGCGTGCGTGCGTGCGTGCGTGCGTGCGTCATTAACATCTATTTTCGACTTCTCCAAAACTGCTGCACAGATTTCAATGATACTTGGTCAGAAGCATATATGGGCCGGTGCAATTCAGATTTGTTCATGGCGTTGCCATGGCTACCAAAACTAGGTCAAGGTGACCTAGGGGTCCAAAAATCTTAAAAAAATCTTTTTCTCCAAAACCGATGATGAGAGAAAAAATCTGATGTGATATTTGGCTTCTCTAGGGTCTTTAGCCTATAGTTTGTTCATTTCGTGAAATTTGGTCGAAAAATGGGTTACTCGTTTTTGCGTTTAATTTTAAAAAATTCGTAAAATGGCTTCAAATTGTTATAACTTGACTATTTGAACAGATAATGACATGGGGTTTTCAGTTTTGACTTTTTCTTAAAATGACCTTAAAATTAGGGTTAAGGTCACAAATCAAGGTCATGACCTAATTTGTGATTTATGCAGTTTTAGGCAATTTTCTTGCAAATATTAAGAGATACACCAAATCAAATCATTGTTAAAATGTTCATAATGACAAAATTTAAAACAGTACCAAGTTTCGTAACTATATGATAATCCATGTAGAAGTTGTTGCCCCTGAAATGTTATTTTTGGCTTTTAAATACCAAAATTGTGCATAAGCTTGAAAACTATAATCTTTTTGTATATGCATGTATATTAGAATATTGTATGTATTGTGACAATGATCATTTTGCTATATGGTTCAAGTCATATGTTCAAAGGTCAAGGTCACAGCTGCAAAAGAAGACATAAATTGCTAATTATCTTGAAACCTGTTAACTTTTTGTATAGGCATGTATATTAAAATTGTAGGAATTGATATGACAATCATTTTGATATATGGTTCACGGTCATATGTTCAAAGGTCAAGGTCACAGCTGAAAAAGAAGACATAAATTGCTAATTATCTTGAAAACTGTTTACTTTTTATATAGGCAGGTATATTAGAATATTGTAGGTATTGTGACAACGATCATTTTGATAAATGGTTGACGGTCATATGTTCAAAGGTCAAGGTCACAGCTGAAAAAGAAGACATAAATTGCTAATTATCTTGAAACCTGTTAACTTTTTGTATAGGCATGTATATTAAAATTGTAGGAATTGATATGACAATCATTTTGATATATGGTTCACGGTCATATGTTTAAAGGTCAAGGCCACAGCTGCAAAAGAAGACTTAAATTGTTAATTATCTTGAAAACTGTTAACTTTTTGTATAGGCATATATATTACAATATTGTAGGTAATGAAGCAACAATCATTTTGATATATGGTTCAAGGTCATGTGTTCAAAGGTCAAGGTCAAAGCTGAAAAAGAAGACATAAATTGCTAATTATCTTGAAAACTATTAACTTTTTGTATTGGCATGTATATTAGAATATTGTAGGAATTGATATAGTGATCATTTTGATATATGGTTCAAGGTCATATGTTCAAAGGTCAAGGTCACAGCTGCAAAATAAGACTTTATTTGCTAATTATCTTTAAAATTTAACTTTTTGTATAGGCATTTATATTAGAATATTGTAGGTATTGCAGCAACAATCATTTTGATAGATGGTTTAAGGTTATGTGTTCAAAGGTCAAGGTCACAGCTGCAAAAGAAGACATAAATTGCTAATTATCTTGACAACTATTAACTTTTTATATTGGCATGTATATTAGAATATTGTAGGTATTGACATGGTGATCATATCTGTTTCAAGGTCATATGTGTTCAAAGGTCAACGACATAGATGTATAAGTATACTAAAATTTGTTAATTATTTGGAAATTATTCATTGCATTACAGTAACTTCATGCATATTATATATGCTACTTATAAATGAAATGTGACTGGATATATTTCTGATTAAGTTTTGTGGGCGTTCTTAACTTGAGAAAACTTGTAAAGTTTCTGTACCTAATATATTGTCTTTTGCGCTTTGCAAACAATTTTGGACATATCCTCAGGTGAGCGTTAAGGCCCATGGGTCTCTTGTTAAATTAAAATATTATTGCATAGACGTTTTATTTTTTTATAAATACTTTTCAGAAACACGAGTGTTGACAATGTTAAATGCGCATTGTATGCACATAGTTATAATTTTCTTCGGTAAATTCTCAGTTAATTTTTCAGTGTTTTTTTTTTTTTTTTTTTTTTTTTTTTTTTTTTTTTTTGTGGCACAGTAATAGAGCGTCCTCCTTGTAAGCAAGAGGTTTTAACTCTATTTATCCCTTCAAATTTGCTGCTGTTATGAATATCTGATAAAATGTTATTGAAACAAAATTACAAGAACAACAACTTTCAGTCAAAATAACGACGCAAGCGTTTGTACTAAAGTTGAAGAAATATATATTTTGATGACATTACAATAGAAGAAAAATATTAAACGATCGCACCACCAATACGCATTTACAAAGAATATTTTTCGAAATAAATGCCATTCAATTTAGCAACATTTTTAAACTGGACAAACAAATAAAGATCTATAATATTGATTTTTTCAAAACAGTTTTACAGCTTTCCTGAATATGCAGTCTAAGGATTTTTTGCTATCACAATTTTAAATCTAAGACAATACTGATTTGGTTTAGCTGGACTTTGTTCTTTAGGAATAAGAACATTATTCTAATCTACTCCAATTTAAGTTATATTCGTTTTAATTTTCTAAAGTCATTTTGCATAAAGCAATGAAAGTCATTATAGAAGTTTGTTACTTCAAGAAGGATCCTTTCTCTTCTAGCGAATTTGTTGAATAGTATGACAACAATCAATTTCTCCAAAAAAATCTAAAATTAATTGTCAGAGAATAGACAAACAATATGCATTCTGAATACCTTAAGAGGTGGTAGGATCAATTAAATTACGATTTTACGTAATTAAAACGTTATGAATTTCATTTTAAACGAGTTACATACTCAAACATACAAAGCATTACCCTTTAAGCTTTACTTTCTGTCAGCTTCTTGTTACATAAACAAGTTTTCGACCGCACAGCCCCTTTGTCTATTGGCCACCCTACTTTTTGTCATAACGGCCTGTCCGATTACATTTTATTTATAAAGCTTAGCCATGTTTTACATATAGTCAAATGAAAATTTCAAACTAAAAAAATGACAGTTTTTTTTCATGGTACTTCTTACAACTAATACAATTAACATGAAAATGAGTACATTGTTATCAATTTCTCGTTAATGTCGGCAACAATGTATGTAAATTGCCGGCGTTGTTTCATTGCAAAATCATCTTGTTTCTAACTATGATAGTCTTTTGTAAAAAGGATCATTGACAAGTCATGATAAAATACAGACCAAAGAAACAAAAAAGAGTTTAGAAAAGTACTGAATTGATGTACAAAGCCAAGATCAAACAAATGTAAAATAAAAAAAAACATCCTGCTGGGTAAGCCTGATAATGTTGAATTTATGTGTAATATCTGGACATCACAAGACCTGCAATTTCTAAACGTTTCTAGAGAAAAATCTAGCAAAAATATTTTTTCGATAGTTCACTTATAATAAGGTTAACTTTCAATATACATCTCTTACATTAAAGTATTGAACGTATTTATCATCAATGAATCTATAACTAACTGGGAGGTATCAAATGATTTAAGTGAGATGGTAAAAATTCAAATATATATGCGTTTTTTATTCATAAAGCATAAAATATAAGATAAGAAAGCTGAATTATTAAAACGCTTATGTAAGCTCGCGGTACAAATCATGGTCGCGTCTGACTACGACCTCAAACTGTTCTTTCACCTAGCAACCTGTATTTAGACATGAAAGCAACAAGTCCTCCATGAAAAGATAATAAAACCGATGATCCTTTCCTTGATATGTGTAGACCGATAAAACAAACATCCCAATACGCACAAAAAAAAAAATTGCTTCGTTTTCGAAGCTAGTTTAAGAGTGTTATATTCTAAGCCAATAAGTTCAATTGTATTTTATTGATGTAATAACTAGTCATAATATTATTCATACAACATAATGTCCCATCTTAGTTATTTATGAAAACCCATCTTAGTTATTTATAAAAACAAATCAGCTAAATTGATTCGAGTTTCCATGTTTGTCTTCAACCAAATCGTAAATTTTAAAAAATGCACTGGTTTATGAATGTTTATGAATGGACCTTAAATTACGATTTTACGTAATTAAAACGCTATGAATTTTATTTTAAACGAGTTACATACTCAAACAGAAAAAGCATAACCTTTTAAGCTTTACTTTCTGTCAGCTTCTGATTATCATAAACAAGTTTTCCACCGCACAGCCCCTTTGGCTATTGGCCACCCTATTTTTTGTCATAACGGCCTGCCACCTTGACGTAGTGCTAATTAAAAATAATCTGATGCCGCTGCATATTTAGGATTGATATGCCGATCTAAGTTTTGAAGATCCAATGGTTATTCCAAATAAAGCGCTTAAGATTAAAAATCACAAAACATAATTTTATAGACCTGAACAAAACGAACAGCAAGTGTCATAAGTAAAGATAATTGAGGTTTGTAAGGCTCTCCATTAATCTACTAAATCACTAAAAGTTTTGTTTAATGATTAAAGTTATTCACTTTGTCAGTTTCTAAAGAATGAAAAAAATATTGTCCGATTCCATTTTATTTATAAAGGTTAGCCATGTTTTACATATAGTCAAATGAAAATTTAAAACTTAAAAATGACAGTTTTATACCATGGTATTTCTTAAAGCTAATACAATTTACATGAAAATGAGTACAATATAACAATTAAAAACTTCTGACTAAAAATACAATGACACTAAAACGAAAATTACAATTTAATAATATTTGACCCATCAATTTCTTTTAAATGTCGGCAATAATGTATGTAAATTGCCGGCGTTGTTTCATTGCAAAATCATCTTGTTTCTTACTATGATAGTCTTTGGTTAAAAGGATAATTGACCAGTCATGATAAAATACAGACCAAAGAAACAAAAAAGAGTTTAGAAAAGTACTGAATTGATGTACAAAGCCAAGATCAAACAAAGGTAAAATAAAAAAAATCCTGCTGGGTTAGCCTGATAATGTTGAAACAACTGAATTTATGTGTAATATCTAGACATCGCGATACCTGCAATTTCTAAACGTTTCTAGAGAAAAATCTAGCAAAAATATTTTTTCGATAGTCCACTTATAATAAGGAAAACTTTCAATATACATCTCTTACATTAAAGTATTGAACGTATTTATCATCAATGAATCTATAACTAACTGGGAGGTATCAAATGATTTAAGTGAGATGGTAAAAATTCAAATATATTGGTATGTGTAGACCGATAAAACAAACATCCCAATACGCACAAAAAAATTTGCTTCGTTTTCGAATCTAGTTTAAGAGTGTTATATTCTAAGCCAATAAGTTCAATTGTATTTTATTTATGAAAACCCATCTTAGTTATTTATGAAAACAAATCAGCTAAATTGATTCAAGTTTCCATGTTTGTCATCAACCAAATCGTAAATTTAAAAAAAAGCACTGGTTTATGAATGTTTATGAATGGACCATAGCAAATGATCTGTAGTCACCTAATTCGTGCTCTTCTTTTCCTCTAGTATGTAGTGCGTCTAGTGCTTCTGAAACCAGACAGCACACATACTCGTTAGTATTCTCGCCGTTTGATCCAATATAAAAGAAAATTCCTAAAATTGAATTGTCTTGCATGTTGTGGTAACATACCAAGGCTCCACTATCACCAGGCTCTCCACATGGTTTGTCTGTTACAGAACGGATAATGTACTCTCTGCGGAAATGATTTCTTCTTGGACTGTTTCGAACTCGAATGGACTGCTTTCTGTCAAACATACAATATCGTAAATTAGTAGTGGCTCCCCATTTATACAATTTTTATGTTGAATCTGTGAAAAATCCCTTCCTAGAAACACCTGCATCTGTACAGCATTTTGGTTTGGACAATAGACACTTTCATCACACTCTTCTAAGCGATCCTGGACAATTTCAAAAGCTGCTATGTCAATAAATGCACCCGAAACATCATCTCCATTTACGGACATTACTTTTGACGGTATTCCTAATTGTTTTCCATCTTCAGTGAACACCGCCTCAGCATTGCGTACAACATGCTCACACGTATATCCAACTAAAACACTGTCACCTTTAATTCCAAAACATCCCAATGTACCATACGAATTTGTATGATTATAAATTTTATTTCCTGGTTTGACATGAGTCACTAGATTCCCTTTATTGATCTTTGTATCAATTTTAATCTCGTATCCAGTTTCTTCTTTTAGATCTTTTAGATATTTTTCATCGAAGGCATCCTCCTTGTCAACACATACATGGAGTTTTTCATCCTTCAAAAAATATGAGTTGACGGCTTGATATCTAAAAATGATATAAATGTAATTGAAGATGTGTATTTTTCTCTATGAATAAGGAAAAAAAACAACTCTAGCTAAGTAAAACATATATATGGGATATATAATTATATTACACAAATACCTGTTAAATTTTGATATTCCTCATAAGTGACACTTGAAGCAAAACGTTTGTAAGATAAACAAGAGGCCCATGGGCCTTAACGCTCACCTGAGGATATGGCCAAAATCATTGGCAAAAATACATACAATATTCTAATATACATGCCTATACAAAAAGTTAAATAGTTTCCAAGATAATTAACAATTTCAGTATTTTTATGCACCTATGACCTTGACCTTTGAACGTATGACCTTGAGTCATATATCACAATGATCGTCATGTCAATACCTACAATATTCTAATATATATTTCTCTTCAAAAAGTTAACAGTTTTCAAGATAATTAACAATTTCAGGCTCTTTATGCACCTATGACCTTGACCTTTCAATGTATGACCTTGAGTCATATATCAAATTGATCGTCATGTCAATACCTACAATATTCTAATATATATGCCTTTGCAAAAAGTTAACAGTTTTCATGATAATTAACAATTTGAGTCTTTTTATGCATCTATGACCTTGACCTTTGAACGTATGACCTTGAGTCATATATCAAAATGATCGTCATGTCAATACCTACAATATTCTGTTATATATGTCTATACAAAAAGTAAATAATTCAATATAATTAACAATTTTAGAATTTTTATGCACCTATGACCTTGCCCCTTTAACGTATGACCTTGAGTCATATTTCAAAATGATCGCCATGTCCATCTTTACAATATTCTAATAAATATGCCGATGAAAAAAGTTACCAGTCTCCAAGATAATTAATAATTTGAGTCTTTTTATGCATCTATGACCTTGGCCTTTAAACGTATGACCTTTAGTCATATATCAAAATGATCGTCATGTCAATACATACAATATTCTGATATATATGTCTATACAAAAAGTTAATAATTTCCAAAATAATTAACAATTTCAGGTTTTCTATGCATCTTTTACCTTGACCTTTGAACGTATGACCTTGAGTCATATATCAAAATGATCGTTATGTCAATACCTACAATATTCTATTATATATGCCTATGCAAAAAATTAATAGTTTTCAAGCTAATGCACAGTTTTAGTTTTCAAAAGCAGGGGCAACAACTCCTATATGCATTATCATATAGATAACCAAACTTTGTATCTTTTTGAATTTTGTCATTCTGAACATTTTCACAATGTTTTGATATTATATATCTTTAAATTTTTTGAAGAAAATAGCCTTAAAATTACAAACTAGGTCATGACCTTGAACTTTGACCTTGATCCTATTTTGAAGGTTATTTTAAGAAAAATTCAAAACTGAAAACCCCATGTCACTATCTGTTCAAGTAGTCAAGTTATAACAATTTGAAGCCATTTTACGAAATTTTTAAAAATCAAACGCAAAAACCCATTTTCCACCAAATATCACGAAATGAACAAACTATAGGCTTAAGACCCTAGAGAATCCAAATATCACATCAGAGTTTTTCTCCCATCATCGGTTTCGGAGAAGAGGATTTTTTAAGATCTTTGGACCCCTATGTCACCTTGACCTAGTTTTGGTAGCCATGGCAACGGCATGAACAAATCTGAAATGCACCGGCCCGTATATGCTTCTGACCAAGTATAATCGAAATCTGTCCAGCAAGTTTGGAGGAGAAGTCGGAAATAGGTGTTAACGACGCACACACGCACGCACACACAAGCACACACGCACACACATACGCACACACGCAAGCACGCACACACACACGCCGCGCCATGCCATAAGCTCACATGGCCTTTCGGTCAGGTGAGATAAAAAATAACCAAAACAGTCACAATTGAATGAATCAAAAGCTTAAAAAATTATATGAATCCAAATCCGGCTAAGAAATGCTGTTCATAAGTGAACAAACCTTAGTTTTATATAAATTTAAAAACAAGAGGCCCATGGGCCTTAACGCTCACTTGAGTATATGTCCAAAATTGTTTGCAATGCGCAAAAGACAATATATTAGGTACAGAAACTTTACAAGTTTTCTTAAGTTAAGAACTGCCACAAAACTTAATCAGAAATATATCCACTCACATTTCATTTATAAGTAGATTATATAATATGCATGAAGTAACTGTAATGCAATGAATAATTTCCAAATCATTTACAAATTTTAGTATACTTATGCAACTATGTCCTTGACCTTTGAACATATATGACCTTGAACCATTTATGATTGCCATGTCAATACCTACAATATTCTAATATATATGCCAATACAAAAAGTTAATAGTTTTCAAGATAATTAGCAATTTTTGTCTTCTTTTGCAGCTGTGGCCTTGACCTTAAAACATATGACCTTGAACCATATATCAAAATGATCGTCATATCAATACCTACAATATTCTAATTTAAATGCCTATACAAAAAGTTAACAGTTTTCAAGATAATTAGCAATTTATGTCTTCTTTTGCAGCTGTGACCTTGACCTTTGATCATATGACCTTAAACCATATATCATAATGATTGTTGTCACAATACCAACAATATTCTAATATACATGCCTATACAAAAAGATTATAGTTTTCAAGCAAATGCACAATTTTGGTATTTAATTTCAGGGGCAACAACTCCTACATGGATGATCATATAGTTAAGAAACATGGTACCTCTTTAAATTTTGTCATGCTGAACATTTTAACAATGATTTGATTTCTTGTATCTCTTAATATTTGCAAGAAAATTGCCTAAAACTGCATAAATCACAAATTAGGTCATGACCTGGATTTGTGTCCTTGACCCTAATTTAAAGGTAATTTCAAGAAAAAGTCAAAACTGAAAACCCCATGTCATCTGTTCAAATAGTCAAGATATAACAATTTGAAGCCATTTTACGAAATTTTTTAAATTAAACGCAAAAACGCGTAACCCATTTTTCCACCAAATATCACGAAATGAACAAACTATAGGCTTAAGACCCTAGAAAATCCAAATATCACATCAGATTTTTTCTCCCATCATCGGTTTTGGAAAAGAAGATTTTTTAAGGTTTTTGGACCCCTAGGTCACCTTGACCTAGTTTTGGTAGCCATGGCAACGCCATGAACAAATCTGAATTGCACCAGCCCATATATGCTTCTGACCAAGTATCATTGAAATCTGTCCAGCAGTTTTGGAGGAGAAGTCGAGAATAGGTGTTAACGACGCACGCACACACGCACGCTCGCACGCACGCACACGCACGCACATACGCACGCACATACACACGCCGCGCCATGCCATAAGCTCACATGACCTTTCAGTCAGGTGAGCTAATAAAGACGGCTGAAAATTAAAAAGAGTATATGATTTAAAAAATATGTACTGATTTAAAATTGACGTGCGTATGTAAATAAATCAAAAATGTGAAATTAATTATAACAGTTTAATTATATTTTGCATAAATATTATTAAAACATTATAGTTATTACCTTGATAAGATAACTTTGGCTGCAAGTGAAATATCCTCTTTTTGTTCAGTCATTAAAGCTTCATAGCATTTCTCTAGCTGGGTTGCATCTGTTTGCAAGTTTGCCTTTGAGGCTATATCTGAAAACCTAGTGATTATGTGTTCGAGTTCAACTTCTAGACACTCGGAAATTTTATTTGGAAGTTCAAATTCGTCCATAAAGAAACAGTCGTATTGACGAATTTTAATATTCGCAGGAAAACATTCTACGTTTTTGATACAATTTGTTATATTCTCTATGATATTCACATCGTCGATTGTTCCTATGCCTGGAGTGCTGTCTGTATTGACTACATAAATAATTTTTGCCAACTCTTCTTGGGTCAACAAATCAACCATTTGTCGGATAAGCTGAATCGACTGTAATATATATATATATATATATATATATATATATATATATATATATATATATATATATGAATGTGTGGGTGTGTGTGTGTGTGTCTGTCTGTGTTGTCCTATAGAAAATTATATATCAACAGTTTTCAAGTATTATTTTTCAAATTTACATGTTAGTTATTACCTTTCTATCATTATTGTAAAGTAAACACTTTATATTTTTACGGTAACAGCAATTTCTTATTTTAAATGCCACTTTTTGAATTTATCAAATTTGAAAAAAATGTTTGCAATGAAAATTAAATTATTTTTCTTTCTTTAAAGATTTGAACTTTGAAAGAAACGAAATGTTTTTGATAATATCCTAAACGGTAGCGGATTTAAGTATAAAAAAGACAATGCCAACAACTCCAACCTCAAGAAAAAAATTACAAATCATTGTTTTCTAATTATTTTTACATTTAGATGACATAACTTTTAACGTATTATAGCAGTCACTAAAATTCAGTCATACGCATAAATTTTGTTACTTAGAACTTTCAATTTACCTAACATCAATATTCTGTGGGGTTTTGTTGTAGTGATGCCATAACATGGGGTCCGAAACAACTGACTTCTTTTAATTGTGTAATTGTGTTAATTTTACTGATACCTTCTTTATTTCAAGACAGATTTTTGTGAAAAATTAGCAGGACAAATAGAACATTTCTTTAATATCGTTAGAAGTTCTCTTTAATGTTAATAGACAATGACAATATTAATTCTAAATACATATTACTGTGTTAATTGCAATCTGATTTCTAGAAGCTTTGGCTTTTAAACTTTGCATTCTGTGATCTCATAGAAGAAGTTCGTTTGGTCACACTGAAACCAATATCGCCTGTAAAGATTTGAAAGATAATAACTACCATGGGCGGTTTAATTGTAACAGTATTTGTGAAGAAACTTTTTGGGTGTTGAAAATTTCAAAGTACATTTACGATTTTGTGATATTTTAATAAACGCTTTATATAACTTATTTGATTACTTTAAAAGTTTTTTAGTGATGTATCAATATACTTTATCTTGCCAATTTTGGGGGACAATAATTATTTCAATATTTGTTGCTTAGATAAGTTTTATAGAACACTAAATTTGGGCGGATACTGATAGAAAAAAATTAAAAACTTTGAAAACATCAAATTTTGAGTTCAGAAACTTTAACGATAAAATTGAATTGGTAAGGATAGAGGGATTTTCAAAAAAAAGTTTCAAATAACCATTTTATTTAAGAACAACAGATAGAGCAAGAAAAGATACTTGCAGTCAAACGGTTGTTCCACTTGTTAATCGTTTGGCAATCGCAACACGGTTTTCTTCGCTGTAACGGATTAATAATGTAATTGTCATTTACCGTTATAATTGAAATAAATGACATTTTTGAAAAAAGGTTTACCTCAGGGGTTAATTCCAGACTTTGATCCTCAGTATGACTGTTTTCCATTACTTCTAAAACTACAATCTTTGCCGTAGGTCGATTCTCAGGAAAATTGATATTACACTTTTCGGTAACATCTTTTGTCAATTTTTGTAAATTTCCAGGCTTTTTGTAGAAGAAGAATTCTAAGCGATGTATTGAGAGTAAATTGTTACTGAAGATGTACAGAGACGATGTGCCCCATAAATTTTCGACATCAAAATGAAATTCATATTTCATCACGTTAAATTTATCAGCTAATTTGCTTCTTGGACCGAATTCATTTTCTAACCGCTTTTGTACGGATTGTAATCTTGAAAAATGTTCACTGTCAACTTTTACTTCACAGAGGTATTTGTGGTGTTCGGTATCTACATTGATCTTCTGCAAGGCTAAAATTCCAAAAAAAATAATAATAAAATAAAAAAATAAACAAAACAAACATTACACAGAAAATTCATTTCAGATTTTGACATAAAACCACTAAAAATAAACAAGTACGGTCACATTTAAAGTGCAACAATGCAGTTGTTTTGATTTATTATCCCTCTTTTTTTATCTTCTGTAATTGGTCATTTATTTTCTGTTAATATATGGCGTTGACGTTGGCATGTCATTCTTTTATCAGATTATATAACTCTGCTCTATACAACTTTTAAGTTTTGTTATTCTATATAATGAATAAAAAAGCAGTAAAATTGTATCTATTTAATTTAAATATGAATTAATTATGTTCACACTTAATTCGCCATTCGGCCTTCTAAAAGCAGATTAAGTGTACAACTTATTTATTACATGTTTTGCTTGCTTGCCGTAAAATGTTTTCAAAATCTTGTTCTTATAATATCACTTACAAAACTTCTAAATTTTCAGTTTCAGTAAGGGTCTTAGTTTTTGTTATGGAATTTACGTTAAAACTTTGTGTTAACCGACTAGATAAACATCGTAGACAGTTCAAAGATGATAAATTATTCACTACAATATTTACTATGGTTGGGGTTCAACATTCATTTCGATATAATGTGTGTTTATTTAAAAAGAAATAATTTTTTTTTACATATGATTAAACTAATAACTTTATTAATCTTTTAATCGACCTTGTATGAAACAGCAAAACAAAACAATAGAAGTCAAAGTCAAATACATATAGAAAAACTACTGATCATAAAACATACAGGTTTGAATATATGTTTGCAAAAACACTTTATAATTTATAAACTCCTCTCCAGTTGTGTGAAACAGAACTTATTTAGGGTCCTTTAAAATTACACTTGTTATGCTAATTTGAATATGCACACGATGGATTGAAAAATATATGAAATAAAGATTACTCAAATTGTTGGCTTCTACTCAATATAGCCAGGGAAATGTATTGCAGTAAGATGATGGCAGCTAAATAACTCAGTACAAATTGATTCAACTAATTTCCTGATAAACTGGTAAAAAATAAATCCAAAGTTTTAAAATTTTATGAATCCAAATCCAGCTAAGGAATGCTTTGCATGAGGGAACAGACCTTAGTTGTAAATAAATTTTAAAATTAGACGGCTGAAAATTTGGCTAAAAGGTATATTTTCTGACAGCACAAAGTACTGCCTACTGAGTTATGGATATCCTCGGGGAGTTTACTCCACCAGCAGCGGAACCCATTCAACGGTAGTGAATATATAACACAAATATTTGTTAAATGTTGATGTGCCACATGTGAACATTTCGGAAAAAAAGTTCCTTATCAGTGAAAATCTCATAATTTGTGTTCCATAAGCTACAGTCAAGGGACATAATTAATAACCATTTTTTAGAAAACTGTCCAAGTGGGTTATCAGCCCAGCTTCATTAAACTAACGATACTTTGTATACATTGTATACTTTTGCAACAAATATGGTCAGTCAGTGCATCAAGGTGCAAGATGTCACCCAAGAAAAATGAATTGATTATTGAAGTTAGAAATTGATTGTCAAGATTTTTGAATGAGTCCAAACTCAGTCAGAATTGGTAAGAAGTTTTCGTATTCCCAGAAATACCATTAATTCATTTTGAAGAAATTGTATCAATGTACAATTTCGAAGTGTAGAAAATATGCCAGGAAAGGGGAGGAAAAATGGTTTACCAATGGGGATGTTAATCAACTTTCAATGACATTAAAAATACAAAAGGGCTATTATTGATAAAGTAAAACAGTCTAGCGACCACAATTCTATACGAAAACTATTCAAAGGAAATTAAGCTATTAAGGAAATAAAGGAGGGGCTATAAAGAAAACAATAATTGTGAAAGAAATCAACAAATAAAAGCAGTTTTTTTTTTGCATAGGGTGAGAAAGAATTGAACTGTCAATGAAAATTAGAAAAAGTGAATTTATAGTGATGAATCACAGTAGTAATTGACAATAATAATAGGATTTATATATTTAGAAAAGGGGATGATGTTTATAGACCACTTCTGGTGTACCCTCCCTCAAAGAGGAAGATATCTTTAATGGTCTGTGAAAGCTTGTTTTTTTAGGGAGTTTGAACTTGATCTTTTAGTAGAAGGTAACTTTAATACTGTAAAATATGTTGAAATACTTTAAGATAATATCTGGCCTGTAAATGCACATCATTTCGACAATAAGGAATATGTGTTGATGATGGATGACGATGCTCCCATTTATAGAACCAATATAATGAAAACTTATATGGGAAAAATAACATTAATTTCACAGAATGGCTTGCACAGTTCGCAGATATTAACATAATAGAAAATATTTGGCTGAGATTGAAAAAAGACATAGAACCTGCTTCAACTTACCAACTTATTGTTGTAATTCGTCATATTGGGAAAATATTCCTGTAGAATATGTCAGACAATTATTTCATGAAATTCCTAACAGACTGAGAAAAGTAATAAGCATGAGAGTAATATTAAGGTAAGACTTCTAACATTAATCATACACCAGTCTTCAAAAATGCACCCTCTTTTCAAATGGTTTCCGTTTTGACAACAAAGTGGCCAATAATTATGTTTATTGACTTAGCTTAGTTTTAGACCAGATACATTGCAATAGTACATTATGCTACCACATATGTATTAAAGAAAAAAACATCTTGACAAAGAAAGAGAGACCCAGTATAGTGCTTGCTTTGTACAGCCATGTCAATTAAATGAGATTAAATTGTATATATCTGCATTATCAGTCTGTTTGTCGAGCAGATTTTCATGAAAAATTAAAATGTAAGGGCAATTTTCAAGATAACACACTTGTTCAGTCATGTAACTACCAATTACTTTTTACTTGACCTAGTAAAGAATTACCCAGCCATTTAGGTTTTAATGTAATTGTTCTTTTTACATTTTTGTCATTACATGCATTTACAAGGCTTTTAAAAGTTTGTAGTTTAAATCTCAATTGTACAAAATCTAATTTTGATCATAACTGTGAAATAAAAAATACTTGAGTATAGATTCAATTTTATAACTCATAGAATAGAGTAATGGTATTTATGCTGCAGTCAGTATTCCCCTAGCTTTATACAGGTTGACATTTCAGTAGAAGTGGACAAAACAGGAGTTTTTGGAGACCTGCCACAAACGTTCTGACATTCGAACCTACATTGTAAAAGGTAATGTAGACTGTTAGGACGACTGCATCAAATATAAAACTCAAAAGTGAATGTATATAATAACGCTTTAAACATCTTGACATAAACAAAACTTAATTTAATTAGGTAAGTATTTAAGATCTTTGAAAACATGCAGCGCTACCAACTTTTTAAACTTTTGTATAATTAAAAACTACAGTGACCTTTTAAATCGTTGTTTCTAACAGTAAACTAAATGTACAATGGCACAGTAAAAAGCCTAGAAACTTGACACAATTTATACATGAAGATTTTTTTCTACGGCGAGAAAGCTGTATTTTACTATTTGGAAATATTGCATTAAAATAAATCATGGTCATTCAGTAAATGTTCAAAAGTGACGTTTAGAAACAATTAATTATAAAAACAATTAAAAATAAATTTCTTAGTGAACTTACGTTTAACAACATGTTCAACATTTTTCTACAAATGTATCGGTTTATAGTTTCACATAGCTTTGTGATTGTGTGTCTAAATTAAATGATAATTTAAAATAATTTTGTTTTGACATTTTCCACATATTTTTTTCAAGGTATTTATTTGCAACACTTTTATCTGGCTATATAATTAGTTGTGGTTGTAAACACACACACACACACACACACACACACACACACACACACACACATATAGTATAACCTGTGTATAAAGTCCACCCAGGGGAATAAGCAAAAGTGGACCTATTGGCCAGGTGGTCTCTATATAGAGGGTCATCTACATGTGCGAGTAAACTAAGTGTTTAAAATAGTTTTAAAAAAAGTGAAAATATGCAGCACCTATTAAAAACTTATTAATATATTCATTTACAAAGTTATTTTCATTTTATTTTTCAAAAACAGATTATTAAGAATTAATTATTTAAAAAAATAAACTATTTAAATTTGATAAGCTGTACATCAGAAAAGATTATATGGTAAAACTCTACCTATTATATACACTTGACGAATTGTGTCTTTGTTGTCATAAGTAGCAGCAAAGGTGTCACAAATTGAACAATTATATCTAAAACATAAAAGATAACAATGGGTATTTCTACCTTTATATCTGACGACTTCAGTTGTTGATATGATAAGTATGACACATATTTTTCTTCAAAATTTTACTTAATACCAGTCGATACTGTAGTCTTTACTACAGTAGACTATAAAAATAATGTAAGTTACTACATTGCATATCAATGTGATCAATAATTTATATTAAAACTATTTATTGCCAATCTTCATACATCACAATATCAAAGAAATGTGGCTGATATTTACTGCACAAAATTTGGGAAATTATAAAATTTAATAAAAAATTAGATTAAAGAAGTGGACTTTATGGACAGGTTCTGGAGTCATTTGGCACTAAAAAGGGTGGACTTTATTCGAATTAGACAGGTGGACTTTATATAGAGGTTCATTATATTATAAAATCCATTTGGGATACTTCAGACTGGTTGTTTTAGACAAGTTGACTTTATATAGAGGTGGACTCTACAACAGGTTATACTCTTTAAATGGAATCTTACCTTTAATTAAAGGATTTTGCTGCTTGGAAACAGCACCTGATGCTTTGTCAACGTTCTCTAGATCGTCATTGAAATCCTTTTCATCCCCATCTGCCGTGTAGCCTATGTTCAAACAAACTTTTTCAGCCTTACATTCAGCATCCAAAATGTATCTATTTTCAGTATACTTGTGAATGATCTCAATGCACGCGTGTTTTTTAACGGTAAGAAAATATTTCAGCACTCTCTCGATTTCCTGATCGTACAAACCATAAAGTTGCATTAAAATCATAGCAAGAAATGGTAATCTATCTTCGCAGAAAAACAAAATCGATCTCAATCCGTTTTGTACTGGTTTCTTGACTGTTTCTGTTAAAAATGGTTCTAATTTATCAGTTTCAAAAAGATATCTAAAAAAATAGTCAACAAAATCTTTCTTGTCTAACACTTTCATTCGAGTCACTCCATCAAATCTTGATGACAAAATGGCAAGTACACGTTGTGCTAGTACTTTGAATTGAGAACGTGATACATAAAGGCGCGGTTTTAGGTCGTAACCTAGCTTTATGTTGGTAGTCAAAAAACATTGTATAAATTCCTCGGTGCATGATTGTAACACTATATGCGGATGCCGTTTCCCAAATGTCAAGCAAACTGCATTATAAACACACGCATCTGTTAATTCAAAAGTGTCCTCGTTACTTTTGTAATGCACAAACGTTTCTGAAAGACATTCTGCTGCATCAATTAATCTATCTGTGAGACCTGTATGAAATTCAAGTGAACAAAGGTCTGCTATGGTATGTAGCAATGTCTCTTCATTTGATGAAAGTTCAGCTAAAATGCTCTTATGCAATTTTGAGTCACACAATGCAATAAAAACCAAAGTAATATATTTTAGCCTTTCGGTATGATAAATTCTGTCAATCATACCAGCCGTGTACATTATCAAAATTTCTTCATTATTCAGGTGAGATAAATGTAATTTATCGGTGGTTAAAATTCTGCACAGCATTGGGAATCCTAAATATTGCCTATATGATGACAAAACTTCTTGTTCATCAATTTTCATACTGTTTGGTAAATTAGCCATGTGACACTGTATTATCGCCATTCTTTCGTCATCCGATAATTGAAATTCTTTTGACAAATCAACGATGTGGATATTAGAGAAAAGACTCATGACAGAAAACCCGGAATAAATAAATTCTGGCAAATACGCTTTCGCTGCCTTCAAAACGCTACATCGGCTTGATATAATAACTTTGCATATACCAAGTTTTACGAGACTCACTACCCGTTCAAGCACCGGTAGCCATTCCTCTAACTTTTGTTTGTCCAAACCAAGCTGCCCAAACATGTCATCGATAAAAATAACACTTCTTATTTTCGCGCTAATGGATACCCGAAATTCATTTGCATCGTTTATTTTTATTAGACATGTAGGATTTTTGTGGTACAATTCTAGTAACAAGCGATTTCCCATCACGGTTTTTCCAGAACCTGGTAATCCGCTTAAAATGACGACATTATGTTGATCAATCCTTTTAATTGCTTCCTCCATTGCTTTAGTTTTTACAAATGGTTCACCCATGTGAATTGACAATGAAAGGTTCGTAAAATCTGTTTAATAGCAAAGGCATTTTCATTGATTTAAAGAACAAAACAAATATATACATTAAAAGAAGTTTTTATCATAACTGCAACCGTTTTTTACCTGAGGTAACCATATTGCTCCGTAATCTGTTAGTTTTTTTTTGCAAAGATATAATTTGGTTGACTAATTATTTGTCAAATTGATAGGCAGAGCCCAAATGTTGAAACCCAATTTATCACTTGATATGAATAAAATCAGTGATTTAAATTTTAATAAAAACATAACAACAGTCAACATTCTACTTGAAACATGGAAAAAAACGTTACTTGACTCCCATTGGTAGAATATCTTTATTGGAATCCTTTTAATATCTAAATTCAATCACTTGTTCATTTCAGTTGCCAATCCTAACCAAACAATTCTAAAAGAATTAAACAGATTATTTCAAAATTTCGTTTGGAACGGTCCACTTAATGGGATAAAAAAGAACAGTCCAGTTAACAGGAAAAAAAGAAATATTATGATAAAAAATCATCCAGAAGTAAGATTAAAATGATTCATCTTAATTCATATCTCCTAGCTCTAGAGACAGCTTGCATCCGAAGACTGTTTCATAGTACTGGCAAATTGACCGGCATAATAAGTTCTCAAGTTAATCTTGATAAAATATTTCAGGTTGGGGAAACTTTTTATGTAGGTTGTAGACAAGTTAAAACAATTTTGGAGTGATGTTTTTATTACGTAAAAAACACTTATCGATAAAGATATTAATTAAATTAATATAAATAGATGGAACCAGGGAAATTTAGTCTATGATATAATTTAAATATAAAAGTTGGAAAAAATTCAGAAATTTATAAAAACCTGTTTTCTAAAGGCATTTGTTATGTAAATAATATGTTAATAATAACACTATTTTTTCTATCTTGTGTCGAACTTTATATTAATTTCCAATGTGATGTATTCCTTATTGACTATTTATTCCTAATAAATGCCACAAAACATATGCTAAAGCAAACTTATTGCCAAAAACTGAAAAAAAGTTCATTATCTATTTATTCAAAATAACATCCAAAAACTGTAAAGTAAATGTCAATCGAAAGGTATATACAATATACTTAATTACAGCTCATATAAATATATAACAATTACCTGCCGAATTTTGATGTGCCATATGTGCACATTTCGGAAAATCATTCCTCATCAGTGACACTAGGGGCCGAAAAGTTTTATAGATGAAAAACATAGCCAAACAGTTGGAAAATAATAAAACCAATGTTCCAAAATTATATGAATCCAAATCCAGCTAAGGAATGCTTTGCATGAGGGAAAAGAACTTAGTTTTAAATAAATTTAAAAAATTAGGACGGCTGAAAATTTGGCTAAAAGGTATATTTTCTGACAGCATAAAGTACTGCCTACTGAGTTATGGATACCCTCGATGAATTTTACTCCAGCAGTAGCGGTATCCTCTCAGGGGTAGTAAATATATAACAAATACCTACTGAATTTTGATGTGCAATATGTGCACATTTCGGAAAATCATTTCTCATCAGTGACACTAGGGACCGAAAAGTTTTATAGATGAAAAACATAGCCAAACAGTTAAAAAATAATAAATCCAAAGTTCCAAAATTATATGAATCCAAATCCAGCTAAGGAATGCTTTGCATGAGGGAACTGACCTTAGTTGTAAATAAATTTAAAAAATTAGGACGGCTGAAAATTTGGCTAAAAGGTATATTTTCTGACAGCACAAAGTACTGCCTACTGTGTTATGGATACCCTCGGGGAGTTTTACTCCACCAGCAGCGGTACCGCTCAGGGGTAGTAAATATATATCAAATACCTGCCGAAATTTGATGTGCCACATGTACACATTTCGGAAAATCATTTCTCATCAGTGACACTAGGGACCGAAAAGTTTTATAGATGAAAAACATAGCCAAACAGTTGGAAAATAATAAATCCAATGTTCCAAAATTATATAAGCTTCAAGGTAAAAATAAGACAACTTATTTAATGATTTAACATGATGAAAACTGGAACAGAATATACAAAAAACATCGTTTACCCTCTAGCTTGAACCAAGTTACATTGGCTTCAATATAGAATCGTACATAATATTCTTGGAACTAATGATCCTTTATTTAAAATAAATTAAAGAAATAATTCATTTTGTACGTTTTGTAAACAGCAGGAAGAAACTATTATCGATTTATTTTGGGAATGGTAAGTTGTCCGATTTTGTCTATATTTAATAGATGAATGATTCCTCATTACCAATATATTCATATCTTCTTATAAGCATGTATTAGTTCTGTACAGTAGAAAAAAGTAAAACTTGTAAAAATTCCAAGCTTTCAGGCTTTCAACTTGAGATGCAGGGAGTTTTGTTTAATAGCCTATGTATACATTTCTATTTCTATTCTAATTCTTATACTCTTATACATATAAGCCATCGATCGGTCATTAAAATATTTTAATTTGTTTTGTGATACTGGTATCAATATTTAAACTAATATTTGATTAAAGTTTTGAGTTTAAAATTACACTGATACATTTATCGTAAAATGAAAAATTCAAAATATCAGTAGATTATAAAGCTGAGTATGTTTTGATTGAATACATTGCAAGGTGCTTTTTTTCTTTTACCTCTCGCATTTAGACAATTATTTAACCAATGATTGTCACTTGGCATCAGCGACTCTATTAAATTTCTTTTAGAGTATTATTAAATGAATGAAAAAATACCATATTAACTTTCTAAATGTTTTATAAATGAATTTTCTTTTAATATTTTAGAATTAACGTTTGAAACGAATTTACTGCTTATTTTTGCGAAACAGGTGTCACCTGGTGATTAGTAGTTATGAACAGAAAGTAATATCCAAGTACAGATCAGGATACCTAATTTGACTAAATAAACCTATCGGGTTTTTATTTTTAAATGGAAGCGCTTTTATACCAAAATTTAAAAAAAAAATAAAAAAAATATGTCATGACATATATCATAGAGATGTTTTCAATTGATCGTTAAAATTGATCATGGATGTAAAAAAATATAATATAATGCTCTTATCTTTAATTTATAGTTCAAACAAGCATCATTTTATTTTAATTGGAATTCTAGTAATTCTCTTCATAGTTTAAATATTGAAACTACTTACCAATGATGTTGTTTAGAAGAAGGTATGGCGACTGAGTCCTCCATAACCAATTATGATAAGGCAAGACTCTTCCTACGATAAATTGGTTTATTCTTTAAAACATTTTCAGACATTCCTTAATAATGCTTCATACTAAATTTATTACTTTACTATATGCTACATATTTATAAAGTTGTGAATAAAAGTAAAGTCTATAACAATTTTGTAATATCAACTTTCGTGTTACTTATTCGTAGCTCATCCGACCTGAAAACACTTTACTATAACTGTATTTGACATCAAACAATATTTTTAACAACAAATTAAATTTCAGATAATTCAAAATTATTTTCTTGAATATATAATAGTGAGAAGAACTTGAGATTTTTACAGGATTTTCATAAAACTATCTTTTCAAGTTTATTAAGCTTTAAACGACTAGAATTTTCAAACTTACCAGAAGGCAACAAAATGTAGGTAAATTATTTTGTGTTGTAAAAGATGATAAATATCATAAAATAACAATTGCAATTATAAAGCATATAATTATTTTAAGTGACTAGAATATCATATCTTTTTATTTTTGCTTTGCAAAATCTACTACAATCGATTCCTTATACATACTTATAAATAGTGTATGTGTGTGTGTGTGTGTGTGTGTGTGTGTGTGTGTAATTTAATTATTCGATACAGACCTGACGAATAAAATCATTTAGCGTATACCTTAACCATAGGCGGGATAATAGATGAAGATTGACGTGAAAACAAAACAGGAGTGTAATTCGGGTCTAGCTTGATTGTACACTATCTGGGTTAAAAATATCCAGAATTGTCAGAAAATGTATAACAAGTTACTGAAACATATCTTAAACTGTGTTTAAAGTGATGTTTAATCATTCGTAATCAACTGCGAGGTGAGTTTTCTTATCTTTATCCAGGGTTTAAAACTAGATTTGTATATTGTTTTGTGTTAGTCCTATTGTAACATCGCCTTTGGAAACAGAAACTAAAACATGACAGATGTTTATACAGGTAGCAGTAAATAATCTATTTACATAAAGTCTGAAACATTGAGCATCGGTCTATTAGTTGAAGAGATGAATAATAGGTTTTAATAATTCTGAGCTGTCGAACTTTATTTTTATAGACAAGTCACTTGTTAACATTGCGACTTCTCATATAAGATATATTTAAAGATAATGACAAAGATTTTAACACCGAAAAAAATTCCAATTACTATTTTTGTTTTCGGTTACAATCAACATAACAGTCTTTTATGAAATATAATTACAAATAGGTCCAAGGTTTGTGGCCATATTACTAGATAACTAAAGAACGTACCATAAGGGGAAAACGTCGGGGATGCGGTAAACTGTGTTTCTAAGTCGTGTGATCTTTTATCTGAAATTGTTATCAATGGTATAACTATGAAATAACACACAGATAATAGAAATTTGCATTTTAACATTTTTTGTAATTTTATATACTCCAACAAACATTTTAGTTGTCCAAAAATTAACGCCTATATCTGTTATGTTGGAAACATTAAAATATACTTTCGAATTAAATCCATATATATTAAATCACGAGACGTTTCCTGCCTTGCAACTAAAGCAGTGTTTGAACGGGACAAATATAAATAGATAGAAATATCTTATAATTATAATTATTATTATTATTATTATTTTGAAAACCACAGTGATACACTGCAAACAATAAAGGGTGTTTTGAATTAAATTAAATTAATTATGCTTACTAAGTTATTCGTTAAATACAAAACATTAATGCTTAGAAAAAATGTGAATGTTCAATAAATACACTGGATATGCATTGCGCTGCTAAAGAAGACAGAAAATACCATATTCATGATGAATAAATGATTTAAGGAATAAATACAGAATCCGATTGAATTAACAGCTTGAGCATTTAATTACAAAATTGTTGACTGTCATCAAAGCGACGTCTCCTTGGGATTTTCTTCATCCTACACACTCGTTGTTCGTTTTGTGGTTTCGGTAGTACAAAGGAAGATGTATCATTTTGTACAAAAGTTTGTTTTGGATGAACTGCTTCGTCATTCAAATCAACTTTGCTCCCCTTTTGCTCATCCTACAAAAATTATAAAAAATTAAGGTTTACAAAAACAAGCTCATACGAGAGCTATTTGATATGTAATGTTCATTGTACTACAGAGCACTAACAATTTGGACGCTTACGTTGATAATATACCAATAGCTCTAATCAATACCTTTTTAACAGTATAAATAGCTGTCTTCAACTCTACATATTGTAAAAACTACAGCCATTTTAAGATAGCCAGTTGTTGACCATTGTTGTAAAAATGGTTTAGAAACCGACAGAGAAGTCGGTATAACCGACGCCGTTTGTCAGGATTTAGGCATTTTTGTCTACTTCATGATAATGTTCCATTACATACATTTGAGCTTTTCGGAGACGGTTACTGAATTGCCATCTCACCACGATCTCCAGATCTAGCCAAATCCATTTTTTCTCTTTTTAAGAACTGTAAAGTTTTTTGTGTCGTCGTAGTTGCAATTCTAGACAAGCCCTTGCTTCAGCCATCACTCATTGTTTACTTTGAAGGAATGAAAATGCGTAAGAAGTCTACCTAAATAAGCCTACCGTCACATATATATATATATATATATATATATATATATATATATATATATATATATATATATATATATATATATATATATATATATATATATCTGTAAGAAAAAAAGAAGTTCTTTATCAAGAATTGCCTAAGAGGATGTTTGTTTGTTTGGAGTGTCAGAACATTAATATTGTAATTGCTATAGTTTCAATATTGAGTCAATGTAATTCAAAAGTTTCATTATTTGATCTCTCATTCCAGGGTTATTCATGTATGGCCAAATCAAATCAATTCTTTTTTAGTATCTTAAAGTTTCTAGCCATGAATGAATGCTTGGTGGAAGTTTTTCATCCTTGAGAGGTGCAAGTAATATATTGTAATAAAAAGACATAAGTTAAACGGTTTATTAGAATTTTTACACCAAATATAAATTCAGATTCCGTTTTAGACGTTTCATAATTCGGTTGTTTACATTTTTGGTTTAGAAATAACAATATATTTTTTATATGTACATTCATAGAAAATATATATTCATAGATATTTATTGTGTTTCGCAATATAATTTTCAAACAAACAATAAGTATATCAATGAGCACAAAAATGCAATCTCACTTGCTGGTTTATTTTATTATTCCCCGAGGGTACCCATAACTCAGTAGGCAGTACTTTGTGCTGTCAGAAAATGTCCCATTTAGCAAAATTTTCAGCCGTCTAAAATTTGAAATTTATTTAAAACTAAGGTTTGTTCCCTCATGCAAAGCATTCCTTAGCTGGATTCGGATTTATATAATTTTGGAACTTTAGATTCATTATTTTCAACTGTTTGGATTATATTTTTTATCTATCAAACTTTTCTGTCTTAGTGTCACTGATGAGGAATTAATTTCCGAAATGTGCACATCTGGCACATCAAAATTTAACTGGTATTTGTTTTATATATTACTACCCCTGAGCGGGTACCGCTGCTGGTGGAGAAAAACTCCCCGAGGGTATCCATAACTCAGTAGGCAGTACTTTGTGCTGTCAGAAAATGTACATTTTAGCAAAATTTTTAGCCGTCTAAAATTTGAAATTTATTTAAAACTAAGGTTTGTTCCCTCATGCAAAGCATTCCTTAGCTGGATTCGGATTTATATAATTTTGGAATTTTAGATTCATTATTTTCAACTGTTTAGATTATATTTTTTATCTATCGAACTTTTCGGTCTTAGTGTCACTGATGAGGAATTAATTTCCGAAATGTGCACATCTGGCACATCAAAATTTAACTGGTATTTGTTTTATATAGAAAAGAATGTTTGCAGAACCTTGCAATATCTGACTGAAGAGAAGACGGTCGTTAGGTCATTCGAATCCAATAACATCCACAAACATATGCATAGATGACGTTCTAACTCTTAATAATTCAAAATTTGGAGGATATGTGAATGCCACCTTTCCTATGGAGCTCGAAATTAAAGAAACGATTGATTCTCTATGTTCAGCTTCATATTTAGACTTATACCTCAACTACGACACCCATCAAAGGCTCGATTGAAGCTACATGTCAAACGTGATGGTTTCAATTGATCTATGGTCAACATTTTGATTCTTTGCATCTAATACCTACATCTCCTACTTATGGTGTATTTGTATAAGTACGGTAAAGCTTGTTCTGACTACGTGGATTTTCTACGACAAAACAAGCTGCTTACAGGTTTAGTTTTGACTATATTTTGGGATATTGTAAACTTAGCCTAATCAAGGCCCTTAAAGTTTTATGACTGCTATCACAGTATTCATAAGTATGGCATTGCTGTGTCTAAAATATACAGAATATATTTGACTTCCAATATATAGTTCCACGTTTCTTTCATTCTCAAATTTGATTCTGCACGTGACGGGTGTAGTAAACAAGACCAGAGAAGCTTATCCTTTTGGTGCACCAAGCCTTACTTCCATGATGAAATTTCACGTGTTAAACTAAATTTGCCAATTTTACGAAATTTTTAATTTCATGTTGGGGTTATGGACATGGACTGGTATGTTTAAGTTTTATCATTAGGTTGTATCAGCTAAAATCTGTGATCAACAAGATGTTAGAAGGGTTTTATCTTGTGGCTGGTTTTTATTTGCAAGACAAGAAAAGTAATTCAAAAAATTAAAAAGTCTGTAATATTTATTAGCGACTGAGGGGACAAATGTATCACCAGTCAATAAAAGGTATAAAAAAGATCACAAATACTTGCTCACAAAAAAGAATGAAAACTTAAAAACAATAAAATTTGTTTTGTCTGGCAAAAGAAATTATGCGACTAAAGGTCTTTGATAAGGCACCCAAACAACTACCCTGACTACATTATAACATCGCAATAAGGTGTCAGAAGACTAGTGTTTATAATGTCAGTTTCATTAATTTGTTTGGCGAAATTGCAAGCTATTTAAAAAAACTTATTTTAAAAACTCAAGAACATATTTCCCATAACAATTATTGTCAAGAAAGTCTTCTCTTGAGACACATTTTATTGTCAGGTTAGCTAAAAAGCTAGTGTTGGCGATGTTACAAATTTATATCAATTAAAGATGACAGTTAAAATATTAGTATAAAACTTCTGGATAATTGGAGCCAAATGATGTTTTTTGCCCGTCATATTGACTTATTAGTCTTGGAAACTTAGCAAAAACACACAACAAATAATATTAAACATATCTATATAAAATATATTAAACTCAAACAAGCTTTTATAATGCCTATCTATGACTTTCAATAACTCTTATTCACCTCTGTGTCCAAACCATTACATTGTCCATCGTGAACCCTTTTAATTTCTTCTTCCATCTCTCTCAATGTTCGTTATACCGTTTTGGATTGAATATAATACTGCAAAATACGATTACAAATTAATAAGTAAATAAAGTCAATAAATGTTTTTAATTTTGTGTACCTAATTGTTTTGTCAAAGATAAATGACCTGCTGTACTTTTAGGTGTTGTCGTTGCTTTGACACCGTTAATTATTATTATTATTATTATTATTATTATTATTATTTTAAAATTGTTTTACTTTAAACTATGTTCTCAAAAGTCGACCTAAGATAATGTAAAATCTAAAATGTTTTATCTATCTGAAAAAAGTCAATTAGGTAAGAAATACTGGACAAGATCATTTTACTTTTTAGAGCATTGTACATAGAATTATAACAAATCACCTCCAAATATTACAGAGCATCGTTTGTAATTTTGTTTGTAACCGGGTAACCGAGTAATAAAACTTAAAACAGTTGTTGTTGGTATCATTAAATATGTTAAATCACACCTAGAAATAAAACATCCATGCTGATTTCGTTACATGACGTATTTCCTGAGCCCAAACTTTAAATTTGCAACTATTGATTAAAATGAATTTGAACAAATCAAGGTTGTTGCTTAATGCGTTTGTTACAGTACTGTTTTTTTTTTCAGCAAAAACTACTTTTATTTTTTTATAAATATCTACTCTTAAGGTACCCTATCAAAAGTACACCAGAGACTTGTCCCATAGTGTTTTTTTGTTAATCAATTGAATACTGACCTTGAACAGTTGCAATATATTAAGTTTAAATCATTAAGCTGTAAAAGTGTGTATAGTTCAAAATGAATATTTCCACACTCAATCAATGTTTCTATCCGTTACACCAATTTAAATCTTGTGGTCAGTTAAAAATTTCCCTTCACATGAATATATATTCAATTATATCACAGAATTCACTATGCACATTATAAATAAGTTTGATTTTATATTTGCTTATTCTCTCTTCACATTTGAAAGCCAAAACTACTGTACCTTGATTTCACTCCACAACATAACTTGTAACCAAACACAAGATATTATACTCATCCAAAAACAACTTTCATACTTGTATTTACACCTAAATCTATCATTTATCAAACACATATATACACACACTTTTACAACTTAATCATTTAAGTTGATATTGCAACTACTCTTGATTAGTTACTGTTGGTTAAACAACAAAATCTGTCAATATCAAATTAATTTACATAACAACATCTGGATAATGGAAAAAGTCTCTGGTATACTTTAAAAAGGGTACCTTAAGGGTAGATATTTGCTTAAAAATAGAAGAATTTTTTCCTGAAAAAATAAAATTATTACTGTAACATGGTTTTCATTATTCTAAAGCATTCAAGCATCAATGGAATATAACGTGCATCTCAAAATACCTAGTGTATCAATTTCGAAAGTTAAACGCGATAAAAGCAAAAATCTCGAATATTCATTATAATTTTTTTTCAGTTTTAAAAGTTTACTTTTGATATATGGATGATTTGTTATGTTACTTTTACCTGACAGTGTGTTAAATATGTTAACAATCGTATTTTCGAATTGATTCAAAACGTTGCATTTATTTCATGAGTGCAATAATGTGCAGATAGTTAGATAGATAAATTTCTATATTTCACAACATGATAGACACAATTTAAAACACCGTCGGTAACTTCTTTATAAACTAAATATGCATGCCGATTATATACATTTATACACACACAAATGTGTTGAATGGCATTGTGAAAAAGATATTATCAACTCTTGTAATAGGAGAAGGAAAACATTGCATTTTTGTCTTAAATTTATGTCTGCCTACAATACAGGTGTAAATTAATTCGGTCATATTATGGTATTGCAAACAAACTTTAATGGCATTCTTTTAAGTATTTTAATTGAAACATTTTAAAATGGATTAATATGGATTGGTTAAGCGACCTTACTTACCACTGTCTTTTTCACAGCATATTTTTAATTAAGTGAAAGATTTATAATCGAAAAAGTAATTAATAAAAAGTGATATGGTCGTATGTGTTAATCATAACTTTTTGTAACTTGCATTGTTAACATTGAGTATCACTTAACCTATATACATAGCTCGTTCATATCCTGATAAAAAATTCTAATACATACTTTAATCACAACAAAACTCTCAGAATCTTTTTGAATACAGAACTGTGAAAGAGAATACTTGTATTTACTGGTTATTTTGTATTTAATGATTTTGTTACTTCAAACATGACGACATAAATATATACACCACAAAATTGCTTAAGAACTTAAATCAATTACAGTATTCAAAATGGAAATTGATTTTTTACCATTTCATTTGAAGATTCAATAAAATATTTTAAAAATATCTATTTTTTCAAATATATTTTTCTTGTCTTTTTTAAAGTGTGTATATATGTGAGATATAAATACATTATGGTATGTAAAACGCATGAAGTGCCCCATTGTTACTTTAACTGAATGTTTATGTTTTACTTCAATGCGATGTCTTATATATCAATTGACCAAATACTGTTATAATAACTCTTTGTTTGACAATAAGAAAAATCAGTAGCATACCCGTAATATCTTATGTTTCTTATTTTAGATGCAGATGTTCTATAACTCAATAAAAATCTTTCAAACAAATGAAAAACACTAAGGGACAAAAACGCTCAATTTTGCAAAAAATGCAGTTATTAGGCATAAAAGTGTCAGATTGATTTTATATGTCTTCATGAGTTTCTTTTCATTATATGTTTTATATAATACATACTGTACAAATATTATTTATGAAAAATAGTTAAGTAACACTGGTTTAACATGAACTCGTTTAATGTAAAAACTTAGTAAAAAGAATGATTATTAGATATGCACAACATTTTTAATAAACACACTGATCTCTCCAATCATTCTATTGCTCTGTGGATATCTTAAAAAACACCTTTTTTAATTTTGATGTGCCATATGTACAAATTTCAGAAAGTTATTCCTCATCAACGACAAAAAAGTCTAACACGTTTATAGATACAAAAAACCATAGGCCAAAATTTTAAATTAATGAATCTAAGTTCGAAAATGACGTGAATAAAAATCCAGCAAAGGAATGCTTTGCAGGAGGGAACAAAACTTAGTTTTAAACATGTTTCAAAAATTAAAACGATTGAAAATTTTGCTACATGGTAGATTTTCTGTCAGCACAGAGATCTGACTATTGAGTTAGGGTACCCTCGGGGAGTATTACTCCACCATCTGTAAACAATTTTTTAGTTTAATCTACTTCTAACATTAAACATCAGTTTCAGCAGATAAGGTTATTTATGTTGAGATATATGTAACAGATATACCTGTTTAATTTTAATATTCCATATGTGCACATTTCTGGAATCCATTGCTTAAATGACGCTAGGTCAGTCTATCTCTTTATAAAAATACATAATAACAGAAAATGCACTGACATTGCTAATTTTTGTTATTTGAGGAAGTTATGATGCTGTTTTTTGGAAATTTACTTCTTAAGGAAATATATTTATTACTGTTAGTCATGAATTGATTTATTCAAAACAAATCATATCATAAAATCATATTTTTTTCAATGATTACTCGAGTTATTATTTTAATAAAAGAAAAAAGGACCAGTACTTACCTTTTGGATTTTAAATTTCAAATCAAAACAGAAATAAATAGTTACAAATATCCAGTAATTTGCCTGTTTACATGGCGGTTTAAAGATTTGAAAAAAAACCATATTGTTCTGAAATTAAAATGTCGGATTGATTTCGTTATATATTACCTTGACCCATATGCAAGACATGCGCAGAATGAAATTTTCTGACGCAATAAAAAGTACTAGCTTTCAAACAAAAATATATTTCATTTTGATATTTACAATATTTTCAAATAAACGTTTTTATAGTATGTTTTTTTTTGTCCAAATAACATGGACATTACTACTCTAAAATTAAAAAAGCTCTCTATCTGTTAAGCAAGTCAAATGCTTGAAGAAAAAATACTGAAGAAATTAGTATATAACACAAATACCTGAGCTACTTTAAGTGCTTTCCCCTGTAGCGCATACATAAGCTTTCTTCAACTCTTCTTATATTTATTAAACATATCAAAACTAGTATTATCAAGCTTTAATTGATAAATTGAAATTATATTCAAGTCATTTTTTATTCATGTATTATAGTGACATACCAGTGGGTCGCTGGTAGAGAAGGGAATTTCTAGAAAGAAAGCGAGTTGATAATTAATCAAATAATTCGCATCTTTGTGATTCCTATAAAAATTATGGAAATTTAATGTTTACTTTCAGAATCAGGATCACAATTTTTTAACCATGCTGTTCGTTAATTTTTTTTTTTTTTTTTTTTTTTTTGCATTTAGATTGGACCCTATTATGTACCAAAATGTTCATTCAGTTAGGTAATATTATGTTTAAGACAATTATCGTAGAAGTTACATACTATTGTTAACTAACTTTTAGATAGTTTTTTCTTCTCGAGTAACCATGTATATCCATTTTTATAACAAAGATCGTGCATATTTGAATCTTCCCGAATTTTTACTGAATGGCCTTGATTCCGATCGCTGATTGACTAATAGTAGTATCGATCTGTGTTGAACTTTGACCCGCTCAAAAAAAACCTAGTGAACTTTTGCGGGAATCTTTAAAACACGAAAAAGATTACTTTTAGCATGTTTTAGTTATGAAAACGTTTTTTACGAAATATCCTTAAGTTTTATGCTCGCATCTTTTGAAGACGAGCTAAAAAATTGTATAAGGTTTAAATTGGTTCAGAAGTGGCTGCTTCTTTTACAAATTTCAAGTTTTTTTTTAAAATGTAAAAATATATAATCATGTCTCCAAAAGATTCGTGTAACCATGCATGTTTCTTATATTAACAGTATCTTGTCTTTATAACGGAAAGAGCAAATGGTATTTTCATTAGAGAAGGTTAGTCTCCCTTATTCCTTTTGCTGTTCTGTAAAACGTAAAATGATAATGCCTTGAACATTTTATCACAGTTGAGGTGAAACAAAAATCATTTACTGCAATATTTCTTTGAGTTTTTAAAATCACTCTGTTTATTAATTTTTCTCTTGTCAACAATCCAAATTTAGATCCGGAATGAAAGGGCGTGATATTATTTTTAATCTCAAAACAAGTACCAACCCTTGATAGAATGTAAAACACATCATTTTCACTCTCATATTTTATTTCCTTTTATGTTCTAAGAGAGAGAGGATATCAATTCAAGTTTCCGTCCGCCCCTCCGTCCTTTCAAATTTTTGTCTGGAGTAATTCTCAAAAACTATTCATCACAGCTCAATGAAACTTGCTATAAAGTATCAATAGGGATAGAAAATTTACATATTGTTAACGCAAGCCGGTTAGTCAATTTTGGTCGAGGTTATGGCTCTTGAATTTTTCAATAGGAAAGTTTTTCTCGGAATAATTCTCCAAAACTATTTATCACAACTCAATGAAACATTGTACAAAACAGCAACATGGATAGGATACGTGCATATCATTCATCCAAGATGGTTTGTGCATTACCCTTAGAGTTATTATTTCAAAAGGAAATTTTCTCCGGAGTAATTCTCAAAAACCCTTCACGACAAGTTAATGAAACTAAGTACAAAGCACCAACAAGGGAAATTATGGCATATTGTTAATCTAAGTTGGATTGTGAACGCTCATTTCAGTAATGGACATCTGAAGTTTTTAAAAGGGGTTCTTGTTTGGAGTACCTCTTTAAAACTCTTCATCAAAGTTTTGAATTTGTTATTAACAAAGCATCAACAGGAAAAGCAGATGTGCATTTGATTTGTTCAAGTTAGTTTGTGGATTGTCTTTAGAGTTATTGGCATTAAAATTTTTTGATAGGAAATTTGATGTCTGAAGTACTCTTTGATAACTTTTTTATCCAAACATATTAGAACAGAATACAAAGTATCAACAGGGATGGGGAATGTGCATATCTTTAATCGTAGTTGGGTACAGGAGATGTACATATCATTTATCCAATTTGGTTTGTGAATTTCAGAGTCATGACCTTTTCAAGTTTTTCATACGGAATTCTTGTTCCGAGTTATTCTCCACTTGATTTGAATGATTGTTAAGACGATGCCTGAGATTGTTATTATTAAATTTATGTCAACTAAATTGATCATTTGCATCACATATTTCATAACTAAATATAAAAACTAAGATAATTAGATAGATTTTATTTTTACTTTTCAATTGTTGCATCCCACAGCAATAATACTTAAATCGTTGTATTCTTCATTTTTCACATATAGCAGTCATCAGACATAATGAGAAACTACAAAATCAATAAATAGCTAAATAAACAAATAAATAAATAAATAAATAAATAAAGAGGCGAAGAATATTAATTCTCAGAATTTGCTTGTTTATACATGTCTTCGAAGAATATTTATTACTGGTTCACTGCACTTAGTATTTTAGGTAAAACCGCAAACATTTGGAAATACTGTCTACAGCGCAGTGAGGTTGGAGACTCAATTACTGTGCTACTATGTACTTATAGGCTTTGATGCAACACTACCGTTGGAGAAAAAACAAAACATTTTCAAAATCAAAAATAATAATAACATTAAAAAGAAAAAAAATAATAAAACCATTTTAATATACACAATTTTTTGTTTTCATCTTACATTAACAAAATAGTCTCCAGCCCAAAAGGAAGTTATTCCACTTGAGAAACATATTTAAAGTAATTTTTATAATACTTCACAACTTTAAAAAAATACATAGAAATTATGTCTCGTTTCATTTAAATATGCCCGGCTTTAAAATGAAAACAGAAAATAAGTATTTTTAAATAAATTCAGGATACTTAAATACTTAATTGTTTAGATTGCGATTTATAAGTAAAACATCATAATTTTCTGAAAATAACAAGGGCTTGCATTTTGTATAGTAATTACGTTATCGTGAATTAATAGCTTTTGACCCATATACAATACATACGCAATATTTTTTTCTGATATAAAATCTTAAGTTATCAATTCTGTGCACTAAATTTTTATCTTTTTATAGAGTGAATTTAAATGAAAAAGGTTTAAAAACATGTTAATAGCTCAAGAAACATAAATAATATCATTCAGAAAGTTAAAGGATTTTAAATTTAAATATAAGGTAAAACCTTGATATAAAGGGAACTTGTCTTTTCAATTCAAAACTCATCTACCTTACAGCTATACGCTATATTTTAAATGTAAACAATCGGTATATAACATAGATTAATAACGTTTTTTAAATTAATATAAGGAATTTAAGCAATCAAAATCAAGAGTAAGAGTGAAAGGAGAGACAATTAAAAGATTGAAATTAAATATGTTCCTTAACTCTTAATTTAGACATCAAGTATTCTCAAAGTATAAATGTCACTTATTAGGTTATTCATACGTATGATAAAAAATCTATTTGCTTTACCTTTAGAAATAAAAGGTCTTAATACACATATCACGGGTTGGAATTTTTGTTTATATAAATTTAAAAAATCTGGAAAACTTAAAGATCTAAAAAATCATGACTGACTAGAAAAATACTTTTATTTAAAGAAACAAGAGGACTGATAAAAATAAAGTTTGTTTTACCGGTAATATGAGTGCAGGTAACTTAATTCCATTTTAGCCACACTCACAGGTGACGTCAAAATCAATATTTTGCCTTGAATGGGTCGAATTTTTAATAGTGTATTTAAATCTTTACCTGTAACAAGTTATCCTTAATATATGGCTTTTTTGTGGGTATTACTGAACAAACTTTCAAGAGATTTTATGATAAGCTTAATAAATGGATAAATATGAAGTGATACTTTTTCAGAGTTAAGAAGGTAAGGATAACAACTGTCCTGTCTACCATATAAAGCATTTTTGTCCCCCGCTCTCACCGAAAGGGAGGACATTAATATCGGGTTATCCGTGTGTCCGTCTGTTCGTCTGTCTGTCTGTCCGTCCGTCACGTTTAGTTTCCGTGCAATAACTTCATCTACAATTAAAGGCTTTTAATAGTACTTGGCACAGAGGTACCTTATGACAAGAGCTCGATTGAGATTGAGTATCGAGTCAATACGCCAAAGGACAAGGTCACTGTGAATATAAATAGAAAATCGGTTTCCGGTCATTTATAGGTTAACCGTTCAAGATTTTTCAATGAAACTTAGCAAAGAGGTAGTTTATGACAAAAGATCGCTTGGGATTGATTTAATAATAATAATAATTTCATCAATCCATGTGTTCTATGAAAACTTGTAAAACGGCATGAACAAGCAAATTTATGATTTATTATAATTATCATTATTATTGATCATTATGTTTTGAAATTTTTCACGTAGTTTTTAATGCCTTTGTACTAAAAATGTTCCTGAGGATGGAATTAGTGACCAGACAGGGAATATTTCTAATCAGGTGACCGCTGACTGCGTCAGATATGTGTTCACTATACAGAGATTGTTTATATAGTAAAAACGTTAGGGATCGACTCATATTGTCCGCTAGTAACAGGTAGCCGCAGGCGACCACTACTTCAGGTTTTACTGCATTTGTTTTAAAACTTGATTTTTTTAAATTTGAATATGATTATAAATTTGTAAATTGCATGTTTTTTTCAAATTTATAATAACAATTGTATAATGTTCAGATTTAGTGTTAAGTTTTGAAGAATAAAATGATTTATCTAAGGAATATTTAATTTAAGAAACCAGTAAACAATCAAATACCGTTGCTTTAAATTACAACTCGTCATGTCCTTATGATACTAAGAACAGTCATGTTTGATATAAAGAAGGGTATAGCATGACAAAGTGCATTCTTTGCATGGCTAATCAGTCATGCGGTTAAACTACTATCAGAATGCAGCGTATAAACGCAACTGAGTTACTTAGTTGAAATAATTAAAACTTATTGAAGCGTTTGCTTTAAGATATTTTATCATACAAAACTGACATGATATAATTCATAAAGAAATTACAAATGTTTTTATTGTCAATTGTTAAGGTTCGAGTTTTAAGAACGCGGAATGCAAGGTTCTCTTTTTTGTAATCAGAAACTATCAAGCACATATAAAATTACTCATGCTATTTGATTACACAATTAGCTGTTTTTAAGGCATCAAGTTTTTGTCAATGCTTTTTGTCTTGACTAATTGTCTTTTGTATATTTCATTTTTTCCATCAGTTTTTATCAATATAAGTTTGAATGTTTAAAACATTTATTCAAATAAAATAATCATGATTATTTAGCAATATATATATATGTTGTTGTCCCCTCTGATAAGGCTTCTAATAACATTATTTTCGATTGTAAGAAATTCCATGTTGAATGTTTTATTAAGGAGCTTGGTTTACAAAGTATATTGGAGAATCCTACATATACCAAAACTAATTTTACCAAAGATGAAGTTCTTTCCAATCATAGGGGAGTCCTTGAGTCTTTTGGTATCAATTTAAAACAGGAAGAACTTGACCTGCCTTACTTGTATTGGATTCCAAAACTTCACAAAAATCCATACAAGGAAAGACATACAGCAGGTTCCTCTAAATGTACTACTAAATCATTATCAATAATTCTAACACAAATTTTGACAGTCGTCAAAGATGGCCTTCAGACTTATTCAGATAAAGTCTATTCTACATCTGGCATCAACCAAATGTGGATTCTCAAAAATTCTAAAGAACTACTTGACCATTTTGTTTCTAATACTCTATCTTCGGTAAAAAGTATAAAAACTTTTGGTTTTTCTACCCTTTACACCACCATCTCTCATGCTAAATTGAGAGAACGTCTAAAACAAATCATTCACTTTTGATTCTTTTACAAAACGGTAAACCAAGATATTAATATCTAGTGCTCAACAGAGATTCCGGTTATTTTGTAAAACACCATACAGACTGCAAACAAAAATATACTGAAGATACCATCAACAAAATGTTAGAGTTTTTGATAGACAACATATTTGTTGTGTTTGGCAATATTATCTTTCAACGAACAATCGGTATACCAATGGGCACAAACTGTGCACCTTTGCTTGCTGATTTGTTTCTTTATTCATATGAATGAGAATTTTTACAGACCCTTGTCAAATCTGGAGAAAACGCTGTCGCTAAATCATTCAACTACACATACAGATATATAGATGACGTTCTTTTTCTAAATAATCACAAATTTGTAGAATATTTGAATGTAATCTATCCAAGTGAGCTTGAAATAAAAGACACCACAGATTCTCCATGTTCTGCTTCATATTTGGACTTATACCTCAATTATGACACCCATGAAAGGTTACATCTGAAGCTATACGACAAACGTGATGATTTCAATTTTTCTATTGTAAACTTTCCATTTCTTTGCAGTAATATCCCTGCTTCTCCTGCGTATGGTGTATATGTTTCACAGTTAATACGATACGGTAGATCTTGTTCCCACTTTGGGGACTTTCTGCAACGAAGCAAATTACTTATAAATTTAATTGTTGACACAAGGATATTGCAAGCCTAGGCTAATCAGGACCCTTAAAAAGTTTTATGGCCGCCATCACAATGTTGTTGATAAGTATGTAGTCACTGTATCCCAACTTATACTGGATATATTTGACTTGCCATAGTTCTTTGTTTTTTTTCATTCTCAAAATTGACTTGCACGTGACGGGTGTAGCTAGCTAGACAGGAGGTGCTTACCCTTCCGGAGCACCCGGCCTCACCTCCTTGATGGAAGTTCACGTGTATAACATATTTTGCCAGTTTGCAAAGTTTTTACTTTGTTTTTGGGATTTTGATGTGGACACGGACTGGTATGTTTGCTAAATATATATATATATATATATATATATATATATATATATATATATATATATATATATATATATATATATATATATATATATATATATATATATATATAGATAGATAGATAGATAGATAGATAGATAGATAGATAGATAGATAGATAGATATAACCAAAATGTTTTGTAGCCACCAATGTTTTCATCAATCTAAGATTTGAAATCAAAATTCGTATGATAAAGATTGATAGCAAGGGACTTTGGTTTATCAACATATATTAACATATTAACGGTTTTGTATAAAAATCAACAGTGGTTTAGAACCTGGATAATGCTAGATTAATTTTCACCTGATGATACAGGCAAAATAACATTGTTTAACAATGTTGTATGAATTCTTGATGAAGCAACAGAAATAGAAGAACCGAATAAAAAATACTGATTTGTAATCATTATATTGATCCTCACTGTCCTTATTGAATAATTGTATAAGAACAATACCTTTTATTACTCGAACAGTAACGTTTTACTTTTTACCATTAGTAACAGACCCATACTTCCCTTGTTGTTTTAGTTAGCCCTTTAAATTTGCCCTATGGATTAAAATTTCGTCCATCTGTCCAGATATATTTAGCACATGACGACTCTTTTTTAAGAATTACCACACTTTCTCATTCCTTTTAAAACACATTAACTCACCCCGATGTGTCAATAACTGAAGGTTTATTTTACCCAACTCTATAGATTTTATATCTTTCAGTCTAATATTTTGAGTTTACACTAGGTTTGTTTTAACTATTAGAAGATTATTCAGTTGGTTATGAAGTTGTTAAGTTTTTAATCAGCAATTTTCTACAATTACAAGGTTATTAATATCAAAAGAGTGGTCTAAGAACAGGTTTGTGTGTGCATATGCAAGTGTGTATTTTGCTCTGACTTCTACCAGAGTTCACTTATTAATCCAATGCCGCAAAAAATCTTACCACTTCTCCATTATCCTGACACTGGGTAAACCATTTCTTACTCTGCCTTCCGAATATCTTACATTTTAAAGTCTTCTGGTTGACCCGACTATGGTTCAAACACCCTACTTCAAGATTTAAAAAGCAACATGTATCGCGTACAGAAATCAAACCTCGACTCTTTGATCTAAAAACGACGCACTATATATTGTGAAAAAATATGTAAAATTTTTTTTTCATTAAGCAATAAAATGATATTGTGTATAAAAAGTTTGTTTTGATTATTATTTTCATGTTAAAAGTTTGGGAACGGTCACATTCTTGCCTTAAGTTTAAACTTGTTTTTACAGAGTACCTGTTGAATTTTTTAAAGATTTTGTTCCAGTCACAGTATAAGTTACGCTTTTTAATGAAAGGCGACAACAGAAATCATTCTTAATGGCATTCATAATATTATTTTATACCCCTAAGAGGGTACCGGTACTGGTGGAGTTAAACTCCCCGCGGGTATCCATAACTTAGTATGAAGTACTTTGTGCTGTCAGAAAATGTACCATTTATCAAAATTTTCAGCCGTATTTAATTTTAAAATTTATTCAAAACTAAGGTTTGTTCCCTGATGCAAAGCATTCCTTAGCTGGATTTGGATTTATGTAATTTTGGAACTTTAGATTCATTAACTTTCAACTGTTTGGCTCATGTTTTTTACCTATCAAACTTTTCGGTCAGAATGTTACTGATGAGGAATGAATTTCTAAAATTTGCACAGCTGGCACATCAAAATTTATCTGGTATTTGTGTTATATATATATATATATATATATATATATATATATATATATATATATATATATATATATATATATATATACTAGCGGAAAAAAGTAACTGTGCATCAATAAAATTTATAATTTTGCTATTATTACTGAATGTATAAAACTTAAAATTTGCACAAATGGTAAGTATATATACCTCTACATATCGCTCGGTCATTGCATCAATTGCCCGTGATTTTTACGCTTCATGCGAAAAATATTTCAGTATGACAATATTATAGGAATAATTTACTGTTGTTTGTTTGTTTGGACACCAGAAAACCAGAAAAGCAAGTTTATTCGGTTGAAAGCTTCCATAGTGTAATGCCTAGGCTTAATGAAAATGATCGCCTCCGTGCAATTTGTATGCTTGAGGCTGCTATGACCCAAAGCTTTATCACTAGACATTTTGGTATCCAAAGAAAGACTGTTTATGCTTTATGGGGACGATACCAACAGTTTGGCATCACTAGAGACCGCCCTCGTTCAGGACGTCCACGCGTAACGACACGTCAGCAAGACAACCATATCCGGAACCGTTTCCAAACTACCAGTACTACTGCTCGGAGCATTCCTGGACTACGCCCAATCAGCCCCAGAACAGTACGGAATCGTTTACGGGAAAGACTATTCACCCACGACGCCCGCAATCCATCCAATTCTACAACTACGTCATCGCACAGCTCGTCTTGCATGGTGCAGAACACGTTGACGCTTCAATCGACGAGACTGGGCACAAATTATGTTCACAGATGAGTCCAGATTTCACTTGGACAGCAGTGACGGATGCTCCAGAGTGTTTCGGCGCATTGGAGAACGTTTCCATGACGCGTGTGTTGTGGAACGACGTTCGTTCGATGGGGGCAGTGTAATGGTTTAGGGTGGCATCACAGCAAATGACAGAACTCCTCTGCTAGTCATCATCGGGAATTTGACCGGTATACGGTACCGTGCGAAAGCCTACAGACCCATGTCATCCCATTCATTCAAGTAAAGCAACGTAACGTCACTTTTTAGCATGATAATGCAAGACCACACGTCGCACGGGTTGCAATGGATTTTCTGGCACAGCATAACGTCAATGTGTTACCGTGGCCAGCCGTTTCACCCGACCTTTCTCCAATTGAACACGTATGGGATGAAATGGAACGCCGATTACATCATCTGCCCAATCAGCTTGTTACATTGCAAGGGTTGGCACAAGCGTTAGACAAGATATGGAACAACATCCCTCAAGCATTCTTTAGGCATTTTATCAACTCTATGAGGCGTCGCTGTCAGTCCTGTATATATATATCAAAAAGCTACATCTTTTTATTTTTATAAATTAATCATTTTTGAATTTGTTTCCTTTCTTATGGTAGAGTATTGGTTTTGATTCTTTTAAAAATGATTTCAGTTTCTTCCGTAATATAACCATCATTTTATGTTTCCTCCGATATTTTCTCTTCAATCTACTTTTCACCCCAAATTAACTTTCATTGGGGAAAATATATACCTACTACATTTTGCTGTGCCTTTTTTAATTATGTCATTTTCTGAATAATTATTATCAATGCAATTTAAACAAAACATTACTTAGCCGGATTTAGATTCATATGATTTTGTAACTTCGGATTTATTAATTTTCAACTTTATTGTTTATGTTTTTTATTTATCAACCTTTTCGGCCCCTTGTAATACTGATGAGGAACAAATCTAAATGTAACAGGTATTTTTGAAAAATATCGTTGTACCTAAAAAACAAGACATAAAATCAATTAAACATGTGAAATATTCAGCTGTTGCAACTAAACTAAACGTCTTACATGTAAAAAAATCAACTCGATTTTTACATGTTAACTTAAATTCTTTTTATCAATTTAAACATAAAATTTAAACCTCTTTAAAATCCTATATCCGTTATACAAGGTTTAAAAATTATAGAAATCAGTGCAATATTTAGGTTTCTGCATTTGGAAGGCATCTGCGTACAAAATAAAGTAAACATTGCAATTGGCCATTGCTTTGTTCGTTTTGTTTTGTTTTTTTTTCGTTGTCTACCTACTCGCTTGTAGTATCAAATTATAAATCATTTGTTGATTTTGTACAATTATTTGTTAAATTAGCATGTTTTTGTGTAAGAATATCATTACCTATTTCTAAATAAATTTTAACTCTAAAGCTCCTATACAGATTTGTGTAAAGTCTGAAGTTTTACTTTCCCTTTCGCATGACTTGTAACTGTGTTGTACTTTATACTTACCAGCGTATTAAACGATAAGTTTCTGGTGTAGGTTAACAGAGATAATTCCAAACATTATTTGATCAAATAGTATTTGAATTCAAAGTCAAAGATTGCTTAACATTCAAGAATGGTTTTTGGCATCAGCACAAAATTTTGAAAAACAAAAACCAAGTTAATGTCTGTATACTAGTAGTTTGTTTTTATAATGAATTTAGTTAGGTAATTAATATAGTTTCTTATTAGTAGTACTAGCTTAATCTGACTTTAAAAAAGAAGTATTCCACACATAACAAATGTTGAAAAAATCCTTATACTATTATCATCATAATCACCATGATTATTATTATTATTTTTATTATTATTAACCCTTTCCCGTTCTGGGTAAAATGCGAATTTTACATGGGATTTCTGGGACAGTGTTGTCAATGTAAATTGCATGATAAATGTAAAAGACAATGCTATGATGTGTGGTACCATTTTAGAGTATATTTGCCGGACAAGATTTCAAAATGATTGTCGTTTATAAAAATAGAAAATATGTCACGTGACCTGGAGTCAAAGGTCTACATAAATCATGATTTTAAGGGTAAAATTTGTCATTTTTGAAACAAATATCTTAATTCTTTCTATCATTTGTACAAATAGTGTAAAGTGACTCTTGATTCTTGAAGTCTATAAAGTTCTTTAAACATAACTTTTAAAATTTCAAAAATTGGCCATTGTCAATAGCAAGCAGGAGGTCAAAAGTCAAAAGCACTTTTTACTTTTTTTTGCTCAAAAAGCATTACAATCTTACTAGTTAGAAATCTTAATGCTTTTGTTCCGTTTTTGGTTTTCCGTTACCATTATGTATTTATTTTTTTATTTCATCTGACCACTTTTTGTCTGCTCGATTTCTTCTAGGAACATCACTCAGTCTCGTGCAAATGTTCATTGTAGGTTCCAGTATTTTTGGGGTTATACTTTTCGGTATTAACAGCCTTGAAGGCTCAAGGAGGAGGTGCATGAGAGAAGGGTATCAAAAATAAATATCATCAATTTTTTAATAAAAATTCTGTTATGAACTATGAAACCATATATTTGCACATCAAGTTGCATACATTTTTTACAAAATTTTTCCGAAGGGGTACCACTTATGTGTGTTTTAGGTTGGGGACACATTTTGACTTTTAAACTTTTGTCATTCCCATCCATAAACTTTCTATTTTTTTCCCTTTTGAAAAGATGAATACTATCTCGATAGAATGATGACGTGCTTGTGATAACTATAACTGCTTCAATCCTATGGTCAATTATCTGTTACAAATGCAGCTTCTCGATGTTAAGAATCCATTTATCACACTCCTTAACATTTTTTTAATCAAAATTAAATGTTCACCAATTCAAAGACAAAAACTGATAATAACTGGCCATTGTGTTTTCATTAAAATAACGTATAACTGGTTATTTTTGCGGGTGCAAATTTTTGCGATTTCATATCAAAAGTGATGCTTTTTATTTTTGCGTTTTTAATTTTTGCGGGTCAAAGCTTGAAAGGGGCCCTCATAATCATAAATTCAATCTGTCACCATGCAGACATTTTCTACCTCGTTTTTTTTTTTTTTTTTTTTTTTTTTTTTTTTTTTGCGTTAATTCAATATCCGTGTCAAGTTCACCAACATCATCATCATCAGAAATTAACTTCTCTTTTTTGATTTAGTTTCCTTCACATATAAAACCCGATAATATCTCACAGTACTTTCCTTAAGACACGAAAATTGACTGGTAAAGTGCCTCATTGTAGCGACCGGGCCATATATTAAGGCGTACTGTCCTATTTTGCCTCTATCTGCCAGAGAAATGTTTTGATATTTTCCTCTCTCTTTTGGTGTCTTTGGGAAATTTAAACATTCCGAAACCTTTTTATTGCACTCTGTTATTTCCAATGGTGACAAACTTTTACTTTAAGGTCCAGAAGGATCGGGAAGATCGCCAGGTTTTTTTCCACTAAATATTTTAAGTAAAGCCATCCTTTCTCAAAGATGGCTTTAACTAAATTAAAATGTGATATATATTCATTACTTAGAGCACAATCCATTTGGTTAAATCGTGATGATATTATTACAGGTAACAAAAAGGTGAGAGTATGTCTATAGATAAGTAGGTATTTTATGTAAGTTACCGATCAATACAGAGGTACGCTATGGGTAATACTGTTACGATTAAAACGTGTTTTGTAACAATAAAAATTTGCGATTTTAATTTTTGCGGAAGATTCTATCCGCCAATAAACGCAAAAATTAGCTTCCCGCAAAAAATACCAGTTATACGGTATAAGAAATATGTTTAGATGGGTTAAGAACTAAATCACTTATTTTTTGCTTTAAGCCCTACTCAAGATTTTTTTTCAAGCTAAATTATTGCAGCCATTTTAGGGTGGTACAGGAAACTGGAGAAAACATTAACCTTTATCAAGTTGACTTGCAACCTTCACCGACTAAAATCTGTTCAGAAGAATTGGAATGTAGGCATTGAGAAAAGTTTTGATCCATGATTACGCTTTTTAGACCAATCAATACATAAAAAAGACATAAATTATGATACAGTTGTGTGGCAATAAATTTGATTTGTGTGTATGTGTGTGTTATTGAACTTGTTATATTTTAATATTTCAACTAAATAAGATTATTACGTTTAATTTATAATTATATATCTCTAATAATTACATTGCCATTTTCTTGGTAGCTCAGTAATAAAGCTCCTCCCTCAAGATTGTGACAAACACCACCAGTCGGGTCTTTATAATACTTTAAAAGACTGTTTCCTCGACCGTCGTTAAGCATATGTCGTATAAAGACAAAATATCCGCCTTTTTACCAGGATAATATTACACTGTGAAATGTAAAATGTCTGCACCATACTGACTCTTTTAGCGAGTACCTTTATAGTCTCGCTGAATGTTTGGTAGTATAAGGCAGATTAAATTTCAATCTAACACACCTCACGCATACACAAAATTCAATTGGAATATTGATTATTTTTAAACTAAAACCGGGACGTTTTAATCGATCTAATGATAAATCATCATTACGGTAGCTTGCTCTGTATGTGGAAGATTGAATTTTTCGAAAACCTGATAGTTTTTTTATATCAAATAAGAATAAGTTTTAAGTTAATGTGAAATAGTAATGTTTAGAATCTATGTCAATTTATTAATAAACAGAATAAAACAAGTGAAAAACCTTTTTTTTAAATAATTTTTTTTAATTCAAATTTCACAAAAGACGTGTTTGGAAATCACATCAGCTTTTCTTCATGGAAAATTAAAACAAATTTTGAAGACTTTTTTTTTTTTTGCTTTTGTTTTACCTCATGCAATACAGAAAAGACTTGAAAAGACAAAAAATAATAAATACAATTTAGAAGTGGAAGTTGTAAGTTGGATTGAAATTCACCACAGTATTAACATTAGCATTAAAATTTTGATTATAGATCAAAGGCTTCGTCACAGAATACATCGGTTCCTGTACTTGACCAAAAACTTGTGACGGAATCCCAGTTTCACCAGAAGGCCTGTTTGTTGGTGTCAATCCAAGAGCATGACAAATCTCATTACATTGGTGATTCATTAAAAACCTTTTAATTCCTTTCATTCCCCAATCACCTGGACCGTAACTTTGACAGATTGAATAAATCTGAAATGAAAAAAGGACATACTGTCTATGTTTTTGTCCATCCATTATAAGAAGCTAAGTTTTATTTTTTTTAAGTGCTAGAAGAAAAATATCTATTCAAAGTTATTATTTTCTTTTCAGTAAAAGAGGAAATTATCTCTTCTCAGTTAAAATTTCATTTAAGAATTAGAGGAAAAAAGGTCTGTTCCCAGTTTAAACTATTTTCAATATTATAATTAAGTCTTAAACTTCCTTGTTTTTTACACTGCGGTTGTTTCAAAATCATTCTTATTCCTTCGAGCGACCTATTATTATTGCTGACAAGGAAATGTATATTGATTTATAAAAGATTTTAGTATACACGACTTGATCAACATCTTCACTAAACGTAATCAACCACACTTATTAATTACAGTTCTGGTCTATCAGACATTTTTAAAACAACCTACAAACATAGAGTTGTACAGTTATGGTTTTATTGCTATTGAGAAAGACGAAGTGAACAATAACAACCTACATGAAGTCATTAGACACGAAGTAGAACAGATATCTTTTCATCGTAAATAAACTCATTGCTCACCTTTGATCACCAAAGAAGTGTTTGTACATTTACCAGCGATATTAAAGACACAAATAAATATCGCAGACCATTTGACTGATTAACAAAAGTCAGGGAACGAAAAATGAATTCTTTTTTACTTCAGATAGGTTCAGTGTAAAGTTAAGTATAAAGGTAAAGATATTAAACATAAGAGTAGAAATGCTCTAATTACCTGTGGGTCTGTATAACAATCTCCAACTCCTTGGATATCAACAACAATTTCCGTTTTGCCAGACATTTCAAATGTAAAATGACTAAATGCTTGAGGTGTATTTCTTGCTGTCATTGGTTTCCCATCTCTCATCGGATCGACTGTGTTATGTTTTATGTATGGAGTTCCAATGTATGGTTCTAACGTAGCGTATTTTCCCGCCCATTTCCCAGTAAGAAATTTTACAAGTTGACTTGGCACATAACTGACCTAAAAATACAAAAAAAAAAGAATATTTTTGATCTTATTTTCAATTTATTTATTTATCATTTATTTATTTGATTATTTTTTAAAATATTTTTAGAACAACCATGATGTAATCCCAAAACTATTTTTGTCTTGTCTTTGCTCTATTGAACGGATGTTTTTATTCATAAGATAGTTTAATGTTTTTAAAATTCTGAAAAGCACATAAGATCATTGAATGTCTCCAGTCGTAAAAACAAATTTCAATATCGATCTCATATTTAACAATATTTATTTATTTATTTATTTATTTTTTATTTATTTATTTATTTATTTACATTTGTTTTTATTTTATTGATTTTATTAATTTGAAAATATTTTTTATTTATTTACTTATATATATATATATTTATTTATTTATAATATTTAATAAAAATTATTTATATCAATTAAATTATTTATTGATTAACTGAAATACTTTTTAACCTTACTATTAAACTCGGTGACTCAGTGAATTGTTGCTCCGTTCACAAAAATACTAATCAATAAAGACTCTTTTAAAATGACAGGTGAACATTTACTTGAGTCAATTACTTGCTGTGAATAGCTAAAAAATTGATGAATAGACATAAAACAACATTACATAAATCAACCAACTTGCCTGAACTACCCATTAAAACGGTTTTATAATTTCATTTGGGATGGAAAATGTGATTAAAAAAGCAGGCAACAGGGAAGAAAACTGAATAATATACACAGCATGAAATGTCAGGTTTACTGAAGTTTACAATTGGATTAAACTTCATTATATTTCAAGTTTCAGGTTTAATTAAAATTTAATGAACATTAAATCTGTAAGTTTTAGGTAGTTTACTCGTGAAAATATTATTCCATGTTTAAGCAAGTTTTATTTTTCGTAAACTCAGTTAAACGGGTCTTAGATGAAAAAGTCATATATACAGCGATACGTGAGAACTGAACTATGAGACAGCATCAGAGTTCATAAAAATTGCAGTTAAACACTCTCTGATTAGTGTTACATCGCATACCGCGACAAAGATGCAAGAATGTTTGCTTATTTGGAAATGTGTTAATTTTTACAAAGGTGTGCAATGCAAATCTAAGTTTTTTGAAACACAACTTCGTCAGTAAAAACATGTTAATATTTGACTAAGATGAACGAGTGTATCAATAACAAATATTTATTTCGGAGATGAATTTATCTTTAGCATTTATATATATTTGACAGAATTTTCCGTTTAATCTACATTAATACATTTTCATTCAAAATCATGCAGGAAATTCAATGTACAAAAACATCGCAATTTTGAGTATGTATTGAAATTCTCTTCAAACGTTTCAATATTTTACAATTTTTCAATGGATGAACAAAGAGTTTGGACCAAACACGGCAATAAATTTTCACATTATCATCAGTCTCTTCAACACATTTTCACAAGAAAACAGATTTTGTGAAAAACGGCGTCGCCAAATTTCACACGTTTGGTGACAAAACGCGTTCACATTTTTCATAAGATAAAACGCGTCCTCATGCATATTTTCACTAATCTACAAACTCTGTGACAAAACGCGTCAACACATTTTTACAAGTCCTCAGACTGTGACAAAACGCGTCAACACATTTTCACAAGTCCACAGACAGTGACAAAACGCGTCAACACATTTTCACACGTCCAAAGAATATTTGGCAGAACTCGTCAACATATTTTCACAAGTCCATACGATGTGACAAAATACGTCAACACGTTTTCACAAGTCCACTGACTGTAACAAAACGCGTCAACACATTTTCACAAGTCCACAGACTGTGACAAAATGCGTCAACACATTTTTAAAAGTCAAAAGAATATGTGATAAAACACGTCAACACATTTTCACAAGTCCACGGGTTGTGACAAAACTCGTCAACACATTTTAACAAGTTCAAAGAATATGTGACAAAACGCGTCAACACATTTTCACATGTTCATAGGATGTGAGAAATACGGTAACACATTTTCACAACTCGACAGACTGCGACAAAACACGTCAACACATTTTCACAAGCCCACAGACTGTGACAAAACACGTCAACACATTTTCACAAGTCCATAGGCTGTGACAAAATGCGTCAACACATTTTCACAAGTCCACAGGCTGTGACAAAAAACGTCAACACATTTTCACATTTGTAAAACCTTTGCGACAAAATACGTCGACACATTTTCACACTTGATCAAACTAGGACGACAAAGCATGTCAACAAATTCCCTCCTTTACATAATAATGTTGTGTCGAAACTACGTCATCTTACACACGCTGGCAATTTGCCAAAGGCTAGGAAAACGTGTCAGTATATTTTTAACAAACGTATGTACCGATTAACTTGAAACTTTATCATATATAAAAGTGACAGAAAGTGAGTAACTTAATGTACAAGTGAAAACGTTAGAACAAAAGAAAATACTAATGACAACACAAATTTTGACAGCACTAAAAGTAACTTAAGTAGACGAAAGACTGTCATTGTTGCATGATCAAAATATACATAGTCTATGCAGTTAACCAACGGCCATTTCTTTTAAATTTCTAAGGTTCTGCTGACAGGACAAACAAATAGCACATTTTTATTCCGCACCTTTCCTGCAACATGCACACATTTGCAACGTATACGTTGAATAGGCATAAATGAACTTTCTCCTGGAATATCTATTTGTCTAGACCAGACTTCGACAGGTTTACCACAATATTTTTTGAGGTCAGGAATAGATGAATACCATGATATTTTTGCTAAGATATGGGATATACTTTTACCGTTATAAAAAATGTTATGTAGAATGAAATAATCTATTACACCCGGTACAAGATCTTTTTCACAATCGTTAACAATCCTACCACAACTAGAATGCCAATTTGCAAATATTAATGAAGAGCGTTTGTATCTAGAATAAAAAGATCCAACAGTTTCTTTTCCGATATCAACAGCTTTACATTTTCGACAAGATGGCGAAATAACACAGTTTTCAAAATCAATATCCGGATAAATGCGTTTGTACATTTTTGAAATATCTGATTGTTCTGTTTCATTTAAAACACATTTAGATAAACACTTTGATTGGTATAGATCTATAGTATCCCATTTTTCACTCTCTATGAGTGTAAATGGGTCGGATAATGTATATATTATATCCCGCTGTTCAAAGGTCAGTTTTTGTGACTGATCTTTCTGTTTATCGAAATTTATTAGAGGTTCATATTTTTGTTTCATATCATGTGGTATAGATATATTTTGAACAAGCGAATCTCTGAGAAAACGTCTCATAAACTGGACCTCAACCGAACGGTTATTGTTTGGCAATGATCCCAAATGCCCGTTGTACCTCTCGAAGGAAAACAACCAGAATGCATACACAGGGCCATAGTCTCGCATGCATTGCGCTAAATGTGCATGGAGATGCATGTTTGGCGTTATTACATTTTTACCATAATGTTGTTCAACTCCCTTTGCAAATGCCAGTAAATATTGATCGATTAAATTGATATCGTTGTCGGTTACACGCCTACTACACATTAATGAACTGGCAAGTACAAAGAAGCGCCAATGACTAAGAAGTCTGTCTGGTAAAACTCCTTTCAATGCGTAGATTGAAAACACATTACACCAATTTTTCCATTGCTCTGCCGTGAAACCGCCAAATGACGAGGCTATTTTCCTGGGGAGGCCACCAAGAGTTGAAGGAGCATCCATTGAATCCACTTTCATCTGTATACTTTCAAACTGTTTGTCATCGATGATTCCATTTTCTCTCCAAAGTTTTATCATATACTTTGCAGTTCTCAAATATAGATTATGCATGGGATCAATTATGGACATTCTAATGGGATCAAAATAATCTAATCGGTTAAATTCTGAAATCCTCACGCCAAAAAGTGACTCTAAATTTTCTCTTTCTGTTTTTGTTTTAGCGCTTTCTATTTTCCGTATCTTTCTTAAGTGATCTTGAAACGTCCTATTTTGCCACTCTTCCCTGTGAAATCCAGAAAAATCTTTATTTCCAACACTGCCTGGAAATTTTTTAAAACATTTAGAACACCCCAGCTTTGCATTATGACCAAGGAAACCGCACAATTTTCTTGTAGCCGGTATATCACAACCTACACAAAGAATGGCAATTTTAATTGTTTTTGGAATTTTTGGTGATTCATATGTAAGCATCTGAAATCCATCCGTCCAAGCACACTCTAGTTCATCAACTAAAGGTTGCAGAAACGTGTTAATACTAGGTTCCTTTCCCATATCTGGTATAATGCCAATTACCATAACATTGCTTATTTTAAATCTTTCGTCGCGTGGAAGGTTTAGTACAACGCCATAAATAACACCCACTGAATACTTTACATGTTCGAAAGGCTGGAAAAAATCAAAATTCAGCATCATAGCATAAGAGTTTAAGTCGATCAAAAAATTGTTTTTTGAACTAGATTGAAACTCGCGCCATATATTTCCATCATAAATGTCATCATATTGCCCTGGAACAGATCTATGATCTCTCCAAAGCTGACACTTTGATTCGAACCCCTTTCGTTTAAGAAAATTTTTAAATGTTTCTTCTAAAGGTTTATAGCAATATGTCTTAAAGGGATATTGTTTCTTTTTACCGTTACTTAATGACACCGTTTTTAACAATAATTCTCCACACGCACGTCTCTTTGCTGGTTGAGTGTGATTTGGATACGCTACATAAGAGCAGTGTTTCGAAATTATTTCCCCGTCGACCGTGTGTAAACAATCTTCATAGATATATAATGCATAGCATTTTTTACACACCACATATTTTTTAAAATTATCTTTTTTTAAACCCAAATGTTTCCATAGCATATAAACTGTGCCCGGAAAAATGACAGGGACGGATGAATATATAGGATGGTTGGTAACAAGATTAAATAAAAAAGTTTTCATAAATGCCAAAATAGATGATATTGCGTTGTCGGGGAGCATATATACACTCTGCCATACACATATAAACAGACAAAAACATAACACGGCTTTATTCTCTTGTGGAAAAGATGTCTCCTGGTTTTTTGCATTTATTGTATCATTATCTTCATCAATATCATCAGAAGAAATACCCTCCCATATTTCGACTTCATCTCCTGAAACTTCATCTGAAACAAGTTCCTCTTCATTTATATGTCTCCGAAGATATTTTCTAACCTTTTCTCTGGCATCATCAATATAAGCAGGCTGTCGATGGTTTGAATTGTCGACTGTTATTTCATCTGAAAGCACTTCTTCTTCAGAATCAGATTGTCTTTTCTTGCATAACCACACACCATCAGTATAATTTTGTGCTTGATGATCGATGAAGTATCTTCGACTATATTCATTTTCACACCCAGGACAAACTTTGCGTTCAAGATTTTTCTTTATACTTAGATGCAGTCTACTTCTTTCTCTGTGTGACATGGTTGTGGACTACAAAGGCAAAATTACATTTATTATTTAATATTTTTAAACTTCGAAATGAGTATTTACTTGTGGCCATAACAGTATCATTATTTACTTTAATAAGTTAATATTAAACGTACAAAACTCTGAATAAACATCAAATATAGAGCATAACGTTATATTTACCTAGATAACATTAATTTCATAATTATTTAACTTTATACTAGTAATTGCAAAAAACTTTTCCTGATATAACATGATATAAAATACTGACAGTCATACAAAATACTGTTCAATTCAATACATACTCTCTCTCTCTCTCTCTCTCTGTGTGTGTGTGTGTGTGTGTGTGTGTGTGTGTGTGTGTTGCAATGAAATATAAATACCTATAAATGAAGCTCTGTATCTATATCGCCAATCATTTTTGATACAGCTTCTAATTTACGTTTGTACTCTTTAGATATTGATAAGCATGTCCTGGCAAAATCTTCGGCTTTCTTTCTCTTATCAATTTCCTCTTCCATTTGCTTATGCGCTTTAACAACTGTAAAGTTGTCTGGAGGTAGCATGTCTTTGAATGTTATAATTTTCGGTTCTTTTTTCCGTTCTAGTGATGGTATGTCGTGTTTTTTATCTTCGGCACAGATATCATTCTTCTCTTGAAAGGGGGGAGTACAACTATTGCTATCGCTGTCATCGATGCTTGGGTCATTTGAAACAGCAGCTGTATTTAGTTGCCTTCTTTCAAGCCGTTTTCGCTTTTGTCGTTTTCGACGTTGTCGACGTTTTGATTCAACGCTATGTTTTCCCATCTGCAATTGTTAATGCAAATCAAAAATTTGTATTTATTGCTTGACACTTGTCATACAAAAAGTATAACACATCGAAGCAAATTTATTTTAAATTTCCTTGTAATTATTTTATCATTTATTGTAAGGATAGGCATTTACAGTTAAAAACTTATAAGCGAAAACATGGCATTAAATTGTTTATTCATGTTCACACAATAATCTTGCACATACACATATATAACACATTTTACTGTATACTAATTATGCCCCCTTTTCTAACTTGTTTGTTATGTAGACAACTAAGAGCGATCGTTTATCTACTCCATTCGGATTAATTACCCGTCTTTTGGCGCGCAGTATAACATTTCATTTCTTTGTTAGAGATACAGTTTGAAAGGTTTGTCTGCATATTGGTTTGGAATTGAATTCACTGAATTACAGATCTATAAACTTTATGAAAATGTCAGAAAATCAGAATTCTGAATTCGAAAATGAGGATGTGTACACCGACGGATCAGAATATTCACCGTCTCCTGATAATAACGATAGCACTTCAGAATCCGGGGAAAATTTCAGTGATGCTGATGGCGGGAGAATTTCAGGAATTGATGATATTAAACTAATTGAAAGTCGCAAAAGAATAAGAAAAAGATATCATAATCCACCTACCAGTAAGAAAGCCAAAACAGTCAAATCCTCTTCTCAAAACAACAGAAACAGTCGTCGACTATTAATATACACTCCTTCGGCATCATCATCAAATTCAAGAAACTCAACACCAAGGATAACAAGTGGAATAGAGGGATTAAATACAACATCAAGTCAATCTAATAGTCCCCAGCAAGATAGTTCGGCTCAAAAGGTATATTTTTAATCCTTGATATGAAAAGTTTTTAAAATAATATAATAGTAAAATGAATTCATTCTTTTGTTTAAAAATTAAATAATAGATATATTATCCTTATGCGACCCTCACGTAAACCGCATGTCCTAGGACAGTTCTGATAAGAATGTTTTGAAGTATAACGGGATCATTTTCCTCAGCAGCAAAGATAACAGCCATGTGTATATAGCACATATCTATAGGGCCCGATTAAAATTATTGAAATATAGTCGATTGTATACGGCACTTAGTGTATTTTCGAAAATTTTAATTTGAGTGCTATAAAATTAATAATAATAATATATTATTATTATGTTTTATTATTATTTTATTACATTATTTTATAGACAAATGATGCTAGATTGACTGCAGTTGAGAAAGCAATAAAAGTTGTGGAAAAAAATCAACAAGAGATACTCAAGATTCAAAAAGAAATATTGTACATTGTCAAAAGTGATACACAGACGAAAAGGTCAGCGACAAAGAAGATTGTACCCCAGGTTCCTGGTTCAATTCGTGTATGTGTTATACGAACTAGTAGTGTCATGTGCTACTTTAAAATTGTATTATTTTGTAAAAATTTAAAAGTAGCACATGACAGTAGTAAAAGATTATACTTTATATTCCTTTTTCTTCTATTATAATATTTCAAATATGGAAGTTTACGCAAATCATATGTAATACTCGCGCGCTATTTTATATTTAAATGTTTTAAAACTGTGCATATACTACATATACAAAATTAATTAGAACAAGTGTATATTTTATTGTTTTTAGGGTGCGGTACGCGATGGACACAGTAGTGGCAGGGATTCTGGACTTGAATGGACGGTTTCAAAAGAAAATGTTGTAATGAGGTAAATGTGCTTTGAACGAGTGAAATGATGAAGTAGTTTGAAAATTTGAATATTTAATGTTTATCGGTTAAGACAAATCGAGATGCATATAATCACTGATTGAAAGAAAAATAAATGAATGATTTAAAATAAACCTTATTATACTCCTTATCTATTAACGAAAAAGGGGAAAAAGTTTAGGTCTTTATTATTTTGGTCGTTGTAAGGAAACGTAAAACATTTTTTTATCTTTTTTTCAGACCAAATTCAGAGGAAAACAAAGCCATGACGAAATATATATTCAACTTCGTTAAAGGTTTATATTCTGAAACTGAAGAATCTGTCATTGAAGGTTTGTTTCATTTATACCATTTCTGTTTGTGTTTGGTCTTCATCAGAAGTTCATCTCATTAATCCATTATTCAGATGTTTGTTTTTGACTTTAAAGTGTATGAAATGAAATTATGATTGAATATAGTTAGATTTAAATGAAATTAATCAGCTTCATTCATCTTCACCTAAATTACCATTATTTCTGCATTTTCTAGCATTTCTTGAAATATACGAGAGTCAAAGTGGAAAAACTTCTCTTAAAAACGGTTTGCTTAAAATCTTACTGATTATGTTTTCTTGCAGTTGCAACTGAAAGATATTTTAAAAGTTTAAAGGAAAAAAATAACAGGGAGTCAAGGGGAAAGACCGACGCATTCAACAAAAAGATGGTGCTGTATCAGAGACGAAAGAGAGTAAGTTTTACAATATTTGGAGATTTTGTCAAGGAATCTGTTAATATGAAATGGATAAATACTATCAAACCGTGTACTACATTTACAGTCCTATTTGGTGTAGACTTGTGTATCAAAAGAAAACAATTTGAAGCCATCAAACTTTCTTATTGTGATAAGTTTAATAAATATATATAGGAAATATTAGTATCATTTTATTCCGATATCAGCAATTTCAGAGTTGTAAATGTTAATTATTAAGAGTTGTGATTTATGTTGTCTGTTGTCTCCTCCTCAGTTAGATTTAATTTTATGTATTATGTGTGGTCCTTTCCTTTTGGTTCCCATCAGAAAAAAACATTTTGTCATAGCTACAAATTTTACACTATCTGAATTTAAACAGAAGGACATATAAAACTGCTTCAGCAGTTCCCTACTGAGCAGGAATGTGTTTGGTTAATGTTTCATCACAGTATTTTGTAATTTTTAGAAATTAACCAACCGAAGAGGGGCTATCAACAAAAAGACATCATGGACGCCAGAGGTAAAGGACAAAGTTTCGAAGGCTCTGACGATTGACTATATTTCTTCAGAGTATGAGGAAGAATCCGATGGTGAATCGGTTTATATAGTCAGGCCATTGACTTGGAGAAGCGACGAGATGAACAATATCATCAAAGAGCTTGACAAGAAAATAGAAAGCTTTAAATCTAAGTGTGCAAAAAGGCAAACGTCAAAAAGGGTGATAGGTGAAGTAGTGTCAAACAGGCAGTGTCCAGATGTTGAAGAGGAGTTTTCTTGGACAATAAAGCAACAAACACAATAAAATTTTGCTTTATTTATACTGCATATACAATGCTCACTGAACAGTGTCTACATGTATTACAGATTAGGAATTATAAAGTACATTTATGAATGAATTAGTCTTGTTGATTTTTTATAAATGACGCCGATATTCCTTCGTCGTTTTCTGCCGCACAGGTATACATGATATATCTGGAATGTCACGGTCATGTTGAGATTAACCCTATTTAAAAAACTCATAATTTCATAGAATTCTTTATTGGTGAACAATAACACAAGTGATATAGTTATAACAAATTATTTCAAATTTATTTTCAGCACTAAAGTATCAGAATGTATAAATATTTGCTGTATAATTATCTTGTATTTCAAAACTTTCAAGCAATGATTGAACGCGCCATGAACTATGTTTGAGCTAAATTTACCTGTCAATTGATTGAGGAAAACTTGGTATTTAATGAAGTTTAATTTGAAAGTAAAGTTTCAAAAACTTGAAGTTTACTCAGTGTTTACTGGCTGTTGAAATTTATAAAACTTGGAATTTAATGAAGTTTAATTTGAAAGTAAAGAGCCAAAAACCTGAAGTTTATTCCACGTTTACTGGTTGTTTAAATCTATAAAACTTGGTATTTAATGAAGTTTAATTTGTAGCTAAAGTTTCGAAAACGTGATGTTTACTTAAGTTTAATGTGAAAATTAAACTTCATAAAATTCTGGCGTTTTGGGAAAAAGTAAACTAGTCTTAAACTTAAATTAAACTTAACATTTACACAGATTTTAGTGGTGAGTAAACTTAAGTAAATTAGCCATTTAAGGAGATATACTTCACGTTTAATTTGGAATTAAACTAGAAATTTCATGCAGTGATACATTGAAAGTTTTGTCAAGTTTTTTTGCAAATATCATGGATAAGGCGAATAAGTTCAAATAATAATTCTTAATTTGGCACCAAAATGTTTTTAAATATAAAAATAGATTTTGGCAGGAACTTTAAATCAACTTAATAGTCTTTTTAAACAGATATATGAAAAAGGAATAATATACATAAATGATTTCTTATGCCTAACCAAAATTCCATTAATCATCGTAATATAGAGAATATAATCTAAATATAAAAATACCTTTAAATTAAAGAGTGCCAGTATGAGACAATGCAAAATACAAGACATTAACGATCAATCGATAACAGTTTTTGATTACATCAAAAAACAGAAAAAAAGAACTTGGCATATTTATTACATTTTCATTAAATCTCTATATATAAAACAAAAAAGAATATGTCACATATATAAGTGCACTGACAGAATATTCATCAAATTTTAAACCACAATTTTAAGAGTTAATTTGATGCACTAGGTTATTCACGCATATAGAAAATAAGATAGCCTCCTGTTTTTATATGAATGCGGAAACTTCAAATCATCTCGACGAAAACCAAAATTGATTACTTTTGTCAACCATCAATACAATGTTCAGCCTTCGAATTTTCTTTCTTATACGCTGTCTTGGAGTATTGTGATGCTTACAAATACCTCGAAGTTGGTTCCATGAACATTTACATTTCCGTAAAACTGTACTTGCTTAATCAGCTATCTGGACATAAGGTGCCTTGATTGTTCAATTTAAACAATATCTCGCAGTTTATACAAAACGGTATGACAGGAAATAAACCGATTTTACTGTACGGAAGCAGCATTTTGGCGCGAAGTCACACCATGCAATAAACTGTGTTCAATCTAAGGTGTGTAAATTCTTTCTCGGATTCGGTAAATATAGTTCTATTCTGGCTTCTAGAGGGAATATGAGTTTGACTTAATGCCTCGCATGCTCCGCAGTGGCTTATTTCCCCTCTTTGTTAGAACAGATCGATACGCTAGACTGCAGTTACCATGTAATGAAAGGCTGTTCTCTTTTCTGTGATAATAATGTGGTTTAAACATAGGTGCATTTTTAATCAAAAATCCTTTATATACAGATATAAGTTTTAATCTTTTTTAATGTCATAAATTTTATAATTTTTATACATAATTTTAATATTGAAAGCCAATTTTATGCTGTTTTATCTTGTGAGATCTTAAAGTCTTCTCGCTAGTATTTAATATCAGTGTTTAACAGAAGAAACATCTTGAAAGATGTTTTATAAGAACTATTGTGCTTTAATTCGTATTCTAGGATAAATACATGTTTTTATTTTATAACAAGGTATATTGTACGTTTTTTGTTGTGTTGAATGTATTATAATCAATAAAAAACATACCAGTCCATGATCAAATCACAATCACAAAAACAAAGTAAAAACTTTTAAACTGGCAAATTTAACAATCCACGTGAAGGAAGTGAGGCCGGGTGCTATATTATATATGAATATATGAAGTGTCTCATAAGTCAGTTTATATATGTGTGTGTGTGGAGTAGGTTAGTAATATCTGGGTATCAATCCGGTATCAATATTTCAGAGGATATTTAAATGTATATGTGATTGATATGGACAAGTGAACATATTATTATTATTATCATTATTAATTAATTCATTCGTTCAATCATAAGTGGACTTAACTAATTGGCCACCGCAGTACTATCATTGGGTTTAACAAAAATCTTAGTACTTAATATTCTATTATTATCTCTTTTTTTTTCATTTTTAAGCAATTCATTTATTTTCTACCCCCTAGTGACCCCTTTATTTGTTCAACCATACTGTTCTTATATGGCAACTTCTCACGAACTCATTCTTTTCTAAGTAAATACAGTATTACTGAAACTTGTTTAATAACCTGCCGCATTACATTATAAGTTTAAAATAGGTTTTTCCGTAACTTTGATTTTTTCTTTCAGTTGCTCTAACTTGGTATTATATTTTTTTCTCGTGTCAAGGTAACTATACGACAGTTTGATCTCCAAGAATATTTTAAAAAACTTCCTGTTTGCATTTAAACGTTTAATTGCATACTCATTGTGCACTTGGAAACATTTATTACAGACAACTAACCTCATTATATGAAATAGCAACGACTTGTGCTCTTGTTGACCTTCATGTAAATGGCTTTCATTTCCATTTAAAGTAAGTGCACAAGCACAATGAATAAATATCTTCTTTATTACTAGACCAACACTTGGTTTCCTGCCAGATACATATTAATAAAAACAACCATGTATATAAAAAACACTTAATCTTGAGTATACTTTAAACAAATTAAAAAATTAGTATCTTCATTGAGGGTCGATTGTTTCTGAACAGTAATATAGCTAAAATATTTTAAAAAGTATATTACGTTAAAAATTCATTATCTATTGTTTCAATAAAGCTAGAAGTTGTTCTTCCTATTTATTTTTATTCATTTTAATTTACTTTGATCTATCTATTTTCTTGAATTTTCTTTTACAAATCATTTTCTTAAAAATGAATACCAATGTAATTACACAGGTCACAAGAATTACCTAGAAATTCGTAAACCTATTTTCTAAAAATTAAAACGAATGAGTTTTGTAAAAATAAATCTAATTGGGGTCTTAGTCATACCAAATTTTCATTGACATTGAATAAGGTGTTTTAACTAACAAACAAAAAAAAGCGAAATTAAACACCACGATCATTTACGCTCCTGTCATGTGCTACTTTTGAATTTTTATAAAATAATACAATTCAAAAGTAGCACATGACAATTAACTACAGTACCTACTTAGAAGAAAATAAGATAAGCATGAACTAACAAAATGTTTCCTTGTAGTTTAAAACCTGTTCTATGGCCCTAACTGTCCCGAATGAGCATCAAGTTTATTATTTTTATTTTATTATCTGATTAATTTTTTTATTTGACGTTTTAATTTTAAAATTTTAATTAAGAATTTTATCAAGACTTATTAAGTTGTATTCATATAAGACGTATCTTGCGAACATAATAAGATAGCTAATAAGGAACTTGTTCAAAAATTGAAATAGGGTTTTGGTGCCAGCGTGGTCTAAAACAAAGTCTTCCAAATCATATTTTATGCTGTATGAATAGAGATTTGGTAGTTTTATGTTTGGGAATGGTTGCAAGCTAACTTGCGAAAGGTCAGAGATAATTTAGGAAACAAAGGTTTACTGAACCATAACAAAAAAGCTTCCTCGATATAAGCGATATCTTGATTAAAACAAAAAACATGACAGTTCAGACCCTTCCTGATAAGAAGAAAATGAAGGGTTCGATACTCAAATAACCTAATCAATCATTGGTTGAATGATTGTTGAAATGTTTTTAACGTCGCAGCGGCAACGTTTTTCAGCTATTCGGGACAAGAACAAGGTTATTTATTTCAATAGTTAATCTAAGAACAAGTTCGTTTATGTGTGAGTTGCGTAAGTGTGCACTTGCGCGCTTTCAAAGGGACTTTTAGGTTAGGTGCTAGCTCAGCGAGTCTTTATGCCGCAGCGAGGCTTACCACTTTCCCTGTCCGTTATTCAGTCACCAGATAAACCATACAAATTAATATTCTATTTTCCTTATGCCGAGAACCAGGCGAGGAAGAAAAATCTTAAATTTTAAAGTTTTGTGTATTAACCGGCTGTCGTTCGAACCCACGACCTCTCGATCTAAAGGCCGACACTCTTCCATTAAATCGCAAAGACAATTAAAGTATTAAACCTTCTAAAATCGCGCATATATCTTATGATGATCCAACCGAAAGGGGGGGTTATCCAGTTATTTAAAACACCCACATTACTAAATTGTGTATGAAATGTTGAATTGTGGCTAATTCAAGAAAATTCCACCCTTATCGGATCGTCTCCAGCCATTGGTAAAACGGCATAAATATTTTTATCTTTAAATGGGTTATGACGGGGCGATTTCCTAACATGCCATGTAAGCTGACACGCGTACGTTTTTATGTCACTTCCGATCGGGATTTTTATATTTAAATGGTAAATAAGTGTTAGGTTAACGCCTTTTTGTATAAGGAATAAATACTCCGTTAACGTGGCAATTAAATGATACCTATCTAAAAATAGGCTTACTACTAGTACTATGATTATGGAAAAAGCGTGAACAAAATTTTAAGGATTGTATATAAATTGATACTTTTCTGACACAAAAAAATAATTAGTAGAAAACTATTGCTTACAGAATTTAATTATTTTATTAAAATTGTAAAAACCTATCTTAAATTTATAAAATGTAACACTATATTTAAAATTTAAATAAAGATATTGCAATGTTTGGATCACAGAATCGCCATGGACTGTAATGGCACACATACATAAAACAATGACTTTTATTCGATTTATAGCCAAGTATGAACAAGATAAAGGCGCTGTTCATAAATACGACCGATTCCTTTAAAAACAATACCAAGGACTCTTTTTAAGGTAGTTCATGTTTTTGGATCAAAGACATTGGTCCGTGTTTTAAATGTCCTTATAGCTGTATGTTCGAACCAAACCCGGTTTCTTTATTTATTTTAGAACTTAAGTTTTTAAGTTTTTTTTCACACTTTATGGAGAACAAACATAAACAAAAACGGATTTTTCGCAAAATCTTGATTCAGTTGTGTTCCTCCCTGATCATTTTCAAAACATTGCTTAACACCAGTTTGTAACTTTTTCAAGCCAATTTCTGGTCTATAACATGAAATATTCAACACGTGCAGTGATTTTTCTCCCCATCCGATCCTTTCCCAACAGTTTATTTGAGAATAGAACAATAAATCTCCAATTTTAAATAATTATTAAGAAAATGAAAAAAAAACAAAGTATACATACACATACATCTCTCTCTCTCTCTCTCTCTCTCTCTCTCTCTCTCTCTCTCTCTCTCTCTCTCTCTCTCTCTCTCTCAATCGGTGTGTGTGTGTGTGCGTGTGTGTGTGATTTATGTAAAGTCATTGAATATTGACAATTAAAAAACGGAATACTAGTATATGTGGTTAATTTTTAGAAAGATAAACATGTAGGTCATTTAAGTTTCTTTAGCTTTTAAAACTGCATTTGCGTTTTTCGGAAATTAAAGTTTTTACGAGCTTTATAACACTTTGTCAAGAGTTCCTCTTGTTTAGTTACCTTCCCAAGATAGACAGGTATAAGACGTAAAAAAAAATAGACGGGTAAACCGTCTAGAACTTACACAAAAAAAATTTAAAGGTAACGTTAAACGTTGTAAAAAAACAAACAAATTATTATTATTATTATTATTATTATTATAAATAACAAAACAACAAACCACTTTTTTATATTTATTTTAGGCAAATGACAGTAAAATAATTGGCAGTGAAATATGGACGAAATCCATATATGTACAAATTTCAAATAAAAGCGTATTATTTTATTAAGGTGGGTATGTTTTTTCTACAGGAAGAGTGCCTCTTTGAGACAATTTACTACGGTAAAATTTTGATTTGTTGCAACCATCTGTCCTGTTAAATTTTTAAATGCATATGTAAGTGGATTCGTCAAAAAAGGAAAGCGTTTTCAGAAAAATTAATAAAATCGGATGAGTATATTTTTGTCTTTTTACTAAGTAACAAGATCGTTATAACAAGGTTTTTTTCGGTATTAATGCAGTTTTTTTTATCAACGTTCATAGCTTTTAGTTGCGACTAACAAATGTTGAAAAAAGAAAGAAAAATCAAGTATTTGCACCAGTATTTTATGATATGATTCAATAGCTGGACACAATGAAATTTTAAAAAATATGTTGATTTTAAACCGCTGAATGTCTGTTTTGGAATGCCAAATAACATAAGAAAAACGGGGTTTAAATAGTTTTTAGCTCGAAAAAGAACTTTAACAATTTTTTTTTCAAATGTTACTTGATTATAATAAAGATCCTTAGAAGTCACTGTTTATTGTGATGCCAGTTAAAAAATACCGACTAAATATATCGAGGCACAGTCCCACTGTTGTAGTCCGTCGGTCTAATTGGATCCAGACCTAGACCTCTACAAACAGCATTACATCTGTGGTTTCTGAAGAAATTACTTATCCCTTGAATTCCCCAATCAGCTGGACCATATGGTTCTTGATACAACAGGCTAACCGAATACAACTGAAAAGAAAATTATAAAATAAGAATTAAGACGTGGTTTATACGGTTTATACAACCTTTCTACAAATTCAATTTCATTGTCAACCCACAAACTAATAAGTTATCACGCCCTTTGTATTTTTCATAAAACCAACTAATTTGAACACCCAAATTATTTCACAGTACTTCAATAAGTTTGTATATTTATTCGAGCAATAGTTTAATTTTTGTTTTTATTTATTTATTGTTTTTTGCCATAACACCAATGCCAATAGTTGCAATCCTTATAATTGAATAACAGATATTTATCCAACTGAAAATGTCCTTTAAATTAGTTTCGAACGCAATGTAGTTACATGAGTGCTTTACAAACGGAACGAGACATCCCTTTGTTGAAAGAATTAATTCAGTTATTAAATAAATAAATAAATAAATAAAGCAATAAATAAATAAATAAAAACGCGGCTCTATTTACCTGTGGGTCTGTATAACAGTCTCCAACTCCCTGAATATCAACAACTATTTCCGTTTTGCCGGACTTCTCAAATGTGAAATGACTGAATGCTTGTGGTGTGTTTCTTGTTGTCAAGGCAACTCCATCGATTTCGGGATTCACTGTGTTATGTTTGATAAAGTTATCCCCAATGTATCTTTCCATCGTAGCGTACATTCCCGCCCATTTCCCATAAAGGAATTTTACAAGCTGGCTTGACACAAAACTGACCTTTAAAAAAAAGTTTTATGTATTTATTTATTCATTCATAATAATAATAATAATAATAATAATAATAATAATAATAAAATTTGCATGTGTATAAAATCATCAATAGTTTACTTTTGTTGCAAAAACTTTATATATTTAAGAAATAACATTCTTTTATTATTATTATTATTTTTTTTATTATTATTATTTTTTGCAAATCATCATCATCATGCAATTTAATCACTGAATTTCCGTCGTGATTTCTGTAAAATCAGAGGTGTTTATAAAGCAGCTCAAAATCTTTCATATTATTTTTGAATATTTCATTCAGAAAATTCAAAAATTTATATTACAATTCCTAAAAAGCACAGAGGACGATTGAAAGTGCTATTTGAAAATAATCTTCTAAAGTTTGAACAATGTCAATATCAAAATGATAATTAAACAATCTTTTATTCATTTATTTTTTGAGGGGGTTTATTTATTTATTTATTTATTTATTTACTTATCAAAATGATAATTTAACAATCTTTCATTTATTAATTTTTTTAGTTATTTATTTATTTATATTTTACAAATAACTTCTCTGATTCACTAAAATAGTGCTGCATACAAAAATGCTAACCATGATCCTGTGAATATGACAGGTTTACATCTTCATGAAGCCACATAACCGGATGTGAATAGGCTGTTGTCAGGAAATGTATATTGACTATATGACAGGGTTTCGCTTTGACTTTCTGGTTTTTCTTTGTTGATTTTCGTTTAATTACATTAGTTACAAACATAAAATGAATCAATTTTTGTACCAGACGTAATCACAAAAAAGTACAAAAAATTACTCTGTTAATGCACCGCGTTACTAGCTTTGAAGTTCAAGTTTTTTAGAAATGCATAGCCAGGCCTCCGAGTGGTTAAGTCGTTAACGAATCAAACTGAAGGCATCTAAACGCTGTTAGTGAAAAAGATGTTATTGACGTAGGCCTTTAGAGATTAGCTTAGTACCAGTATAATGGACTGGGTCGTCAGTTAGTATATCTGCGACATTGCGGGGGAGTGTACTAACACTAAAGATTGCCATAAATGCGCACTAGCACAATGCAGATCAGTAACACTTGTACAAACATATACCAAGTGAAATTGTACCACATCGTTTTATCATCAAAATTATTTAAAAAATTGTTTCGTCGTAAATAGCTGAAAAATTCCTGATGTGGCGTGAAACATCATGTAACCAACAAACTATCTTACATTGGCCCCACTTGTCTTTATATAAAAATAATACTAATTTCGCAAAGAAGTGAATGAAGTCAAATATAATTTAAATTTCTATTAATAAAAGCGTTTAACATACCTAACTAGTCAGAGAATACTTACATGTTTAGACACGGATGGGTGACTGTTAAACTCATTTGCATACTTGACACACTTTGATTGCATAATAACTTGATTCCTCCCACTCTCCTCGTCCTGAAACTGACCATATTTAGAAATCTTGAGGACCATAGGATATTCTCTCCAGTTTTGCAAGTTACAGTTGTATGCCTTAAATGCATATCTTAGACCTCCCGAGGCAAAGGGGACAATAGAATGATGTAGTATACTGGGATATCGAGTCCATTGCTTTGTGTTGAAGTCATAATCTTCTAATTCAACGTTAACCGTCTCATAAGACATCTTTTTTTAATCTCAATAAAAACCGTCTGTTTATATTTTGAAATTTGGTTTTGTCTACTTTCGTTTTTATCTTTAAATAGAAATGTTATCATCTGCTATTTTTAGGTTCCGGAAAACCCCATGTAATATTGATTAATGAGATATGCTACATACGATGTACCTTGTACTGAGAAACTTAATATATCTAGTTCGATGACATCGTAGTTCTGAGAAAAAGAGATATTCACGGAATTTAAAACGAAAGAACATACTGACCTAATTTACTATTTAGTTTAAATATACTTTTCAGAAATCGTATTTCAATGAAAAGATCATAATATTATACATGTTATAGCATGTCTGTTGTACGTGCGACTACTCATTACTTTTCTTACAAAATTCTGCGATTTTATTTATTTATTTATTTATTTATTTAGTAATTTATTTATTTATTTAGTAAGTTAGCTACATATATTTATTTTAAATACATCATTTTTAACTGTGTACAATTGAAAAGTTTAAATGACTTATTAATAAAAAAATATATGTAATTAACCATTCAAAACAACAAGTAATTTCGTATTTTTGAGCACTTGTCAATTAACTAACTATTTACAATATTGAAATTTTAGAAATATTTATTTATTTATTTACTTATTTATTTGGTTTCTATAAATTTTACCGTTTTATTGGAAAAACAAACGTATTTATTTCTTATTTATTTATTTTTTCAATTCATTAATTAATTTTATTTATTTATTTATTTATTTATTTGGTTTCTATAAATTTCACCGTTTTATTGGAAAAACAAACGTATTTATTTCTTATTTATTTATTTTTTCAATTCATTACATTAATTTTATTTATTATTTATTTATTTATTTATTTATTTATTTATTTATTTATTTATTTATTTATTTATTTATTAGTATTTGGTTTCTGTACATTTTTTACCGTTTTATTAGAAAAACAAACGTATTTATTTCTTATTCATTTATTTTTTTAATTCATTAATTAATTTTATTTATTTATTTATTTATTTATTTTTTTATTTATTTTTTTTTTTTAAATTTGTTTTTTTGTTTGTTTGTTTGTTTTCTGTACCGTTTTATTTTATTTAGTAGTAGTACTTTGCGTTTAAAGTCACACTGTCCATCGATAGATCAGACCTGATATTGAATTCCGGTCAATCAAATTTGTCCCTTTCTATACCCAACCACCAGAAGATATTTTGAATGTAAAATCACTTTTTAGTTTTGGGTAAAGATAAAGAAACAACTTCAACAAGTCGCGGTACTGACTAGATTTACTTAAAAACTAAGCACCGTGTTAAGTTTTTTTTTTTTATTATTTATTTATTTTTTATATTTAATTTTATTTCATAAAGCTAATCATGGAGTCTGCATTTCTATTTCTAACCCCGTTGTTTCCTCTTAGCTTGATCATTTAAATAGACGTTTTATGATCGTATGGAATGTAACACACTCATTCTTTTATTTTATTTTTGGTTTAACTAAATACACTTCTACTTAGAATTGTTTATTGTCCTTGCGCAATATACATATGTTTAAAGTAGGATTTTCTGTTACTTGGATATATGCTTATATTTATTTGTTTTTTCACTTTTAGCTCGCTTTAACTTGGTAATTTATTGTTCTTATTTCTAGGTATGCACAAAAAAAACAAATAATTGGTTGATGGCCAAGAATGTTTAAAATTTCTTGTTTAAAAATATCGTTGTGTATTCATGGTGCACTTGCCTTTATACGTTATATAACGGCTGATGTCATTATAGTAGTCAGGATCTCGGTTGCATGGTGGTCTGAGTCGCGCCCTTATGGATCACATAGCAACTGACCGTTAAAGTTTCAAATCCCACTGCGATGAATCTTAATGTAAGAAAATGTGTCAGATCGCTTGTCAAAGGTTGTTCGTTTTCTCCTGACACACCGGTTTCTTCAACAATCCAGGAACTGACAGTCTCGATATAACATAACTCAACTCAACTCATTATTTATATATAAGATCGACTTTTACTATACCAATTTTAAAGGCAACGATTACAAAAACGTTTTGAAAAGTACATGAGGTTAAAAAACATTAACCAAGATTTAAATATAGGCAAATTGTTCTTTCGTTTTATTTATAAATTAAAATTTATTTAAATTTCAATTTTTATTTTTGTCATTTTCCTCATATTGAATTCCCAATAGATTACTTCAAAATTCTTATAACCTTTCGTGTTTAAAATGAAACTGAGAAATAACCCATGTCAAATAATTCAATAATTCGATCTGGTCTGTTTGTTGGAGTGATTATTTCAGGTCATAAATAATATTCTATACTTGGTATTTCATTACATTGACTATACGACTACTGTAGAATTTTAGGTGGAAAAATTTGTAATTCTTTTGCAATTAAAAAAAGTTGTCGGGAAAAAAAATTTGTGTTATAGATCTTTGTAAAAAAATTACCCATTTGGGCCTTTTTTCAATTGTATTGACATTAAATTTGGTAGTTTTTACAAATCTAGAAAATAGTGAAATTTAATCTGCCCCTACGAACATTTTATATTTTACAGTATGTTTACGTACTTGAAAGAAACTGGATACGCATTTTAAAAACAAAATGTTTCATGTAGTAGTAATGTTTAATAGTTGTGCTATAGCCCTATACATCTAGTAACATTTTTTTCATTTTTCTCTTGATTTTCTTCTCCTATAGTTCCATGATCCTTTCACCCTCAAAATTGTTTATTGTTAATCACGTGGCGGATGTACAAAAGAGCTACTAGACAGGAAAGATGCTTACCTTTTCGGAGCACCTGGTCTCGCTTCCCTGGTGCAAGTTCATGTGATTACATGAATTAGCGACTTTTCCATTTTTTTTATTTTTTCTTTTGTGATTGTGATTTGGTGATTTGGACATGGACCGGTATTTTTGTGTTTGGTTTGATAAAAAGTTTTTTTTAAGACTTATTAAGCTGTATACATGAAACACACACCTGCACACATGATATTATAGTTAATAAGATGTTTGTTTAATTTAATAATTGGGTTTCGTTACCAGGGTGGTCTTAACAGAGACTTCCAAATTACCACGGATATAGAGTACATGGAGTCGCGGTAGAACTTTCAATCACCATAATATCTTATACAACCATTTAAAACACCTCGTTCTTAATTACCCATCACAATATAAATTAAAAATATGTATGAAATGTTTGGTACAATCAAATCATGTAAATGGGGGATTTAGCGAAGTTTAGATTATTCCAGTTGTTCAGATTTTCGGTGTAACGGTACAAATATTTTGATCCTCCAGAGCAATATACAGGGGCGATTTTTAGCATTTAATGCTTCGAATGACACGGGTATTTTTGCATATTTAAATGTCAAGTAGGTATGAGGGTAAGGCCTTTGATACTCACGGCAAAGGTTCGAACCGTGACCTTCTATATAACGAACAAGTATCCCACTACTTAGCAACTATAATGCTAAGTATCTGAAAAGGCCTACTTCTATCTTTATAGCTAACACGTTAATTTTTTTCAAGGGCTGTCATATACATATATATTGTATATTAATTTGACACTTCTATCTATGACAGAAAACTAAGGCTTAAAGATTTTTAATCATTTTATTATACATATAAAAACCTATCCTTAATTTATCAAATGTAACACTATATTTTTTTATTCAAATAAAGGTATCGCAAGGTTTTGATTACAGTATCTCCATGGACTGTCAGTCATTACACACACAATTTATATGTAACACAATTTTTCAATGTTTCTGTATCGAATTCTTAATGTTTATATTTATCTCAAGTTGGTCGGGTCTTGAACAAGATCCGGGCGCTGTTCATAAATACGATCTATTCCTGAAAATAAAAATAATACAAAATTAATTACTCTTTTTAATGGTAGCTCATTGTTCTTGGATCAAACACGTTGGTGCATGTTCAAAATGTTGTACTCCTGTGTGTTCGAACCCAGATCTGGTTTTCGGGACATCTTTTTGTTCTCATTTATAAAAAACAACAATTATTTTCAAATATCAAGAAAAAGGAAAGGTTTTTTTTTTTCTTCAATTTTTCATGTTATTTTTGGCACGACTTCGGACATGGCCTGAAAACTTTTACTTTGTTAATAAGTTTTTTCATCATGATAAATAAGATAATTTTATTTTTGCATTTGGAGAATCAATGTTTTTTTTATATTAAACTGTGCTATTTTATGTTGACAAGAAATTTGAGTATTTCTAAACAGTTCTTTCAGAGTTTTCTACAACAGTATTTAATGTATAGTATTATTAGAACTTAACGTTTTCTTACCGGATTCAGAAGAAGAGCCATAACGAACAGGTGGCATCGAGGCTTTTTTCAATGGATTCTTAGCAAAATCATGATCCAGTTGTGCTCTCCTATAATCACCTTCAAAATATTGCTGGGCAGCTACTTGTATGTTTCTCTCGTCAATATCCGGCCTATATAAAATAAAATATGTAACATGCGAAGTCAACTTTTTACAGAAGTATAAGAACCACTGACTATCAGGTAAAACTTCACTGGAACACACAAGCTAAACTCAACATCCGATTCCATCTCATTTTAAATAATATATTTCTAAGCATCTTTAAGCCAAGTATAATGGTATAACATAAATTTATTTAAATATAGATATTAGGTGATTTTTTTCGAAAGAAATTGGTCATAAATTCATGTTTTAAAAATAGATATGATCATCACGATAGAAAAACAACAATAAGATATACGTCATTCATGAATCTACTTTCACTTTAAGCAATGGCTTTGTACGTAATTGCTATTTTTGGATCATGACATGTTCCAAGAAAAGTTTCGTCCTTATAACAATTTCGAGAACTATTATATATATATATATATATATATATATATATATATATATATATATATATATATATATATATATATATATATATATATATCTATATATATATATATAAAATAAAACTAAAACATAGATTATAGACTTTTCTCAGAAGGATTACCTTTAAATTAAAACTTAATTTGTTAAATTTATCAAACCAATATATTTTATCTTATTTTAGATTGTAATTTATCAGATTGTATTAAACAGTGTTACACAACATATCCCCGCCGGAATGTACACGTCGCTAAGTGGAAAAGCTTGGTCTCGAGAGTGGATGTACATGGGTTACAACCCCCCCCCCCCCGAATCTGGTAATATAATAATGTTTAGTGACCAACTAGTTGGTAAACTATTTCGTTTACTTTTGTATTAGATTGTTTTCGATCCTTAAAGATTTGTATAAACCCAAAATAATTATTCAAAACTTACTGGCTACTGAAAATGGAAGGATGAGTTGTTCTCCCTTTTACAATAATTTCATAAAGTTGAGCAGCATATTCATCTGTTTTGCCATGTTTCACTTTTTTGTCTTGGCGTACAGCGATCCATCTTTTGGTTGCTTCTTTAAGTTCGTCAATAACTTGGTTTCGAACTTCTGGGCGACAGGCAGCGTGCAAATGGGTCTGAAAAATAAGCAGCTGTGTTTCCAGAATCCTTTCTACCTTGAAAAGTAACAATTAAGGCATTTGTATTAAAAACATCATTTTCAAATTAAACTAAGCGTCAAATTTTGGCTATAATGGGATAGTCATTTTTTGCTACCTAGCCCAACACAAGCAATTTTTTCTTAAAGCCCTGGCCCAGGTTTAACAATCATAATTTCTCCACACAACGAATACACAGTCCTCTATACTTTGCGAATGAAAAAAACTTGGTCTTGTTTTCTATAAAAAAGTTAGATGGCAAGAATCTCCTATATTTATGCTTAAAACGTTTGTCATATTTTCAGTTCATAGTGTTTAAATTCGAGAGTTTTAAAATCATAATTCTTTTTATAATTTGCATTTCTGCTCATTATATATAACCTGTAAGTTTCTTAAAAAATATTGATGTTTTACTTGGATAAAGAAATATTTCCGAATTTCGACGTTACGTAAAAATGTAACATGAGGGTATACACGAAAAACAATGGTCACGTGATAAGGCTTAAAGACCCTACTGTACGTGTCTTTGTTGCTTTGGTTTATATATATATATATATATATATATATATATATATATATATATATATATATATCGTTTTTCGACTTTTGTATTTATGATAAATTCCATATCAAAAGATCAAAAGCAATCTTATTATCTTTCAAATTACTTCTTTTTAGTTGTATTCTTTTTCACAACATCAGAATAATTTTTTGTAAATTTCAGTGCTTGACACATATGGAAAATCATTATGTGGTATTGCGATTATGTGTTGGTTCTTGATATTGGTGCGCATGCTAAACCGCGGAAGTTATATTAACTAAAACTTACATCCTGATCTGCTTTACGTGATTGGTCAGGTAAATAAATGTCCGACCTCGGCAATGATTTGTTTCGGCTGTCTACTTTCCTTGCGTTTTCCCTTGCCTCAAATTCCTCGAGTATACTTATAACATTCCCAAAAACTTCGTATGCCATCTGTGTACTAGCTAAAAGCATAAATTACAAATAATATTTTGCTCAGTTAGACATCCTTTGCTTCCCCAAAGTTTCAAAATTTTCAGTTAAATATTTCTTTTTTTTTTCTTTTAGTTTGAAAATTTTGAAAAATGGTTAATACTTTGTTCGATATATTTTTCTTTAGTTTTAAGTTTAGTTTCCTTTTCTATTTTGAATTTGTCATTGTCATATAATTTCTGAATATATTGTTATTTCAAGAGCAAGTATGATGTCTACGATTGGTCTTTCTATGTAAAGTTCCTTATTTAATTGAAAATCGACAACGAATGAAATGACACCTTTAATCAAAGTAAGACCTCATAATGGAAAAGTAACCTTGTGATATTTAGGCTGCGAAAAACAACGTTTTGACCTCCATAGTAACCTCTAAATGGTTTTTGTGAAATATTCAAGCAGCATCAAACTTTATAATTTTTTTTCTCATTAACAATATTCTCTCTCTCTCTCTCTCTCTCTCTCTCTCTCTCTCTCTCTCTCTCTCTCTCTCTCTCTCTCTCTGCTTATTGCACTTTTAAAAAACTAACAAAAATACCTTGTATACTTCGGAATGACTGTTCTTGTGTTACCATTTGGTGACCATGGTAACCAATATGCTCGGTATAGGATTGACCTTCCATATGAGACGCATAGGGATACTCGTCTTGTTTTGTCTGCATTTTCCTTTGTGGCTGAGACTTATTAGAACGTCTGCTTTCGTCATCAACCTCCATTTTAGAATGTGATCCTCGGCTTGAATGTAATAAATATTGAAATGTCATTGATGCCTTAGATGGAAAGGTTTAACGGGAATTCGGTCGGTATTATTAAATCCCTAATTCTCCCCACACACCACAAATTAATCACCCATTCTGTTTGTCTATCTGTTTGTTCTTCATAATGTCTGCCCAATTACTACCACCTTTAAGCATGATTTTTGATCAAACTTGGAATGAATGCAAACAGAGATAAAAGATGTCAAAATGCAAATTAATTTATCTAGTTAAAACATTTATGTCAAGAGGTTAAATCTAAGTTCATCATCATCAGCATCAGCATCACCACCACCACCACTACCACCACCACCACCACAACAACCATCGTCATCATCATCATCATCATTACCACTATCATCACCAAATTTATCATTATCAACACCACTATCACCACCATATATTGATCATTATCAACATCTTCATTATTATCAACACTACCACCATCACTACACCACCACCACCATCATCATCATCATCATCACCATCGTCATCGTTTTATTTATTTATTTATATATTTACTTTTTTTAATATTTTTATTTTTATTACCTGTGGTCTGTTTTGTCTCCTGTGAAAGCTGAAATAAATAAAAATATAATCTTTTTGAATCATTCGTTCGTTTTAATGTTATTTTAAACTACAAAATCCTCGTACCATTGATCTGCAATAATTGCTATGTCCATACGAATTTAAGAAACGAAATTTACAATTGATTGGGTGGTTGTTAATTGTTATGTTGTTCAACGTCGCATCAGCGATTTTTCATCTTTTTTCAACGAAACCAAATTATTTTGCCTTTTAATGATTAATGTGAAGAGATATGCGGATATGAATTAAAAATTGTCTGCCCTGTTCTAGCGCGCACTTAAAGGTGATTATTTTAGGTGCTCAAAGAAAGTCATACTTAACTGTTTATATATCAAATAAATAACTTAATCAATAAATAAATAAGTAGATAAATAAATAAATAAATAAATAAATAAATAAATAAATAAATTAATTAAATAAAGTATATTTATACTTACATGAACCGCTCCTACTCATTGTTATGAAAATTAAACGGTGGACTGTACTGGAATCTATGAATTCGATCCGTGTTATGAAGTAAATAAAATTAAAATGACAACTGCGTTGTTTAAATACCTAGCTTAAGATAATTTTAACAGGTACAAAAATGATTCTTGGAATCCTAAAAATCCCTGTATGCTGTCTTTTTGTTAAATGGGTACTACCGAGAATCAGGCACAATCTGGTATTTCCAAACAAATTTTAAATTAATAAATGCCTCAGACAAAATAAACGTTGGTAAGGTTTAAAATAGAACTTACAGCAATCTGTTACTAAAATAAGATTGAATTTTTTTATTTTATAAATACCATTCGACGAAGTGATTAAAATTTATTGAAAATCTTAACATCGAACATTAGACTTCTACAAAGTTATTAATCGTCGGAGTTAAAAGACAAATTTTGTACCGATTAATTATAGTTTATAATTTATTTTATAATTTATTGACCTTATGGCTACGGAGAAGTGGTATAGGCTGGACAATTTTAGATGTCCAATATCTGGATGTCAGGGGTAAGTTCTTATGTGTGTGTGTGTGTGTGTGTTTGTGTGTGTGTGTGTGTGTGTGTGTGAGAGAGAGAGAGAGAGAGAGAGAGAGAGAGAGAGAGAGAGAGAGAGAGAGAGAGAGAGAGGCGAGGTTCTAGTTTTTCAGTTTATAGAGAAAGATAATCTTACTTCGACAAAAGAACTGACATACTTGTTCAAGGTAGGATTTTTATCGGGTGTTTAATTATTAGGAAAGAAAGATACTGTGATGGGAAAACCAGCATATTAGCCCACTCGCTACTGACGAGAGAGAGAGAGAGAGAGAGAGAGAGAGAGAGAGAGAGAGAGAGAGAGAGAGATTTTATGCTGTTCATTTTTATTTTCCAGATAAGGAAAAAACCCGCCCCGTTTCAAAACCACGTAACGTTACGAGACTGTTATATTATTCCCCACTCTATTAAAATCAGGATTTCTTCATTTTTATTTTTAAAAAATTAAATAAGAAAATAGCATGCTGTTAATAAATGTGTTAGAAATACTCTAAATATTATGTTTCAGGGCCAACGAAGCATCAAGTTGGTACTGCAGTGAAGACAACAGCGCCATATATATCGCACAGACCGGATATATGAGATGTAACCGGGGATTTAGTCCTGAATGGGACCATTATGGCCTAATATGTAACTGGAGATTCGATTGTGGTAGACATGGAAACCATCCTTTTAATCGCTTTAAGGCCGCGGACTTTGAAGGATTCACATTCGCTTTGTCCAGTGCGGTGCAATTAATGAACGCAGCCGGAGCCACGTGGGTAGGACAACTGTGTGTGGAACTAGGAAAACAGTATGGGTAAGAACATTTTAAAATAAAATTGGACTCTTTTAAAGCTGCATTAAGTTTATAAATTTTCTGAATTTTTTTTTTATTTTCTAAAAATATATATATTTTTTTTAAATAGATATCTTCTAACCACGATCCGTGACATTCATTTTCTAAAATTTCATTTCTTTTAGCTGTAAATAAACGGAATCCTCTGACCGGTTGGTCAGTGTTTTACGATGGCAATTATGAGCTTGAAGCATGCGTACGGATGTACGGAAAAGCCTAGAATCGAAAGTGAAACATGACAGATTGCATTAATTGTCATTCATTAATATCCAGATGTATTTGAAATGGTGTTATGTATCCCTTACTAAGTCACAAATGACAAATTCAACGAAGTTCTGTGTTTAATTTATCGTATTTCACCGTTTTGAAAGTTGTGTTTAAATGACCCGGGTTTTGGTGACGTAACCATGTTGTAATATTAGATCCTAAATGCTGCATCTCGCTGGATAAATACTGTAATTTCTGCATTTATTCGAGCTTTTATCGTTGAACCAAATGTAACATTGTTCATTAGCGACATCATTAGTAAGATTAGTACGGTTTTAATTTTTTTCTTTGGAAAACTTAATGCAGCTTTAAAACCCTTGTCTTTATAAAATTACAAAATCATTCTTTCAGTAGCGTATACTTTCTAAATTATTATTATTATTATTATTATTATTATTATTATGTTGTTGTTGTTGTTGATGTTGTTTTTGTTGTTGTTGCGTCGTGGTGGTGTTGGTGGTGATGGTAGTGGACGAGTTTTATCAAGGTTGGGCTAAAAACCTCGAACCCAATACCGTAAGCTCTTAGTTTGTGAAACTTTGTCACTTCGCTTGCTGGGTTTATTCGGCCTCCTCGAGGTGTAGTTCTTTATTGTGAACTAAACATGATTTCAACTCTCTTGCATTTAAGCTCACTAAACACTGTTTTTGATGACTTTGAACGGTTAAAGCGGCAAGAAATCAAAAACTTATACTCAGTCCATAATGATATGACTTAAGATACATTACTCTGCACTGGTTTCAAATCGAATTCTTGAATAAAGCAATTAAGACATAGGTTTTCGTTTAATTTTTATTTCATGTCAATGTTTAATTTTAATCAAACGTTTTAGATCCCACCATCCTAAATTTTGGCTAAATTATATCTCAATTATCATCCTTAACTTAAAGGCGCCTACCACGGCCTAGAATAGAATTCCATTCGGACATATATATTGAGTGAGAACGTTTGTCAGTTTCCTTGCCGAAGATCGCTGTATCTTATTTTTTTCTTTCTTTCATTCTTTTTTTTTTACCCCGGATTCTTTTGACTAGCCGCTTCTATATAAGAACATGTATTATGAGTGGTGTAAAACATTTTACCCACTTCATTCTTATTATATATCAGCGCCTTTTGAACATAACATTTTTTAAATTTTATACTTCCAGGAAATCGTAAAATTACAGTGTGAAGCTGTTGTGAAATATAATGTGAAAGTAGATGTTGATAAAGGACTTTGTACATTCTTAATTATGTATTATGAATAAATTTTTTAATAAGTTTTTTACCTCGGATTCTTTGGACTAGCCGCTTCTATATAAGAACATGTATTATGAGTGACGTAAAACATCATTTACCCACTTCATTCTTATTATATATCAGCGCCCTTTGAACATGATGTTGATAAAGGACTTTGTACATTTATAAATAAATTTTTTTCCACTCGTCACTTTTGCACTTATTTATATAAAATTAAAAAAAAAATTATCGAATTTTATCGTAGTGTCTGATTAGTTAATGTGTTAATAACAGTCTAAGAAAGGCGATTACCGCCTGGTTTGACTCATTTACAGAGAGTCTAGGTCGGGTTATGTTTATTTTTATTTATATAATGAGGGTTTACGTCCCAGGCGAGAATTTTTCACTTATAGACAAACGTCACCAACTATAGATTAAAACATCTAAGGTCATTCCTCATTGTACTGTTTGACTGGGTGGTGTTATGTACACATGTAACTTTGAATTGGTTGAGATCCCCACTTTTAAACTATATATTTTCTGGTTCCTTATGACAAAATAAAAAGATTGAAACTAATGAAAGACACCTAAGGTCATTCTTTTTTTTAGGTGGGGCTAGGCGGTGCTATGAACATGTATGGTTGTTAAATGGTTAAAATCCCTACCCCTTAACTGTAATTTTTTTGTCCATTATTGACATTCGAATGGAGTGATGATTAAAAAACTTCCAATGAATCATTCACAAGTGAATAGGGGTAGGTTGGTGAGAATATCATTTTTACCCCGACCCTCAGTCAACAACCGCTTTCCCTAAAACATACTTGATTTCATTCTTTAAGGGAAGCTTATAGGATTGGAGTCCTAATAAAAGAATTGAAAACATTTTTAATGGCATAATTATATAGGTATAATTGCTTTAATCCACTGGTCAATTTTACATTACCTGTGTAGTTTCTGGCTGCATCAAAACTCAATGAATCGGTTTACTTACTGGTTCATAATGGACATTTAAATGGAGTATTAAAAGTTTAGGGGATCTTTCCCATGAGAGAGAGAAGTTGTTGGGACGGAATTCTCAGTCCCACCCTCAGTCAAAACCGCTATGCCTAATGTTTTAGAGTTATACTTAATCTTTATCAAGGTATCAAGTCAAGAATAGACATTGATTATTGTAGTTATCAGTTCTTAGATGGTAATATCGGTGTCCGTCAAGGAGAGATAACCTTTAATTTTCATTTCAACTAAATGATCTAAAATTGTTTTTGTCCGAAAAAGACGTGAAAGGTTTTAGTACTGTATTACATTTTAAAAACGTACTCTAAACTATGTTAAATTACTTAATTTGTTTATTATGTGCAGATAGTACTGTTTTGTTGGCAGAATCACAAGAGGACTTACCACTTATGATAGATGCCTTCTCATAATACTGTTACAGTTTGAAACAGTAATGTTGAAATTAGAAAAACCAAACTACTTGTAGTTTCCAAAGGCAGATTTCTAAATAACCTCAAAATGCAAAACTCTTTTGTAGATATATATCAAATAATGTAATATTTCTCGTTAATGTTGGTAGATATTCAAATGTTCCTAGAAATGAAAAATATATATATTCTATGCGATTCAAATGAAATAGGTGACGAGTTTAATTATATATTTAATTGTACTGCATTTGTATCTGAAACACGATTATTTATTCCAAAAGATTTCAGAGATTTTTTCCTTTCAAAAACCATTTAATCTTAAAGATACTTTGGTACTATCAAGACTTTGTAAATTGTAAACAGGGTCACTCCTCCAGGTATGTAAACTCTCCACTACAATATGTTCTTTATTTATGATTTGTATATAAATATTGTCTCTATACATTATTGTAAATATGTTTATTAGATTAATAAAGAATTTAAAACAAACTTTATTTCATTCCTAAAGACAAGCCTACAGTATTAAAGTTCTAATCAAAGATGTGATAATAATTTCAATATCGTAAATACATGCTTATATAAATAAAATTGCTTCAATCGTTAATTATCCCTTACATATGAAGCTATTGGCTACATCACAGTCTACACACCTCAATCAATTTGTTGGTTACCTCTTCACAGTTCAGCTTAATCTTGCTATTAATCAAAGTTGAATACCTAACCAATCAAAATGCACCAGGTGATTGTAAGTGCCAAAACAAATAAAAAGATAAAAAGTACATGTTTGGGGTAATTAATTGTTTAATTAATTGCTGTCAATTAAAAGCAATTACAAAGATCACAATAGGAGATGCACCATGGTTTCAGGTTGTTGTTTTTTGTGATAGAAGATTTTAATCTTTGGTGTTATAAAATGAACTTTTGGAAAGAACTGGAAAAGAGTTAAGTAATTGTATGCTTCCCTAGATAATTTGACTCAAGACATGGCGCTCGTTTTAGTAGTTCAGTGGTAGTGTCCGCCTCTAGAGTGGGAGGTCGTGGGTGCAAACCCTGGTCAGGTCATATATGACTTCAAATTTAGATATTGCTTCCTCGCTTGGCGCTCGGCAGAAGAGTTTTGACTGGTTTACCTGGTAGTAAGACAATCGGGGAGTGATATTCTTGTTGTTGCAAGTCTTACATATAAGAAGCTGCCCTGAGTGTGTGCAAGTATATGGAAAACCATACTATACAAATATACATCACATGCATACTTGAACTTGTTTTTCGATTAATCTACATGAATTATAATCTTGTTTTCCTTACAAATACCTGCAAAAATTGCCGATGTAATATTAGACAACATTAAAACATCATTCTCAGAGCATGGTATGTCCGTCTGTAGCAAATTGACTCAGTGAGCTAGCATCTCGACAACGTTTTCTTTGATTTGCTGTAGTATACTAGTACTTTAATAAGGCAGACAAAATAATACACTATAATGAACTATTGTTCTATATCCTATGTAACCTAAAAATCTAGCAAATAACCGAAAAAATTCTAATGTGATGTTAACAACATAATAAACAACCTTATCTTTTGATGTAAAGGGGGGTTAAAATGTAAGGGTGGTGGAAGACTTTAGTATTGTGCTTGCCACAATTACACATTACTGTTATTCATTGCATAATTGCATTATCACCATTGGATATTATAAAGAGGTCGTAGTTATGTCAGGTGTAACAACAGTAGTTAAATCATTACATAAGTTAGGGTTAAAACATTATATTCAATAAAAATATTTTGAAATTGTACCTTTTTTCCAAGGCACTTTACATTTCATTATATTTGGACCTTTGATATGACATATATAGAAGTGGTTCTAATGAGTAATTATTGTTTTAACATTACATTTTGAGAAGCTTTGTATATTATAAAGAGTTAATACTAATGGCAAGTGTTATTGCAACAATTACAGTTTTGAGATAAATATATATAGGTATATTCTACCTGATCTAATCGACAGTGTAATTTTGCAACTGAATTATAACTCTTTCATTAATAAGTCTTCTGTAACATAGAAATGTTGTTTAAGATTGTAAGCCAAATATTCAGCACCATACAAACGGTCCTCATCCTGTATAGGTATTCTGCTATAACTGCCGTCCTTTGAACAAAGAACTCTACAACATCTTGACCGTCAAATTCATACTTCCACAGAAGTTTTCAATTATGAGATATACATGAAAATGGCATATAATAGTGACGAAATGTATATACAACCCTCCTCTGTATGCAAGTTAATTGAAGATGCACTTTCGCAATTAAGTGGAGAGATTTCTGTCATTTCCTTATCCGACTCAGAATAGATCTTGATCATCGCACCGGTTAAAAATATGTTACATAGTACAGCAAACATACTTTTCTTATATGATATCCCGAGTCCCTTATTTCCAAGTTTAATATTTTGTTGTTTACTTCGTTCAAACTTATTTTGTTGTAATCTTTATGAATGAATTAAGGATATCAGTCACCAGTAATAATTTACAAAGACAGATATTAGTATTACTATTGTGTCGTCGTCTTTTGCCTTTGACAAAATCAATATTATTTAAGAAGGTTGTCAGATATGAAATGTGAATAGTACGATATCTCAAAAGCATTCGGCTAAATTAGTGGTACAATTACCATTACATATCGAACAGTCCTCGTAGTTACTAACAGATAGTTTCAGAATAAAATTGCTAAACATATTTTAATAAAAGCAGTAACAATAAAAAAAAATATATATATGTATATAAAAGCAACAATTTTAAATAAGTAATAAAATCCGGGTTCAATGTTTTAATTTACAAACATAAATAGACTTTTTTAGTAAATGAACAAGATTTCTTAAATAATGATGGCGTTTGTATGGGCGTAATAATGGACATTTTCATAAGACTTGGTGTTGTTGCCGTAGGCACTGCAGAATTAAATCCGTTTAAATGCCTTTCAGGAAAAAAAAGGACGCAAACGAAAACACTACGATAGATCGTTTGACCTTGATAGTTCAAGCATGGGTGATAAAACGGGTGTCAAAAAGAACAATTATTTTTTTACAGCAAATAACTGTGCCTCAACTGATAAACTCTCAGTTAGTGTGCTTTCAGAAAATGTACCATTTAGCAAAATTTTCAACCGTCGAAAATTTGAAATTTATTTAAAACTAAGATTTGTTCCCTCATGCAAAGCATTCCTTAGCTGGATTTGGATTTATATAATTTTGTAACTTTAGATTCATTATTTTCAACAGTTTTGATTATGCTTTTTATCTATCAAACCTTTCGATCTTAGTGTCACTGATGAGGAATGAATTTCCGAAATGTGCACATCTGGCACATCAAAATTTCACTGGTATTTGTAATATTTATTCATTTGTGACGAACTTACCATCGATGGTGTTAGTTATACAGTTGACGATTCCTGAAACATTAAAAACATCGAAGACCCAGAGGCAATAAGAAATTTGACCGGAAGGATAGGCAGGTGTCTATTTGTAGTTCGAATGTCAACAGTAAATTAGCCAAAATATGATATAAATTTCTATGACCCAGTTAATATTCTCTTTTGTAAATATAATTAAAAAAGGTGCTGTTTTGTTAGTGGAAATCTAAATGACCAGGACCCAGTTCACAATCATTCACTCAACGGAGTGTACACTCAACTCAAATATTTCCATTTTTCTCTCATCAATATTTTTAAAAAATTAAATTTTATGAGACAATCTTTGTTTTGTTCAACAAAACTGCACTAAACAATTTAGATATAACATTAGATACTTAATTTTACCTATGTAAAAAAATTGACATTACAATATTCCCGAATTTGAGTGAACGATTGTTAAACTGGGCCAGGTAGGCAATTTAAATGATCTTGAAGTTGTATATGATCTTATTTACAAAAATATAAGTGTATTAGTTTTTAAGTGTTTTACCCAACTTTAAAGATCTGCTATTGACACGCATATGAATTAGTATGGCAGAAGAATTATCGAAACATACAAGCCTAAAGGCTTTCAAATACTTAATGACATGTTATTTTCTGACAAAGATACATGTAGTGCAACCTGATCTAGCCCTCAAGGACAGAGCACTATAGATTATTGTGTAACAGTCTACAATAATTTTCCACTTGTACAGAATTTTTATATTCAATATTTTTTTTTTTATTATTTTTATTTTTATTTTTGAGTGGTCTGACCATGCCCTTTTATTTTTTCATTTAACTGTCATGTTAATAGAAATGTAGATTTATGTAGAGGTAATGAGATCACATGATTATTTAAAACGCTACAACGAGTTTCTTACAGAGCATATGAGTTGCAGACTGCCATTAGGGTTTCTGTAGCAGATTTCATTTCATTTCTTAAATTAATCGTGACAATGTAGATCAGTGCTTTATTAATGATATTATTAACAAGTTCACTGATACTACATTTGATAATTCTTACGGTGTTATTGCTAAACTTAAAAAGAAATGTTATGTACCTTCTAAGAAAAGTTGTATTAATAAAAGAAGATTGAAAGTAGAAAAATGTTTAATAAATATAGAAATATATTTTAAGTAAAATCTCCAATAAATCGACGGTTATTTGTAAATACAAGGTCCAATTATAACATGATTAAGTTAGGTTAAGAGAGCTTATAAAGTTAATGAAGGTAAAGACTTACACACTTTACCACAAACTGATCTCTGGGGTTTCTGGAGAAATTGTAATAAATACAAGAAGTGTCAGAACGTATCTGATAAACTTACATAACAGAATTTAGGTAATCATTTTAAGTCTTTTTTTCAAAGTGTTGATAATGGTAATAACTTACATAATGATTTTAATTCTAACGAGTTTAATATACAGACAACCGAAGAAGTTCCCAATACAATAATGAACTGAAAACAGGTAAAGGTCTATGTATTGTTGGCATTGTAACTGAAATTTTCAAAAGCTGTGAGCATGTGCAAAAGGAGGGTTCTAAAGGTGATGTTAATACTTACAGAGATATTGTTCTCAAGACTGTGAACATTTAGCTACTTGCCAAATCTTTTGTCAGAACTAATTCCGTTTCATCTTAGGCTAAGATCCAACCCTATATAACTTTTCAAAAAATCATTATTGACAGAAACAGAAACGCTGAACTTCTGAAAACTTAGTAAAACTTCTTAGCAACTATCAATGTACCTTTTGTTTGAAGACTGTATAAAACATGAAAGTTATATATACAAAACACATACCTGTTAAATTTTAATGTACCAGATATGCACAATTCGAAAAAATCATTCCCCACCAGAGAAACTAGGTGCAAAAATGTTTGATAGATAAAAAACATAAGCTAAACAATTGAAAATTAATGAATTTAAAATTCTAAAACTATATGAATATATATATATATATATATATATATTCCTGTCAATGTTATTTTTTCACTACTTTGAATGACACTTTTTAATTCTAAGTTGCTTCAGGTTAGATTTAAAGTTCTACCTTTTGCAATCATTTGTTCCTTACAATTGTTCCAAAATATATTATTTCGATGTTTTAGTTCGATAATTTTGGAAAATGCATAAAGTATTAGTGTTTTACACTCCAATTCAGATATTCCAGTGTTGAGTGTAAATTATCGGGAAAACCTGAGTAGGCTGAGAAAAAACACCCAACCTTCTGCAAAAGAAATGACCTTTTTTAGTAAAGCATCCCGAGTAATAATCGAAGCCCAGTGTTGAAAGAAGACACCGTGATTCATTTGTCGGCCCTGTAGATCTTTAGGCCAACTAGATCTTAAATCTGATAAAAAGAAACGTTTTTTCTAAAAACTTCCTTAATATGCATGACCCCATATGAGAAAATAAAAATCCTTCTTATTAAATATTTTGTTCTCAAAAATACATTTTTGTTTTGAATAGTATAATTGCGTATATTTGTTTATACTAAAAACATAGAAATTATAAACAACGATTGTTTCTCTACAAAAGTATTAAAGCTAGTGATCTCATGCTTGCACAATATAAAAATGGCATAACAAGGGGTCAGTGAGGATTGTTTCAGTGTAATTTTACACCTAATTACCAGTCATGTGTATACGGACATACTTTTAAAGAAAATGTTAAAGAAATAAATGTCATAAGTTGAAAATTTATTGGACATTCACAATGCTATCTTTTGGTATCTGAAAGCGATTGGTGGTGTAAAGCTAAACGAAGTTTTCCTTTTTTCAGAAGTAAGTACATTGTACTAACAGAAATGTACCGTGTAACAAAATTAAGCTGTCTCCATTTGTGAAACATGTTCAAAATGAATAATTGTTCCCTCAAGCAAATCATGGATTTGTATTCATATCACTTTGGAACTTTAGATTCATTAATTATCAACTGTTTTATATGATTTTGTATTTTATCAATTTTTTGTTCACTAATGTTACAGACGATTTTCCAAAATCTGTACATATGGCATAACCAATTAAACAGGTAATTTTGTTAGATATTGATGATGCTGATGTTTTTTTATATTCTATTGTAAAGAGGAAGAAAATCATTTTGTTAATTACAGTAGGATAATTCTACAACTTATTGTTTAAAAAACAATAAATTGAATTAATATAATGATGATCTTTTCTTTTTTATTGACAGTTACAAATCTATGTCCTTTCACCTTAACATAGATAGATGGATCGATTAAATGTTGTAAAAGGAATTATACCCTGTAGTGGTTACATATAATGTATGAGAAAATGTAATGTTTTATTTTACAAGAACGTTAGAGAATTTTAGTGGTGTCACTCTAATTTGAACTATGAAAGAAACGATTTTTAATCAGTAAAATAATTCTGGTTCAGTGTTTAATTAACACTCATACATAAATGCTATCAGTCTCAAGTTGACAAAAATGATATTGGGTCTAGTAAAAACAGAACAACAACTGTTTTTGTTTTATTTTTATGACATTCATCTATGTTTTTCGTTTATAAGAATCCAAATTCATTTTGATATTTTAAAATGTTCAATTTGCGTACAAAATACAAATATATTGAAAACTTTATAATTTATACAATCAAAGTGTATTTTACACTCATTCTATCGTTTGTCATTTAGGTATTGCTAGTTAAACGCAAATTTTACTTTTATTTTCTAGAACTAGCGTAGGCAATATGGTAAACAATGTAAAACAATTTTATACCTTATGATCTGGCTTTAAGTCTGGGTAAAAAACCCTGCTCCCTTTTAGATTATAATCAGCTTTTTATCTCTATAACTGAACATCTATAGTGTTAATAGAAAAAAAGCAAACACCTGGTTGCGATGTAAATGTTAATTTTGTTTCAAATATTTGCTTACCTTTTGCGACAATTTAGTACCAAAACTTTTATCAATAATTCGTGAAAAACACAATGATATCAGTCAAAATACAAAGTTCTAGTGATAGCAACAGTGCAGGCTATCTTGTTAATATTCGATTTGAATTCACTTCGTTTGTATGAGTTGCAACTATTTTCGTTTCATCTTAGGTTAAGATTTAACGTTATAAAAACACGGAAAATAACCAAAATTTACAGAAACGTAATAACTTTTTTTCTTAAATAACTCTTAAAGAGTTAATGTTTTTAGTTTAATGAATATTTCACTCGTTTCGACGTATTTAAGATGCCATTTCTTTAAACAGAAACTTCGAACTTTATATCCTTCTTAAAACTTTGTGACACGACAAAATGTCCATTTCCAATGATAAACAGCATCTTTCTTAAAGTTAACAATTTGGTATGTGGTATTGATGTGATATAGATATAAATATGATCAACGAATAGTTTTTTTCATCATCCATCTACTGCTTAACACATGAAAATATTGTTTTTCAAAATAAATGTAATAATTTCAGAGGGTGTTGCAGATTTCAACTAACATTGTATATAGGAGTAGTCAATATATCAAAATATGTTCACAATTAGTCTAAGTAAGGTACAATTCATACACATCCCTTGATCAAGTAATGAAATTTGTTTCAATATTAATTTTCAAAATTTTCCCGCATATTTTATTTCTTGTACTACTGAAAAAAAGACTGAAAAGATGAAAATGTTACATCATAATACTTTCAGATTACTCAGAAACAGTAAACAATATTTTGGAGATAAGAAATTGTATTATGATGAAAAGGGGACCGCAAGCCTTAACAAGAGCCCTGCTAAAGGGACTATTCTCAAATACAGAACTTAAGGAATTTTCTTTCGGTGGAAAAACTGCAGGAAGAATGCTCGATATACATCGTCTCAAAATAATCAAAGGTACAACTTGATATATTGTCAAAAGTTTTTTATTATTTTTTTATTATTTTTTTTTTCAGTTTTTGTTGTCAACCATAGCAATATAGAGGCAAGTTTGTTGTTTGTTTAGTTGTTGAATTATTGATATCATCGACTAAATGATTATCAGTACTGACAGGCTAGAGTATTCTCTACAAACAAAACAGATGTTTAATCAAGTGTTACAAGATTTTGATAAACAAATTTTAAAAAAAAGTACTATTCCATTTTGATTTTTTCTTAGTGTCAAAAGTAATTGGTTTGAACCAAATCGAAAGTGGTGGTCGTATTTTGATAAAGTTTTGGAAAAATTTTACCAAATTTTTTACCTTTTGGATCAAATTTCTTAATCTATCACTTAACTATTTTTAGAATTCTTTAAATTTAGATCAACAGGCATCACCCCTCAACTGATTTATCAAATGCAATTTGTGCAGATAAGCTGTAGTACTGAAAATATCACATGTTCAAATTATTTGAATCAAAAGTGAATAAAACAAGAAAATACATTTTTATTACATGTAATTTTTTTCAGATACAGTATTTTCTACCTTTTCCATACCAAGTTGCATTCAAACAGTAGTATGAAATGAAGGCAAGTCAAGTGCCATTCAAATGATGAAGCATATAAAACATGCTGGTATGTAATTTTATGCCATGCTTTTGTTAAACAAACATGAAGGTCACGTTAGATAAATTAGCACTGACTCTTATTCCAGAAAACGGAAACATAATAATGACTGTCAGAAGGCCTTAATCTATTACATTGTAGTTTCTGCAACTTTCAATTTCTTGTCTTCTTGTGTTGTGAAAGACAAGAAGTGGGATAGACAGACGAAACTTCAAATAAAATAAAGAGAAAAGTTCTTATGGCTGAAAACCTTCCTGGTACCATATGGATGTTTTGTCCCATTTTCATGATTAATTGCTTATCCTATTTAACCCTAAATATAATTTCATCATTATGTATCAATTGTATTAACTCTACTTGTAGATAAACAATAGGAGACAATAATTATTAATAGTCAGCAGAAATCCAATAATGTTAATCAGACACAATAGGAGGGCACATACAGGAAACCATGGTGTGTAATTGGCTGACACAATAGGAAGGCACATACAGAAAACCATGGTGTATGAATTTACAAAGTCTTACAATAAATTTCTGCCTCGAACTATCACATATAACCTTCATATAATTTAGTGAAGATCTGACATATATACTGTAAATACAATATGTATCAAAGCTGTTTCAATGCAATAAAGCAGACTGGAAATTGTGTGTGTGATGATTTTCCAACTGACAAATGAGTTCACCAAAATGTTTATGATTCATAATCATTAAAAGTATCTTTAAAACCTTAATCAAGAATATTTATTTTTGAACAGATATTGTTATAATGAAATTGTGTTAGAAACCTAAAAAACAAGAAATGTATCAACTTGCTAATTGTATCCACAATACTATCAACAGTATGACAATGAAATCACATCCTTCTGAGAATTAATGAAATCATTCAGGAAAATTAGATTAACAGGACTGACACTATGATTGTCTCTTTGGTTGATTTGAGATGTTAATATAGCAGTCATGATGAAACCTTCAATGTAGCACAGTGTTTCCTTCACAAGCGTGATTAGACATCCCCTAGCACTACATTTTATGCAGCATTATAATACAGTATAATCTGTGTTTAAAGGCCAACCAGGGACTGTACAAATATTGACAGGTAGAATTTATCTAGAGGGTCACCTCTATGTACAAGTAAACATTTGATGATGATATATAAAACAGAGAGAAAATATAAAGTACCTATTAAAATACTTATTTGTAACATTTGTTAAAATTATTTTTATTGCATTTTATCAAAAAATAGATAATTATATATTGCTTATATTCATGCATCAAGAACATAAAAATTCCTTGGCTTCAAATTTTTACACAGAGTTTTAGAAATTATAATATACTAAAAAGATGACTAAAATAGACATTAGACAGATGGACTTTATATAGAGGGTCATTATATAGTAAAATCCATTGGGGATACTTCAGACCAGTTGCTATAGACTGGAGAACTTTATAGCAGGTTATACTGTATATGAAATGCTTTATATTTTTTCTAAACAAAATATAAGAAACCATAAGAATTGTAGTACTATACTAAGCTGATTATGAACTCTATGCTTAAACTGACTTACCGTATTAATAATGCGTTGCTGGAAAACTTGCGAAAGCTACCATATGAATAGGAGTTGAGTAATGGTGTTTAACATCCCAGTCAAGAATATTTCACTTATATCAAGACGTTGCCAGCTATAAGCGAAAGTGCAGAAATTTTGTCTGTGCGTTGCGCTGATGGCATTATACAGCAAGGTTCTTTATCGTGCCACGCCGTGACATGGGACCTCGTTTATTTTAAGTTCCCCTTCGAAGGAACCTTGACTTTCATTTTGTAATGCCCAGTGCTTGGCAAAAAAAAAGTCACTACCCACTTTCAAGTCTTGGATCAGACCCAGTCGGGGTTCAAACCCACGACCTCCCACTTACAGAGAGAGCACTCTGCCAACTGAGCTACCGCAGTGGTCTATATGTATAGGAAAAATGATAGAATGATAATAATAAAAATAATAATTCTTATTACTAAAATTTGCCATATTCCACACAAATTTCCATTCATGAGAAGCATCAGATTGACTAACAGTAGTATCGACCCGTGTTGAACTTTGACCAGCTCAAAAGAAATCTACTCACCGCAAGTGGACTTTGGCGGGAATCTTTAAAACACGAAAAGGATTACTTTTAGCATGTTTTAGTTATGATATCGTTTTTTCGGAATATCCTTAAGTGTTATGCGCGCCTCTTTTGAAGACGAGCTAAAAAGATTGTATAAAGTTTAAATTGGTTCAGAAGCGGCTGTTTCTTTTACAAATTATAAAAATTTCAAGTTTTTTTTTAAAAATGTAAAAATATATAATTATGTCTCCAAAAGATACGTGTAACCATACATGTTTCTTTTATTAACAGTATCTGGTTTCTATAACGGAAAGAGAAAAGGTGTTTTCATCAGAGAAGGTTAGTCTTCCTTATTCCTTTTGCTGTACTGTAACACGTTAAATGATAATGCCTTGACCATTTTATCACAGTTGAGGTGAAACAAAAATCATTTACTGCAATATTTCTTTGAGTTTTTATAAACACTGTTGATTAATTTCTCTGTTGTCAACAATTCAAATTCAGATCCGGAATGAAAGGGCGTGATATTAATTTTAATCTCAAAACAAGTACCAACCCTTGATAGAATGTTAAACACATTATTTTCACTCTCATATTTTATTTCCTTTTATGTTCTAAGAAAGAGAGGGATATTAATTCAAGTTTTCGTCCGCCCGTCCGTCCTTTCCATTTCTTGTCTGGAGTAATTCTCAAAAACTATTAATCACAACTCAATGAAACTTTCTACAAAGTATCAATAGGTATAGAAAATTTACATATCGTTAACGCAAGCCGGTTAGTCAATTTTGGTCAGAGTTATGGCTCTAGAATTTTTCAATAGGAAAATGTTTTTTTGGAATAATTCTCCAAAACTATTTATCACAACTCAATGAAACATTGTACAAAACAGCAACATGGATAGGATACGTGCATATCATTCATCCAAGATGGTTAGCGAATTTCCCTTAGAGTTATTATTTCAAAAGGAAATTTTCTCCGGAGTAATTCTCAAAAACCCTTCACGCCAACTTAATGAAACTAAGTACAAAGCAACAACAAAGGAAATGATGGCATATTGTTAATCTAAGTTGGATTGTTAAGAATCATTTCAGTAATGGACATCTGAATTTTTTAAAAGGGGTTCTTGTTTGGAGTGCCTCTTTAAAACTCTTCAACAAAGTTTTGAAATTTTTTTTACAAAGCATCAACAGGAAAAGCACATGTGCATTTAATTTATTCAGGTTAGTTTGTGGATTGTCTTTTGAGTTATTGACATTTAATTTTTTGATAGGAAATGTGTTGTCTGAAGTACTTTTTGAAAACTTATTTATCCAAACATAATAGAACAGAATACAAAGCATCAGCAGGGATGGGGTATGTGCATATCTTTAATCGTAGTTGGGTACAGGGGATGTACATATTATTTATCCAATTTGGTTTGTGAATTTCAGAATCATGACCTTTTCAAGTTTTTAATAGGGAATTCTTGTTCCGAGTTATTTTCCAATAATATACTCCGCTTGATTTAAGTGATTGTTAAGGCGATGTCTGGGATTGTTATTATTCAATTTATGTCAACTAAATTAATTATTTGCATCACATATTTCATAACTAAATATAAAAAAAACTAAGACAATTAGATTGAATTTCTTATTTACTTTTCAATTGTTGCATCCCACAGCAATAATACTTAGATTGTTTTATTCTTAATTTTTCACATGTAGCAGTCAAACTTGAACATAATATAGAAACTACAAAATAAATAAATAAATAAATAAATAATTAAATGCATAAAGAGGCGGACGATATTAATTCTCAGAATTTGCTTGTTTATACATGTTTCCGAACAATAGTTATTCACCGGTTCACGGCACTTTATATATTTCTGGTAAAACCGCAAACATTTGTAAATACTGTCTACAGTGCAGTGAGGTTGGAGAGTCAATTATTGTATTACTACGTACTTATAAATATGCTTTAGTCAACACTACTATTGGAGAAAGACAAAACATTTTCAACAACAACAATAATAATTACATTAAAAATAAAAACAAAAATAAAATATAACTAAAACCATTTTAATATGCATAATATTTTGTTTTCATTTTACATTAACAAAATAGTATCCAGCCCAAAAGGAAGTTATACCACTTGAGAAACATATTTAAAGTAATTTTTATAATAGTTCACAACTTTAGAAAAATACATAGGAAATTATGTCTCGCTTCATTAAAATATACCCGGCTTTAAAATGAAAACAGATAATTAGTATTTTTAAATAAATTCAAGATACTGAAAAACTTAATCGTTTAGATTGCGATTTATAAGTTAAAACATCATAATTTTCAGCAAATCACAAGGGCTTACATTTTGTATAAAATAACGTTATCGTGAATCAATAGCTTTTGACCCATATACAATACATACGCACTATTTATTTTTCTGATGTTAAAGTTATCAATTCTTTGCACTAAAATTTTATCTTTTTTAATAGAGTGTATTGAAATGAAAGAGTTTTAAATTAAAAACATGTTAATAGCTCAAGGAACATGAACAATATCATTCAGAAATTAAAATATTTTAAATCTAAATATAACGTAAAACCTTGATATAAAGGTAACTTGCCTTTTCAATTCATAACTCATCTACCTTACAGCAATACGTTATATTTTAAATGTAAAAAATCGGTATATAACATAGATAAAAACGTTTTTCAAATTAATATAAGGAATTTTAGCAATCAAAATCAAGAGTAAAAGTGAAAGGAAAGACAATTAAAAGATTGAAATTAAATATGTTCTTTAACTCTTAATTTAGACATCAACTATTCTTAAAGTATAAGTGTTACTTATTAGGTTATTTATACGTTTGATAAAATATCTATTTGTTTTACATTAAGACATGAAAAGTCTAAATACATATTTCTAACACACTTGAAAATTTTTGTTTGTATAGATTTAAACAATCTGAAAAACTTAAAAATCTAAAAAAAATCTTGACTAACTAGAAAAATGCTTTAATTTAAAGAAACAAAAGAACTGATCAAAATAAACTTTGTTTTACTGGCAATATGAGTGCAGGTTACTTAATTCCTTTGAGCCACACTAACAGGTGACGTAAAAATCATATTAACCTTGAATGGTCCGAATTTTTGATAGTGTACTTTAATCTTTACCTGTAACAAGTTATCATTAATATAGGACTTTATTGTGGATATTACTGACCAAGCTTTCAAGAGATTTTATGATCAGCTTAATAAATGGATAAATATCGAGTGATACTTTTTCTGAGTTAAAACGGTAAAGATAACTACTGTCCTGTCTTCCATATAAAGCATTTTTGTCCCAAGCTTTCACCGAAAGGGGGACATAAATATGGGTTTGTCCGTCTGTCTATCTGTTCGTCTGTCTGTCTGTCCGTCCGTTACGTTTTGTTTCCGTGCTACAATTAAAGGTTTTTAATGAAACTTAGCACAGATGCACCTATTGCCAAGAGCTCGCTTGGGATTGATTTTCGGGTCACTAAACGAAAGGGGAAGCTTACTATGACAATAAATAGAAAATCAGTTTCCGGTCATTTAAAGGTTAACCGTTCAAGATTTTAAATGACATTTTGCACAGAGGTAGCTTATGACAAGAGCTGGCTTTGGATTGATTTTCGGGTCACTAGGCCAAAGGTCAAGGTCACTGTGATTATAAATAGAAAATCGGTTTCCGGTCATTTAAAAGTTAACCATTCAAGATTTTGTCTCCCGCTTTTACCGAAAGGGAGACAAACAAACGATAGTTCCAATTTCCATCAATGCATTTTATGCTAGGATTGTCCATATTACCTCATATATCATTACAAATACAGAAGTCTATTTCATATGAAAGCGGGGGACATAAATTCTATAAATTTGCTTTATGTTTTGAATTTTTGCTATTTTTCAGTAGTTTTTTAATGTCGTGTTACAAACAAAAAATGTTCCTGAGGATGGAATTAGTGATCAGACAGGGGATGTATTAAATCAGGCAGTCATTAAGGTGACCGCTGACCGCGTCAAACATGTGGCCATTCTACAGAGGTTGTTTATATAGTAAAAACGTTAGGGACCGACTCCTATTGTCCGCTAGTGACAGGTAGACACTCTACGCAGGCGACCACTACTTCAGGTGAACTTCATTTGTTTTAAAACTGAATAATGTTTTTTAAATTTGAATGTGATGATAAATTTGTAATTTGCATGTTTTTTTCCAAACATTTATAATTGCAATAACACTTGTAAAATATTCAGATCAAGTGTTAAGTTTTGAAGAATAAAATGATATATCTAAGGAATATTTTAATTTAAGGAACCAGTAATAAATCAAATACCGTGGCTTTAAATTAAAACTCGTCATGTCCTTGTGATACTAAGAACAGTCATGTTTGATATAAAGAAGGGTATAGCATGACAAAGCAAAGTGCATTCTTTGCATGGCTAATTAGTCATGAGGTTAAACTACAATCAGAATGCAGGGTATAAACGCAACTAATAAATCAGTGACTTAGTTTAAATAATTAAAACTAATTGAAGCGTTTGCTTTAAGATATGTTGTCATACAAAACTGACATGATATAATTCCTAAAGAAATTACAAATGTAGTTATTGTCAATTGTTAAGGTTCAAGTTTTAAGAACAAGGAATGCCAGGTTTTTGTAATCAGAAACTATCAAGCACATATATCATTGCTCATGCTATTTAATAACACAATAAGCTGTCTTTAAGTCCTCAAGTTTTTTTGTCTATGCTTTTTGACTTGACTGATTGTCTTTTGTATATTTTATTTTTTCCATCAGTTTTTTAATAAATAAGTTTAAATGTTTTAAAACATTTATTCAAATAAAATACTCATGAATATATAGCAAAATATATATATATATATATATATATATATATATATATATATATATATATATATATATATATATATATATATATATATATATATATATATATAGTTAGATAGATAGATAGATAGATAGATAGATAGATAGATATAACCAAAATGTTTTGTAGCCTCTAAAGTTTTCATCAATCTAAAATTTGAAATCAAAATTCGCATGATAAGGCTTGATAGCAAGGAACTTTGGTTTATTAACATATATTAACATGTTAATGGTTTTGTATAAAAATCAACAGTGGTTTAGAACCTGCATACAGGCAAAATAACATTGTGTAACAGAGTTGTATGAACTTTATCAAGGAACAGAAATAAAAAAACCGAATAAAAATTACTGACTTGTAATCATTATATTGATCCTCACTGTCTTTATTGAATAATTGTATCATAAAAAAATACCTTTTATTACTTGAACAGTAACTTTTTACTTTTAACAATGAGTAACAGACCCATTCTTCCCTCGTTGTTTTAGTTAACCCTTTAAATTTGCCCTATAGATTAAAATTGCATCTATCTTTCCAGATATATTCAGCTCATGGTGACTCTTTTTAAGAATTACCACACTTTCTCATTCCTTTTAAAACAAACTAACTCACCCCGATGTGTCGTTAACTGAAGGTTTATTTTACCCAACTCTATATATTTTTTATCTTTCAGTCTAAAGTTTTAAGTTTACACTAGGTTTGTTTTAACTATTATAAGATTATTCAGTTGGTTATAAAGTTGTTAAGTTTTTAATCAGCAATTTTCTACAATTACAAGGTTATTAATATCAAAAGAGTGGTCTAAGAACAGGTTTGTGTGTGCTTATGCAAGTGTGTATTTTGCTCTACCTTGTACCAGAGTTCACTTATTATTTCAATGCCGCAAAGAATCTTACCACTTCTCCATTATCCTGACACTGGGTAAACCATTTCTTACTCTGCCTTCCGAATATCTTAGATTTTAAAGTCTTCTGGTTGACCCGACTATGGTTCAAACACCCTACCTCAAGATTTATAAAGCAACATGTATCGCGTACAGAAATCAAACCTCGACTCTTTGATCTAAAAACGACGCACTATATATTGTGAAAAAATATGTAGAAATTTTTATCATTAAGCAATAAAATGATATTGTGTATAAAAAGTTTGTTTTGATTATTATTTTCATGTTAAAAGTTTGGGAACGGTCACATTCTTGCCTTAAGTTTAAACTTGTTTTTACAGAGTACCTGTTGAATTTTTTAAAGATTTTGTTCCAGTCTCAGTATAAGTTACGCTTTTTAATGAAAGGCGACAACAGAAATCATTCTTAATGGCATTCATAATAATATTTTATACCCCTGAGAGGGTACCGGTACTGGTGGAGTTAAACTCCCCGGGGGTATCCATAACTTAGTATGAAGTACTTTGTGCTGTCAGAAAATGTACCATTTATCAAAATTTTTAGCCGTATTTAATTTTAAAATTTATTCAAAACTAAGGTTTGTTCCCTGATGCAAAGCATTCCTTAGCTGGATTTTGATTTATGTAATTTTGGAACTTTAGATTCATTAACTTTCAACTGTTTGGCTCATTTTTTTTACCTATCAAACTTTTCAGTCAGAATGTTACTGATGAGGAATGAATTTCCAAAATTTGCACATTTGGCACATCAAAATTTATCTGGTATTTGTGTTATATATATATATATATATATATATATATATATATCCTATCGGAAAAATGTAACTGTGCATCAATAAAATTTATAATTTCGCTATTACTACTGAATGTATAAAACTTAAAATTTGCACAAATGGTTAGTATATATACCTCTACATATCGCTCGGTCATTGCATCAATTGCCCGTGATTTTTACGCTTCATGCGCCCAGCATTTCAGTATGACAATATTTTAGGAATAATTTACTGTTGTTTGTTTGTTTGGACACCAGAAAACCAGAAAAGCAAGATGAAAGCTTCCATAGTGTAATGCCTAGGCTTAATGAAAATGATCGCCTCCGTGCAATTGGTATGCTTGAAGCTGGTATGACCCAAAGCTTTGTCACTAGACATTTTGGTATCCACAGAAACACTGTTTATGCTTTATGGGGACGATACCAACAGTTTGGCACCACTAGAGACCGCCCTCGTTCAGGACGTCCACGCGAAACGACACGTCAGCAAGACAACCATATCCGGAACAGTTTCCAAACTGCCAGTACTACTGCCCGGAGCATTCCTGGACTATGCCCAATCAGCCCCAGAACAGTACGGAATCGTTTACGGGAAAGACTATTCGCCAACGACGCCCGCAATCCGTCCAATTCTACAACTACGTCATCGCACAGCTCGTCTTGCATGGTGCAGAACACGTTTACGCTTCAATCGACGAGACTGGGCACAAATTATGTTCACCGATGAGTCCAGATTTCACTTGGACAGCAGTGACGGACGCTCCAGGATGTATCGGCGCATTGGAGAACGTTTCCATGACGCGTGTGTAGTGGAACGACGTTCGTTCGGTGGGGGCAGTGTAATGGTTTGGGGTGGCATCACAGCAAATGACAGAACTCCTCTGCTAGTCATCAACGGGAATTTGACCGGTATACGGTACCGTGCGAAATCCTACAGACCCATGTCATCCCATTCATTCAAGTACAGCAACGTAACGTCACTTTTCAGCATGATAATGCAAGACCACACGTCGCACGGGTTGCAATGGATTTTCTGGCACAGCATAACGTCAATGTGTTACCGTGGCCAGCCGTTTCACCCGACCTTTCTCCAACTGAACACGTATGGGATGAAATGGAACGCCGATTACATCATCTGCCAAATCAGCTTGTTACATTGCAAGGGTTCGCCCAAGCGTTAGACAAGATATGGAACAACATCCCTCAAGCATTCTTTAGGCATTTTATCAACTCTATGAGGCGTCGCTGTCAGTCCTGTGTCAATACTTATGGTGGTCACACACGATACTGATCTTGTGAACTGACTTTTACTATCTGCTATGTTTCTACTCCCCTGCGTATGAAATAAAAGTATCTGTAACCTTTTTAATGACATGAATTTGTAAAGAAATATCTAAGAAACAAATACGAAATTATTCATTGCTTTGCATTTTCAAATTATTTTATAATCTCACATTTCAGTCATGCACAGTTACTTTTTTCCGCTAGTACATATAAATATATATATATATATATATATATATATATATATATATATATATATATATATATATATATATATATATATATATCAAAAAGCTACATCTTTTTATTTTTATAAATTAATCATTTTTGAATTTGTTTCCTTCCTTATGGTAGAGTATTGGTTTTGATTCTTTTAAAAATGATTTCAGTTTCTTCAGTAATATAACCATCATTTTATGCTTCCTCCGATATTTTCTCTTCAATCTACTTTTTACCCCAAATTAACTTTCATTGGGGAAAAATATATACCTACTACATTTTGCTGTGCCTTTTTTTAATTATGACATTTTCTGAATAATTATTATCAATGCAATTTAAACAAAGCATTACTTAGCCGGATTTAGATTTATATGATTTTGTAACTTCGGATTTATTAATTTTCAACTGTATTGTTTATGTTTTTTATTTATCAACCTTTTCGGCCCCTTGTAATACTGATGAGGAACGGTTTTTTTTTTTTTTTTTTTTTTTTTTTTTTTTTTTTTTTTTGCACATAAGACAAATCTAAATGTAACAGGTTTTTTTTGTTAAATATTGTTGTACCTAGAAAACAAGACATAAAATCAATTAATCATGTGAAATATTTAGCTTTTGCAACCAAACTAAACGTCTTACATGTAAAAAAATCAACTCGATGTTTGTTTCGATTTTTACATGTTTACTTAAATTTTGTTTTATCAATTTAAATATAAAATTTAAACCTTTTTAAAATCTTATATCCGTTATACAAGGTTAAAAAATTATAGAAATCAGTTCAATATTTAGGTTTCTGCATTTGGAAGGCATATGCGTACAAAATAAAGTAGACATTGCAATTGGCCACGGCTTTGTTTGTTTTGTTTTGTTTTTGTTTTTTTTCGTTGTCTACCTTCTCGCTTGTAGTATGAAATTATAAATCATTTGTTGATTCTGTACAATTATTTGTTAAATAAGCATGCTTTTGTGTTAGAATTTCATAACCTATTTCTAAATGAATTATGACTCTAAAGCTCCTATACAAATTTGTGTAAAGTCTGAAGTTTCACTTTCCCTTTCGCATGACTTGTAACTTTGTTTTACTTTATCCTTAACAGCGTATTAAACGATAAGTTCCTGGTGTAGGTTAACAGAGATAATTGGAAGCATTATTTGATCAAATAGTATTTGATTCAAAGTCAAAGATTGCTTAACATTCAAGATATGTGTTGAAAAATGATTTTTGGCATAAGCACAAAATTTTGAAAAACAAAAACCAAGTTAATGTCCGTATACTAGTAGTTTGTTTTTATAATGAATTTAGTTAGGTAATTAATATAGTTTCGTATTAGTAGTACTAGCTTAATCTAACTTTAAAAAAGAATTATTCCACACATAATAAATGATGGAAAAATCCTAATACTATTATCATCATAATCACCATTATTATTATTATTATAATTATTATTATTATTATTATTATTTTTATTATTGTTGTTGTTGTTATTATTATTATTAACCCTTTCCCGTTCTTGGTAAAATGCGAATTTTACATGGGATTTCTGGGACAGTGTTATCAATGTAAATTGCATGATAAAAGTAAAAGACAATGCTATGATGTGTGGTACCATTGTAGAGTATATTTGCCGGACAAGATTTCAAAATGATTGTCGTTTATAAAAATAGAAAATATGTCACGTGATCTGTGGTCAAAGGTCAACATAAATCATGATTTTAAGGGTAAAACTTGTCATTTTTGTAACAAATATCTTAATTCTTTCTATCATCTGTACAAATAGTGTACAGTGACTCTTGATTCTTGAGGTCAATAAAGTTCTTTAAACATAACTTTTAAAATTTCAAAAAATGCCCATTGTCAATAGCAACCAGAAGGTCAAAGGTCAAAAGCACTTTTTAATTTTTTTTGCTCAAAAAGCATTACAATCTTACTAGTTAGAAATCTTAATGCTTTTGTTCCGTTTTCGGTTTTCCGTTATCATTATGTATCTATTTTTTATTTCATCTGACCACTTTTTGTCTGCTAGATTTCTTCTAGGAACATCACTCAGTCTCGTGCAAATGTTCATTGTAGGTTCCAGTATTTTTGGGGTTATTCTTTTCGGTATTAACAGCTTTGAAGGCTCAAGTAGGAGGTGCATGAGAGAAGGGTATCAAAAATAAATATTATCAATTTTTTAATAAAAATTCTGTTATGAACTATGAAACCATATATTTGCATATCAAGGTGAATACATTTTTTACAAAATTTTTCCCAAGGGGTACCACTTATGTGTGTTACAGGTTGGAGACACATTTTTACTTTTAAACTTTTGATATTCCCATCCATAAACTTTCTATTTTTCCCCTTCTGAAAAGATGAATACAACCTCAATAAAATGATGACGTGCTTGTGATAACTATAACTGCTTCAATCCTATGGTCAATTATCTGCTACAAATGCAGCTTCTGGATGTTAAGAATCCATTGATAACATCCTTAAAATTCTTGTAATACATTATTTCAATCAAAAATAAATGTTCACCAATTCACAGACAAAAACTGGCCATTGTGTTTTCATTGAAATATAAGAAATATGTTTAGATGGGTTAAGAACTAAATCACTTATTTTTTGCTTTAAGCCCTACTCAAGATTTTTTTCAAGCTAAATCATTGCAACCATTTTAGGGTGGTACAGGAAACTGGAGAAAACAGTAAACTTTATCAAGTAAACTTGCAACCTTCACCGACTAAAATCTGTTCAGAAGAATTGGAATGTAGACATTGAGAAGAGTTGTGTTCCATGATTACGCTTTTTAGACAATCAATACATAAAAAAAGACATAAATTATGATACAGTTGTGTAGCAATAAATTTGATTTTTTGTGTGTGTTATTGAACATGTTATATTTTAATATTTCACTTAAATAAGATTATTACGTTTAAATTATAATTATATATATCTAATAATTACCTTGCCATTTTCTTTGTAGCTCAGTAATGAAGCCCCTCCCTCAAGAGTGGAAGATTGTGACAAACACCACCAGTCGGGTCTTTATAATACTTTAAAAGACTGTTTCCTCGACCGTCGTTAAGCATATGTCGTATAAAGACGAAATATCCGCCTTTTTACCAGGATAATATTACACTGTGAAATGTAAAAATGTCTGCACCATACTGACTCTTTTAGCGAGTACCTTTATAGACTCCCTGAATGTTTGGTAGTATAAGGCAGATTAAACTTCAATCTAACACACCTCACGCATACACAAAATCCAATTGGAATAATGATTATTTTCAAAACTAAAACCGAGACGTTTTTTAATCGATCTTATGATAAATCATTCTCTGTATGTGGAAGATTGAGTTTTTCGAAAACCTGATAGTTTCCTTTTATATAAAATAAAATTAAGTTTTAAGTTAATGTGAAATAGTAATGTTTAAAATTTATGTCAATTTATTAATTAACAGAATAAAACAAGTGAAAACCCTTTTTTAAAATTTTTTAATTCAAAATTTCACAAAAGACGTGTTTGGAAATCACATCAGCTTATCTTCATGGAAAAATAAAACAAATTTTGAAGACTTTTTTTTGCTTTTGTTTTACTTCATGCAATACAGAAAAGACTTGAAAAAAAATTAAAAACAATTTGGAATTGGAAGTTGGGAAGTTGAACTGAAATTCACCACAGTATAAGCATTCGCATTAAAATTTTGATTATAGATCAAAGGCTTCGTCACAGAATTCATCGGTCCTTGTACTAGACCTGGCAACGGAATCCCAGTTTCACCAAAAGGCCAGTTTGTTGGTGTCAACCGAAGAGCATTACAAATCTCATTACATTGGTGATTCATTAAAAACCTTTTAATTCCTTCCATTCCCCAATCACCTGGACCGTAACTTTGACAGATTGAATAAATCTGAAATGAAAAAAGGACATACTGTCTATGTTTTTGTCCATCCATTATAAGAAGCTAAGTTTTATTTTTTTTTAAGTGCTAGAAGAAAAATATCTATTCAAAGTTATTATTTTCTTTTCAGTAAAAGAGGAAATTATCTCTTCTCAGTTAAAATTTCATTTAAGAATTAGAGGAAAAAAGGTCTGTTCCCAGTTTAAACTATTTTCAATATTATAATTAAGTCTTAAACTTCCTTGTTTTTTACACTGCGGTTGTTTCAAAATCATTCTTATTCCTTCGAGCGACCTATTATTATTGCTGACAAGGAAATGTATATTGATTTATAAAAGATTTTAGTATACACGACTTGATCAACATCTTCACTAAACGTAATCAACCACACTTATTAATTACAGTTCTGGTCTATCAGACATTTTTAAAACAACCTACAAACATAGAGTTGTACTGTTATGGTTTTATTGCTATTGAGAAAGACGAAGTGAACAATAACAACCTACATGAAGTCATTAGACACGAAGTAGAACAGATATCTTTTCATCGTAAATAAACTCATTGCTCACCTTTGATCACCAAAGAAGTGTTTGTACATTTACCAGCGATATTAAAGACACAAATAAATATCGCAGACCATTTGACTGATTAACAAAAGTCAGGGAACGAAAAATGAATTCTTTTTTACTTCAGATAGGTTCAGTGTAAAGTTAAGTATAAAGGTAAAGATATTAAACATAAGAGTAGAAATGCTCTAATTACCTGTGGGTCTGTATAACAATCTCCAACTCCTTGGATATCAACAACAATTTCCGTTTTGCCAGACATTTCAAATGTAAAATGACTAAATGCTTGAGGTGTATTTCTTGCTGTCATTGGTTTCCCATCTCTCATCGGATCGACTGTGTTATGTTTTATGTATGGAGTTCCAATGTATGGTTCTAACGTAGCATATTTTCCCGCCCATATCCCAGTAAGAAATTTTACAAGTTGACTTGGCACATAACTGACCTAAAAATACAAAAAAAAAGAATATTTTTGTTCTTATTTTCAATTTATTTATTTATCATCTATTTATTTGATTTTTTTTTTTTAATAATTTTAGAACAACCATGACGTAATTCCAAAACTATTTTTGTCTTGTCTTTGCTCTTTTGAACGGATGTTTTTATTCATGATATAGCTTAATGTTTTTAAAATTCTGAAAAGCCCATAAAATCATTAAATGTGGTTTTGAAAAACAATCTCCAGTCATTAAAACAAATTTCAATATGGCTCTCATGTTTAACAATATTTATTTATTCATTCATTTATTTATTTATTTATTTATTTATTTATTTATTTATTTATTTATTTATTTATTTATTTATTTACATTTGTTTTTTATGTTATTGATTTTATGAATTTTAGAATATTTTTTGTTTGTTTATTTATTTATTTATTTATTTATTTATTTATTTATTTATTTATTTATTTATTTATTTATTTATAATATTTAATAAAAATTATTTATATCAATTAAATTATTTATTGATTTAATGAAGTACGTTTTTAACCTTACTTTTTAACTCAGTCACTCAGTGAGATGTTGCTCCGATCACAAAAATACTAATCACTAAAGACTCTGTTAAAATGACCGGTTAACATTTACTTGAGTCAATTACTTGTTGTGAATAGCTAAAAAATTGATGAATTGACGTAAAAAAACATTACATAAACCAACCGACTTGCCTGAACTACCCATTAAAAACGATTTTATAATTTCATTTGGGGTGGAAAATGTAATTTAAAAAAGCAGGCAACATGGAAGGACATTGAATGATAAACATTAAAAGTTGTGTCAAGTTTTTGCAAATATCATGGATACGGCGAATTATTTCAAATAATAATTCTGAAATGCCCAGACTCTTTACCAAAATAACATGTCATGTTATAGAAAAAATAACCACTTTGGAGATGAATTTGGTACCAAAATGTTTTTAAAATATTTAAATAGATTTTGGCAAGAATTTTAAATCAACTTAATAGTCTTTTTTAAACAAATATATGAAAAAGAAATAATATACATCAAAAATATCTTATGCCTAGCCAAAATTTCATTAATATAGAGAATGATCTTAATATTAAAATACCTGTGTAATCTATGAGGAATTAAAGTCTGCCAGTCTGAGACAATTCAAATAAAAGACATTAACGACCAGTCGATGACAGTTTTTGATTACATCAATAAACAGAAAGAAAGAACAAGTCATTAAGATTATATTTTCATTAAATCTCTATACATAAAACAAAAATAATAATTAATAAATAAATAAATAAATAAATAAAAATAAAATAGAAAAAAAAATAAAGTTATAGGAATACGGATTTAATTTAAAAATCTCAAATGGTTAAATACAAAATACTTTTTCGAATATTTGCGACCAATAAATTGCTTAAACAAGTGCATAACTATTAAAACTCTAACTGTAAATTGTGTAAAACAACTGAAAGTATTAGCAATTTATTCTTTGAATGTGATCAAGTCAGGGAGGGTTGGAATAATTTGGAAATTTTGATTCGCGAAAAAAAAAAAACCCAAAATATGTCATTTTCAGATATATTATTTAGCTATGTAATAAACTCTTAATATAGGTTGAAATAAGATTCAAAATACCTAACTATTCTAAGATTACTTACATGTTTTGGTATGAATGGGTAATTGTTAAAGCAATGTGCATATTCGGCACACGTTGCCTGCATAATAACTTGTTTTTTTCCACTCTCCTCGTCCTGAAACTGATCATATTTTGACACCTTGAGCACCATGGGATAACCAAGCCAGATGTATGCGTGAAAAGCATCCCTTGTACCTCCAGAGGCAAAAGGACGATCAGAATGATTTAGACAATAAAAACTTTGAGTCCATTGTTTCGTTTTGAAGTTATAATTTTCTACTAAAACGATACTCATCATCATCCCCATAATCTTGTATCTCAATAAAATTTTCGTCTGTTAATTTCAATATTCTTTTGTCTACTGCCGTGCTTAAGTAGAAATGATGTAATTCGCTATTTTTAGGTTTTGGAAATCCCCGTGTAATTTTTGATAAATCGCAATAAATCCGTGTTTTAAATAAAGTGTATGAAATTGACATTGAAAAGATTTTAATACTTTAACAAAACTTATGTAAGGAAATATCTACTTGTTTATTATTAAGTTAAAATAAACCCCGCAGAAATTTTTTGAAAAAGAGCGTCATACATGTTATATCATTGGTACATGTGATTACTTCTCACTAACAATGTACAATTATTTGATGTTACATACGTATATATATATATATATATATATATATATATATATATATATATATATATATATATGAAAAAAGTTTTACAAATAATGCTTAACTTTGTTACAAAATGTGGAAATTTTCAATGAACTCGACTATATATATATATAACCATTGTTTGTAAACTTTTTTCATCCGGCGCTATAAGTGCTATATCACATATATAAGTGCACTGACAGAATATTCATCAAATTTTAAACCACAATTTTAAGAGTTAATTTGATGCACTAAGTTATTCACGCATATAGAAAATAAGATAGACTCCTGTTTTTATATATAAATGCGGAAACTTCAAATCATCTCGACGAAAACCAAAATTGATTACTTTTGTCAACCATCAATACAATGTTCAGCCTTCGAATTTTCTTTCTTATACACTGTCTTGGAGTATTGTAATGCTTACAAATACCTCGAAGTTGGTTCCATGAACATATACATTGCCGTAAAACTGTACTTGCTTAATCAGCTATCTGGATATAAGGTGCCTTGATTGTTCAATTTAAACAATATCTCGCAGTTTATACGAAACGGTATGACAGGAAATAAACCGAATTTACTGTACGGAAGCAGCATTTTGGCGCGAAGTCGAACCATGCAATAAACTGTGTTCAATCTAAGGTGTTTAATTTCTCGGATTCGGTAAATATAGTTCTATTCTGGCTTCTAGAGGGAATATGAGTTTGACTTAATGTCTCGCATGCTCCGCAATGGCTTATTTCCCCTCGTTGTTAGAACAGATCGATACGCTAGACTGCAGTTACCATGTAATGAAAGGCTGTTCTCTTTTCTGTGATAATAATGTGGTTTAAACATAGGTGCATTTTTAATCAAAAATCCTTTATATACAGATATAAGTTTTGATCTTTTTATATGTCATAAATTTTAGAAGATATACATAATTTTAATATTGAAAGTCAATTTTATGCTGTTTTATCTTGTGAGTTCTCAAAGTCTTCTCGCTAGTATTAAACATCAGTGTTTAACAGAAGAAACATATTGAAAGATGTTTTATAAGAACTATTGTGCTTAAATTCGTATTCTAAGATAAATACATGTTTTTATTTTATACCAAGGTATATTGTACGTCTTTTGTTGTGTTGAATGTATTCTAATCAATAAAAAAAACATACCAGTCCATGATCAAATCACAATCCCAAAAACAAAGTAAAAACTTTTAAACTGGCAAATTTAACAATACACGTGAATTTCCATCAAGGAAGTGAGGCCGGGTGCTATATTATATATGAAGTGTCTCATAAGTCAGTATATATATATATATATATATATATATATATATAGATAGATAGATAGATAGATAGATAGATATATATAGAGAGAGATAGAGAGTGTGTGTGTGTGTGTGTGTGTGTGTGTGTGTGTGTGGGTTAGTTATAGCTGCCGCGTGCTATATTATATATACCAATGTATATATATATATGTGTGTGTGTGTGTGTGTGTGTGTGTGTGTGTGTGTGTGTGTGTGTAGGGTAGGTTAGTAATAGCTGGGTATCAATCCAGTATCAATATTTCAGAGGATATTTAAATGTGTATGTGATTGATATGGACACGCGAACATTTTATTATTATTATCATTATTAATTAATTCATTCATTCATTCATATTACTATCATTGTGTTTAAAAAAATTTTTGTACTTAATATTCTATTTTTTTTTCATTTTTGAGCAATTCATTTATTTTCTACCCCCTAGTGACCCCTTTATTTGTTCAACCATACTGTTCTTATACGGCGACTTCTCACGAACTCATTCTTTTCCAAGTAAATACAGTATTACTGAAACTTGTTTAATAACCTGTCGCATTACATTATAAGTTTAAAATAGGTTTTCCCGTAACTTTGATTTTTTCTTCCAGTTTGCTCTAACTTCGTAATATATTTTTCTCGTGTCAAGGTAACTATACGACAATTTGATCGCCAAGAATATTTTTTAAAACTTCCTGTTTGCATTTAAAAAACCTAATTGCATACGTATTGTGCACTTGGAAACATTAATTACAGACAGCTAACCTGATTATACGAAATAGGAACGACATGTGCTATTATTGACCTGAATGTAAATTGTTTTCATTTCCATTTTAAGTAAGTGCACAAGCACAATAAATAAATATCTTGATTAAAACAAAAACATGACAGTTCAGATCCTTCCTGATAAGAAGAAAATGAAGGGTTCGATACTCAAATAACTTAATCAATCATTGGTTGAATGATTGTTGAAATGTTTTAAACGTCGCAGCGGCAACTTTTTTCAGCTAATTTGGGAAAAGAGCAAGGTTATTTATTTCTATGGATTAATCTAAGAACATGTTTGTTTATGTGTGAGTTGCATAAGTGTGCACAAGCGCGCTCTCAAAGGGACTTTTTGGTAAGGTGCTAGCTCAGCTAGTCTGTATGACGCAGCGAGGCTTACCACTTTCCCTGTCCGTTATTCAGTCACCGGATGTACCATACCAATTTATACTCTATTCTCCTTGTGCCGAGAACCAGGCGAGGAAGCAAAATCTTAAATTTTAAAGTTTTGTGTATTACCCGGCTGTCGTTCGAACCCACGACCTCTCGATCTAAAGGCCGACACTCTTCCATTTAACCGCCAAGACAATTAAATGAAAGTATTTAACCTTCTAAAATCGCGCATATATCTTTATAATGTATGAAAAAAATTATCCAACCGAAGAGGAGGGGGGGGAGTTATCCAGTCATTTAAAACACCCACATTACTAAATTGTGTATGAAATGTTGAATTGTGGCTAAGTCAAGAAAATTCCACCCTTATCGGATCGTCTCCAGCCATTGGTAAGACGGCATAAATATTTTTATCTTTCAAAGCGGGGCAATTTCCTAACATGCCATGTTAGCTGACACGCGTGCGTTTTTATGTCACTTCCGATCGGGATTTTTATATTTAAATGGCAAATAAGTGTGATGTTAAAGCCTTTGTGTATAAGGAATAAATACTCCGTTAACGTGGCAATTAAATGCTACGTATCTAAAAATAGGCTTACTACTAGTACTATGATTATGGAAAAAGCGTTAACAAAATTTTAAGGATTGTATATAAATTTGATACTTTTCTGTCACAAAAAATAAATAGAATAAAACTATTGCTTACAGAATTTAATTATTTTATTAAAATTGTAAAAACCTATCTTAAATTTATAAAATGTAACACTATATTTAAAATTTAAATAAAGATATCGCAATGTTTGGATCACAGAATCGCCATGGACTGTAATGGCACACATACATAAAACAAAGACTTTTATTCGATTTATAGCCAAGTATGAACAAGATAAAGGCGCTGTTCATAAATACGACCGATTCCTTTAAAAAAAACAATACCAAGGACTCTTTTAAATGGTACTTCATGTTTTTGGATCAAAGACATTGGTCCGTAATTTAAATGTCCTTATAGCTGTATGTTCGAACCAAACCTGATTATCTTTATTTATTTTAGAACTTAAGTTCTTAAGTTTATTTTCACACTTTATGGAGAACAAACATAAACAAAAACGGATTTTTCGCAAAATCTTGATTCAGTTGTGTTCCTCCCTGATCATTTTCAAAACATTGCTTAACACCAGTTTGTAGCTTTTTCAAGCCAATTTCTGGTCTATAACATGAAATATTCAACACGCGCAGTTATTTTTCTCCCCATCCGATCCTTTCCCAACAGTTTATTTGAGAATAGAACAATAAATCTCCAATTTTAAATAATTATTAAGAAAATGAAAAAAAACAAAGTATACATACACATACATCTCTCTCTCTCTCTCTCTCTCTCTCTCTCTCTCTCTCTCTCTCTCTCTCTCTCAATCGGTGTGTGTGTGTGCGTGTGTGTGTGATTTATGTAAAGTCATTGAATATTGACAATTAAAAAACGGAATACTAGTATATGTGGTTAATTTCTAGAAAGATAAACATGTAGGTCATTTAAGTTTCTTTAGCTTTTAAAACTGCATTTGCGTTTTTCGGAAATTAAAGTTTTTACGAGCTTTATAACACTTTGTCAAGAGTTCCTCTTGTTTAGTTACCTTCCCAAGATAGACAGGTATAAGACGTAAAAAAACTAGACGGGTAAACCGTCTAGAACTTACACAAAAAAAATTTAAAGGTAACGTTAAACGTTGTAAAAAAACAAACAAATTATTATTATTATTATTATTATTATTATTATTATTATTATTATTATTATTATAAATAACAAAACAACGAACCACTTTTTTATATTTATTTTAGGCAAATGACAGTAAAATAATTGGCAGTGAAATATAGAAAAAATCCATAAATGTACAAATTTCAAATTCAATCGGTATTATGTTATTAAGGTGGGTATGTTTTTTTTACAAGAAAAGTGGCTTTTCTTGACAATTTTTCTACAGTAAAATTTTAATATGTTGCAACCATCTGTCCTGTTAAATTTTTTTAACCGCATATATATGTAAATGGATTTGTCGAAAAAGGGAAGCGTTTTCAGAAAAATTAATAAAATCGGATGAGTATATTTTTGTATTTTTACTAAGTAACAAGATCATTATAACGTTTTTTCTGCATTTATGCAGTTTTTATTGATGTTTATAGCTTTTAGTTGCGACTAACAAATGTTGAAAAAAGAAAGAAAGAAAAATTAAGTATTTGCACCAGTATTTTATGATATGATTCAATCGCTGGACACAATGAAATTTAAAAAATGTTGATTCTGAACATCTGAATGTCTGTTTTGGAATTCCAGATAACATAAGAAAAACGGGCTTTAAATAATGTTTTAGCGCGAAAAGGAACTTTAACAATTTTTTTCAAATGTTACTTGATTATAATAAAGATCCTTAAAAGTCACTGTTATTGTGATGCCAGTTTAAGAAAATACCGACTAAATATATCGAGGCACAGTCCCACTGTTGTAGTCCGTCGGTCTAATTGGATCCAGACCTAGACCTCTACAAACAGCATTACATCGGTGGTTTCTGAAGAAATTACTTATCCCTTGAATTCCCCAATCAGCTGGACCATATGGTTCTTGATACAACAGGCTAACCGAATACAACTGAAAAGAAAATTATAGAATAAGAATTAAGACGTGGTTTATACGGTTTATACAACCTTTCTTCAAATTCAATTTCATTGTCAACCCACAAACTTATAGGTTATCACGCCCTTTGTATTTTTTATAAAACCAAGTAATTTGAACACCCAAATTATTTCGCAGTATTTCTATAAGTTTGTATATTTATACTAGCAATATTTTGATTTTTGTTTTTATTTATTTATTGTTTTTGTCATAACACCAATGCCAATAGTTTCAATCCTTATAATTGAATAACAGATATTTATCCAACTGAAAATGTCCTTTAAATTAGTTTCGAACGCAATGTAGTTACATGAGTGCTTTACAAAAGGTACGAGACATCCCTTTGAAGAAAGAATTAATTCAGTTATTAAATAAATAAATAAATAAATAATAAATAAATAAATAAATAAAAACGCGGCTCTATTTACCTGTGGGTCTGTATAACAGTCTCCAACTCCCTGAATATCAACAACTATTTCCGTTTTGCCGGACTTCTCAAATGTGAAATGACTGAATGCTTGTGGTGTGTTTCTTGTTGTCAAGGCAACTCCATCGATTTCGGGATTCACTGTGTTATGTTTGATAAAGTTATCCCCAATGTATCTTTCCATCGTAGCGTACATTCCCGCCCATTTCCCATAAAGGAATTTTACAAGCTGGCTTGACACAAAACTGACCTTTAAAAAAAAGTTTTATGTATTTATTTATTCATTCATAATAATAATAATAATAATAATAATAATAATAATAATAATAATAATAATAATAAAATTTGCATGTGTATAAAATCATCAATAGTTTACCTTTGTTGCAAAAACTTTATATATTTAAGAAATAACATTCTTTTATTATTATTATTATTTTTTTTATTATTATTATTTTTTGCAAATCATCATCATCATGCAATTTAATCGCTGAATTTCCGTCGTGATTTCTGTAAAATCAGAGGTGTTTATAAAGCAGCTCAAAATCTTTCATATTATTTTTGAATATTTCATTCAGAAAATTCAAAAATTTATATTACAATTCCTAAAAAGCACAGAGGACGATTGAAAGTGCTATTTGAAAATAATCTTCTAAAGTTTGAACAATGTCAATATCAAAATGATAATTAAACAATCTTTTATTCATTTATTTTTTTGGGGGGGTTTATTTATTTATTTATTTACTTATCAAAATGATAATTTAACAATCTTTCATTTATTTATTTATTTATTTATTTATTTATTTATTTATTTATTTATTTATATTTTACAAATAACTTCTCTGATTCACTTAAATAGTGCTGCATACAAAAATGCTAACCATGATCCTGTGAATATGACAGGTTTACATCTTCATGAAGCCACATAACCGGATGTGAATAGGCTGTTGTCAGGAAATGTATATTGACTATATGACAGGGTTTCGCTTTGACTTTCTGGTTTTTCTTTGTTGATTTTCGTTTAATTACATTAGTTACAAACATAAAATGATCAATTTTTGTACCAGACGTAATCACAAAAAAGTACAAAAAATTACTGTGTTAATGCACCGCGTTACTAGCTTTGAAGTTCAAGTTTTTTAGAAATGCATAGCCAGGCCTCCGAGTGGTTAAGTCGTTAACGAATCAAACTGAAGGCATCTAAACGCTGTTAGTGAAAAAGATGTTATTGACGTAGGCCTTTAGAGATTAGCTTAGTACCAGTATAATGGACTGGGTCGTCAGTTAGTATATCTGCGACATTGCGGGGGAGTGTACTAACACTCTAAAGATTGCCATAAATGCGCACTAGCACAATGCAGATCAGAAACACTTGTACAAACATATACCAAGTGAAATTGTACCACATCGTTTTATCATCAAAATTATTTAAAAAATTGTTTCGTCGTAAATAACTTAAAAATTGCTGATGTGGCGTGAAACATCATGTAACCAACAAACTATCTTACATTGGCCCCACTTGTCTTTATATAAAAATAATACTAATTTCGCAAAGAAGTGAATGAAGTCAAATATAATTTAAATTTCTATTAATAAAAGCGTTTAACATACCTAACTAGTCAGAGAATACTTACATGTTTAGACACGGATGGGTGACTGTTAAACTCATTTGCATACTTGACACACTTTGATTGCATAATAACTTGATTCCTCCCACTCTCCTCGTCCTGAAACTGACCATATTTAGAAATCTTGAGGACCATAGGATATTCTCTCCAGTTTTGCAAGTTACAGTTGTATGCCTTAAATGCATATCTTAGACCTCCCGAGGCAAAGGGGACAATAGAATGATGTAGTATACTGGGATATCGAGTCCATTGCTTTGTGTTGAAGTCATAATCTTCTAATTCAACGTTAACCGTCTCATAAGACATCTTTTTTTAATCTCAATAAAAACCGTCTGTTTATATTTTGAAATTTGGTTTTGTCTACTTTCGTTTTTATCTTTAAATAGAAATGTTATCATCTGCTATTTTTAGGTTCCGGAAAACCCCATGTAATATTGATTAATGAGATATGCTACATACGATGTACCTTGTACTGAGAAACTTAATATATCTAGTTCGATGACATCGTAGTTCTGAGAAAAAGAGATATTCACGGAATTTAAAACGAAAGAACATACTGACCTAATTTACTATTTAGTTTAAATATACTTTTCAGAAATCGTATTTCAATGAAAAGATCATAATATTATACATGTTATAGCATGTCTGTTGTACGTGCGACTACTCATTACTTTTCTTACAAAATTCTGCGATTTTATTTATTTATTTATTTATTTATTTATTTAGTAATTTATTTATTTATTTAGTAAGTTAGCTACATATATTTATTTTAAATACATCATTTTTAACTGTGTACAATTGAAAAGTTTAAATGACTTATTAATAAAAAAATATATGTAATTAACCATTCAAAACAACAAGTAAGTTCGTATTTTTGAGCACTTGTCAATTAACTAACTATTTACAATATTGAAATTTTAGAAATATTTATTTATTTATTTACTTATTTATTTGGTTTCTATAAATTTTACCGTTTTATTGGAAAAACAAACGTATTTATTTCTTATTTATTTATTTTTTCAATTCATTAATTAATTTTATTTATTTATTTATTTATTTATTTGGTTTCTATAAATTTCACCGTTTTATTGGAAAAACAAACGTATTTATTTCTTATTTATTTATTTTTTCAATTCATTACATTAATTTTATTTATTATTTATTTATTTATTTATTTATTTATTTATTTATTTATTTATTTATTTATTAGTATTTGGTTTCTGTACATTTTTTACCGTTTTATTAGAAAAACAAACGTATTTATTTCTTATTCATTTATTTTTTTAATTCATTAATTAATTTTATTTATTTATTTATTTATTTATTTTTTTATTTATTTTTTTTTTTAAATTTGTTTTTTTGTTTGTTTGTTTGTTTTCTGTACCGTTTTATTTTATTTAGTAGTAGTACTTTGCGTTTAAAGTCACACTGTCCATCGATAGATCAGACCTGATATTGAATTCCGGTCAATCAAATTTGTCCCTTTCTATACCCAACCACCAGAAGATATTTTGAATGTAAAATCACTTTTTAGTTTTGGGTAAAGATAAAGAAACAACTTCAACAAGTCGCGGTACTGACTAGATTTACTTAAAAACTAAGCACCGTGTTAAGTTTTTTTTTTTTATTATTTATTTATTTTTTATATTTAATTTTATTTCATAAAGCTAATCATGGAGTCTGCATTTCTATTTCTAACCCCGTTGTTTCCTCTTAGCTTGATCATTTAAATAGACGTTTTATGATCGTATGGAATGTAACACACTCATTCTTTTATTTTATTTTTGGTTTAACTAAATACACTTCTACTTAGAATTGTTTATTGTCCTTGCGCAATATACATATGTTTAAAGTAGGATTTTCTGTTACTTGGATATATGCTTATATTTATTTGTTTTTTCACTTTTAGCTCGCTTTAACTTGGTAATTTATTGTTCTTATTTCTAGGTATGCACAAAAAAAAACAAATAATTGGTTGATGGCCAAGAATGTTTAAAATTTCTTGTTTAAAAATATCGTTGTGTATTCATGGTGCACTTGCCTTTATACGTTATATAACGGCTGATGTCATTATAGTAGTCAGGATCTCGGTGGCATGGTGGTCTGAGTCGCGCCCTTATGGATCACATAGCAACTGACCGTTAAAGTTTCAAATCCCACTGCGATGAATCTTAATGTAAGAAAATGTGTCAGATCGCTTGTCAAAGGTTGTTCGTTTTCTCCTGACACACCGGTTTCTTCAACAATCCAGGAACTGACAGTCTCGATATAACATAACTCAACTCAACTCATTATTTATATATAAGATCGACTTTTACTATACCAATTTTAAAGGCAACGATTACTAAAACGTTTTGAAAAGTACATGAGGTTAAAAAACATTAACCAAGATTTAAATATAGGCAAATTGTTCTTTCGTTTTATTTATAAATTAAAATTTATTTAAATTTCAATTTTTATTTTTGTCATTTTCCTAATATTGAATTCCCAATAGATTACTTCAAAATTCTTATAACCTTTCGTGTTTAAAATGAAACTGAGAAATAACCCATGTCAAATAATTCCATAATTCGATCTGGTCTGTTTGTTGGAGTGATTATTTCAGGTCATAAATAATATTCTATACTTGGTATTTCATTACATTGACTATACGACTACTGTAGAATTTTAGGTGGAAAAATTTGTAATTCTTTTGCAATTAAAAAAAGTTGTCGGGAAAAAAAATTTGTGTTATAGATCTTTGTAAAAAAATTACCCATTTGGGCCTTTTTTCAATTGTATTGACATTAAATTTGGTAGTTTTTACAAATCTAGAAAATAGTGAAATTTAATCTGCCCCTACGAACATTTTATGTTTTACAGTATGTTTACGTACTTGAAAGAAACTGGATACGCATTTTAAAAACAAAATGTTTCATGTAGTAGTAATGTTTAATAGTTGTGCTATAGCCCTATACATCTAGTAACATTTTTTTCATTTTTCTCTTGATTTTCTTCTCCTATAGTTCCATGATCCTTTCACCCTCAAAATTGTTTATTGTTAATCACGTGGCGGATGTACAGAAGAGCTACTAGACAGGAAAGATGCTTACCTTTTCGGAGCACCTGGTCTCGCTTCCCTGGTGCAAGTTCATGTGATTACATGAATTAGCGACTTTTCCATTTTTTTATCTTTTCTTTTGTGATTGTGATTTGGTGATTTGGACATGGACCGGTATTTTTGTGTTTGGTTTGATAAAAAGTTTTTTTAAGACTTATTAAGCTGTATACATGAAACACGCACCTTGCACACACGATACTATAGTTAATAAGGTGTTTGTTTAATTTAATAATTGGGTTTCGTTTCCAGGGTGGTCTTAACAGAGACTTCCAAATTACAACGGATATAGAGTACATGGAGTCGCGGTAGAACTTTCAATCACCATAATATCTTATACAACCATTTAAAACACCTCGTTCTTAATTACCCATCACAATATAAATTAAAAATATGTATGAAATGTTTGGTACAATCAAATTATGTAAATGGGGGATTATAGCGAAGTTTAGATTATTCCAGTTGTTCAGATTTTCGTCGGCTCTCGGTGTAGCGGTACAAATATTTTGATCGTCCAGAGCGATATACAGGGGCGATTTTTAGCATGTCATGCTTCGGATGACACGGGTATTTTTGTATATTTAAATGTCAAGTAGGTATGAGGGTAAGGCCTTTGATACACACGGCAAAGGTTCGAACCGTTACCTTCTATATAACGAACAAGTACCCCACTAAATGGCAACTGTAATGCTTAGTATCTGAAAAGGCCTTCTTCTTATCTTTATAGCTGACACGTTAATTTTTTTTCAAGGGCTGTCATATACATATATATTGTATATTAATTTGACACTTCTATGTATGACAGAAAACTAAGGCTTAAAGATTTTTAATCATTTTATTATACATCTAAAAACCTATCCTTAATTTATCAAATGTAACACTATATTTTATGATTCAAATAAAGGTATCGCATTGTTTTGATTACAGTATCTCCATGGACTTTCAGTCATTACACACACAATTTATATGTAACACAATTTTTCAATGTTTCTGTATCGAATTCTTAGTGTTTATATTTATCTCAAATTGGTCGGGTCTTGAACAAGATCCGGGCGCTGTTCATAAATACGATCTATTCCTGAAAATAGAAATAATACAAAATTAATTACTCTTTTTTTTAATGGTAGCTCATTGTTCTTGGATCAAACACGTTGGTAGGTGTTCAAAATGTTGTACTGCTGTGTGTTCGAACCCAGATCTGGTTTTCGGGACATCTTTTTGTTCTCATTTATAAAAAACAACAATTATTTTCAAATATCAAGAAAAAGGAAAGGTTTTTTTTTTTCAATTTTTCATGTTATTTTTGGCACGACTTCGGACATGGCCTGAAAACTTTTACTTTGTTAATAAGTTTTTTCATCAAGATAAATAAGATAATTTTATTTTTGCATTTGGAGAATCAAGGTTTTTTTTTATTAAACTGTGCTATTTTATGTTGACAAGGAATTTGAGTATTTCTAAACAGTTCATTCAGAGTTTTCCAGAACAGTATTTAATGTAGTATTTTTAGAACTTAACGTTTTCTTACCGGATTCAGAAGAAGAGCCATGACGAACAGGTGGCATCGAAGCTTTTTTCGATGGATTCTTAGCAAAATCATGATCCAGTTGTGCTCTCCTATAATCACCTTCAAAATATTGCTGGGCAGCTACTTGTAGGTTTCTTTCGTCAATATCCGGCCTATATAAAATAAAATATGTAACATGCGAATTCAACTTTTTACAGAAGTATACGAACCACTGACTATCAGGTAAAACTTCATTGGAACACATGAGCTAAACTCAACATCCGATTCTATCTCAAACATTTTAATTAATATATTTCTAAGCATTTTTAAGCCAAGTATAATGGTATGACATAAATGTATTTAAATATAGGTATTAGGTGATGTTTTTCGAACGAAATTGGTCATAAATTCATGTTTTAAAAATAGATATGATCATCATGATAGAAAATATTACAGTACGATATACGTCATTCATGAATCTACTTTCACTTAAAACAATGGTTTGTACGCAATTGCTATTTTTGGAACATGACATGTTCCAAGAAAAGCTTTCGTCCTTATAACAATTTCGAGAACTATTATATATATACTAGTATGTATATTTCTCCTTGATTAAACAAAGCATAAGTGTTTACATGGCACGAAATAAAACTAAAACATAGATTATAGACTTTTCCCAGAAGGATTTCCTATAAATTAAAACTAAATTTGTTAAATTTATCAAACCAAAATATTTAATCTCATTTTAGATTCTGGTTTATAAGATTGTATTAAACAGTGTTGCAAAACATATCCCCGCCGGAATGTAACCGGTCGCTAAGTGGTAGAGCGTGTTCTCGAGAGTGGATGTACACGGGTTACAACCCCCCGATCTTGTAATATATAAAACTTTAAAATTTGAGATAATAATGAATAGTGACCAAGTAGTTGGTAAACTATTTTGTTTACATTTGTATTCGATTGTTTTCGATCCTTAAAGATTTGTATAAACACAAAAAAAATTATTCAAAACTTACTGGCCACCGAAAATGGAAGGATGATTTGTTCTCCCTGTTACAATAATTTCATAAAGTTGAGCAGCATATTCATCGGTTTTGCCATGTTTCACTTTTTTGTCTTGGCGTACAGCGATCCATCTTTTGGTGGCTTCTTTAAGTTCGTCAATAACTTTGTTTCGAACTTCAGGGCGACAGGCAGCGTGCAAATGGGTCTGAAAAATAAGCAGCTGTGTTTCCAGAATCCTTTCTACCTGGAAAAGTAACAATTAAGGCATTTGTATTGAAAACATCATTTTCAAATTAAACTAAGCGTCAAATTTTGGCTATAATGGGATAGTCATTTTTTGCTACCTAGCGCAACAGAAACAACTTCTTTTCTTAAAGCCTTGGCCCAGGTTTAACAATCATAATTTCTCCACACAACGAATACACAGTCCTCTATACTTTGCGAGTGAACAGTCCTCTATACTTTGCGAGTGAAAAATAACTTCGTCTTGTTTTCTATAGAAAAGTGAGGTGGCAAGAATCTCCTATATTTATGCTAAAAAACGTTTGTCATATTTTCAGTTCATAGTGGTTAAATTCTTGAGTTTTATTATTCTTTTTAATATTTGCATTTCTTGTTGTTTTTTTCCATATCTAAAGATCAAAAGCAATCATATGATTTTTCAAATTACTCCTTTTTAGTTGTATTCTTTTTCACAGCATCAGAATAATTTTTCATAGATTTCAGTGCTTGACAAATTTGGAAAATCATTATGTTGTATTATCATTAGGTGGTGGATATTAGTGCGCATGCCAAACTGCAGACGTTAGATAAACTGAAACTTATATATATAATTACATCCTGATCTGCTTTACGTGATTGGTCAGGTAAATAAATGTCCGACCTCGGCAATGATTTGTTTCGGCTGTCTACTTTCCTTGCGTTTTCCCTTGCCTCAAATTCCTCGAGAATACTTATAACATTCGCAAAAACTTCGTATACCATCTGTGTACTAGCTGAAAATATATAAAAAATAAACAATACTTTGTTTATTTACACTTTCTTTGCTTCCTCAAGGTTGGCTGTTTCCAAGATCTCAGTTAAATACTTCTTTTTCTTTCTTTCAGTTTAAAAATGTAGACAGTATCAAATTGTAAAAACAATTCTAATTGCAGTATGCCTTTAAATAAAAAAAAAACAAACAAAACAAAATACCTTGTGCACTTCGGAATGACTGTTGTTGTGTTACCATTTGGTGACCATGGTAACCAGAATACTCAGGATAGGCTTGAGGTCCCATATGAGGCGCTGAGGGGTTATCATGATGTCTTATTTGCGGTCCGCTTCTTTGAGGAGACCTATTAGAGCCTCTCCTGTCGTCATCCACCTCCATTTTAGAATGATTTGTTCTTCGACTTTAATATAAAAAATATTGAAAAAAAAAACATTGACTTTCGATTTGGTTTCTGCAGGAAGTCGTTCGACATTAAAAATTATTATATCCCTAATCCTTCCCACACACACCGCAAACTAATCACCCTCACCGTTTATCTGTATGTCTGTGTCTCTGTTCGTCTTTTCAAATGTCTGCTCCATAACTACCACAATTAAGGATGAATATTGGTCAAACTTGGAACAAGTGCAGACAGAGATGAAACATGGCACAATGCGAATTAATTTATCTAGATAAAAGATCAATATCAAGAGGTCAAATCTAAGATCATCATCATCATCATCCTCATCATCATTATTATTACAACAAACACCACTACCACCACCACTATCATCATCATCATCATCATCATCATTTATTTATTTATTTATTTATTTATTTATTTATTTCACTTTTATACTTTTATTACCTGCGGTCTGTTTTGTCCCCAGTGGAAGCTGAAATGAATAAAAATATAATCTTTTTGAATTATTTGTTCTGTTAAATGTTATTTTAAACCACAAAATACCATTATTTGCCATAAACATACGTCATATTGCTTTGCAGACAAGAAAATTAAAATTGATTGGTTGATTTGTTGACCGTTATGTTGTTCAACGTCGCATCAGCATTTCATCTTCTTTTTTCAACGATACAGAAGTATCATTTTCTTTAATGATTAATGCTTAATGTGGCGATATATGCGAATGTGATTCTTTAAGATGCTCAAAGAAAGAGTCAGTAAAGTAAGCAATGAAGACGAGCATAAAAATACCCTATTCACATTATCCTAGCATCGGTAAAACCAGTCTAGCACAGAACGAGGAAGAAAAGTGTTATGTAAGAAGATTGGTTTATTACCGGATTGATGTTCGCCCACGACCTCCTGAGGCGTGTTCAAGTTACTCGTTGCTTTCCACTGCGCTCGCGAATACAATTTTTATGTCTATTGAACGGACGCGAGTACTCGCGTTGAAAGTCAGTCATCATAATCATCTAGATGTTTTAAAAATAACCTCCCTTAGATTTGGACACCGACACTCGACTGGGGAGAAAATGTCAAAATATAAATTAAATCGGACAACTGTACATAAATTTTAACCAATCCTATCATTCAAATCCCTTCTAGAAAGAAACTCTACCCTTGGACTGAAATTTAAATTGAAATGCATGTTGATTTCAGAATTTATTTAAGCCATTTCTTACAAACTTTGTCCGAGGGACGCCATCTTGAATCTATGGCGAACAACCTTAAAATATTGATAGCGGTCGCTCGTGTGCCCTAGCGCGAACTAACATACCTGAACGACTTGAAGTCGATGCGCAAGCATACATACACTATCATGAACGGGCCTCGGCTCTCGATATACCACTGCGGTAGCTCGGTTGGTAGAGTGCTCGCTCCGTAAGTGGGAAGTCGTGGGTTTTAACCCCGACCGGGTCTGACCCGAGACATGAAAGTGGGTAGAGACTGTTCTTCCGCAAAGCACTCAGGATTTCGAAATGAAAGTCACGGTTCTTTCGGAAGGGAACTTAAAATAAACAAGTTCCTGTGTCACGATAGGCATGGCACGATAATGAACCCTGCTGTATATTGCCATCAGCGCAACGCACAGGTAAAATTTCTGCACTTTCTCTTATAGCTGGCGACGTCTCATTAATATTATAAGTGAAATATTCTTGACTGGGACGCTAAACATCATTACTCAACTCAACTCCTTTTCTCGAGACGGCGCTCAACAAACACTAGAATGAAGTTCTAGGTAGAAATCAGACTTTTTTCTCTTATATCAAGGCATTTGTTTCAGTGGATGGTGGATAAAACGGGACTGCACGGTGGGATTTGAACCTTGACGGATAAAGGATCTGTTATTCGTTAGCGCGTGCTTTGAACCAAAAGGTATGCTACATTAATATCTGTGTATTTGAACTGTAGCGTTACGGTAGCACTTATAAATCAAGCATTTGGTTATAAAGATCAACTTTGTAGTATGTCATATCTCTGTTTTACCCTCGCATAGGAAAAAGAAATATCAATGTTTTTAACAAGATGACTAATCTTTACTCTTGTATAAGACGATATTTGTTTTCTAATGGTATATTTTTGTAAAAAAAAAATCAATATTTTATTAAAATTGAAAGTGTTTTAAGGGATCAAACTGTAAAAGGAGATTTATGATTATATTACCAAATAGAGAAGGATATAAAATAAAGTTCTTAAAAATACTTAACAGGGCCTACCACATAATAATAAGAATTATTATATATATATATATATATATATATATATATATATATATATATATATATATATATATATATATATATATATATATATATATATATATATATATTATTATTATTATTATTATTATTATTATTATAAATAAAAGAAAAAAAGCTTACCTCTTACACATGGTAGAAAATAAAAATAAATATATATAATAAATAAATAAATAAATAAATAATAAATAAATAAATGCATACTTACAGGAACCGCTCCAACCAGTGTACCAACTCATTGTTAATGAAATCACGCGGCCTTAAGTTAAGGTGTAAGCTAGCCTATAAATTCGATCCGTGTTACGAAGTTGCTAAACTTAAAATGGCACCTGCGTTGTTAAAATATCTTGCTAAAAATAATTTTAACAAGTACAAAAATGATTCTTGGAGCTGTTTAAATTTGTGTATGCTGATAAGCAATATCGAGAATAACGCATCGCCTGGTATTCCCAGGCCGATTCTATAAATAACTCAATGAAAGTTATCGAGGTTAAAAATAGAACTTGCTGCAATCTGTTACTAAAATAAGATTGGAAATTTTTGATTTTATAGTTATCATTCTACGAAGTGATAAACTTAACATCAGAAATCAGACTTTCACAAAGTTGTCAGTCGGAGTTAAAAGGCAGAAGATTTTGCACTCGTTAGTTACAGTTTATAAATTATTGACCTAATGGCTTTGGCGAAGTGGTATAGGCTGGAAAATTTTAGATGTCCAATATCTGGATGTGACGGGTAAGTTCGTGTGTGTGTGTGTGTGTGTGTGTGTGTGTGTGTGTGTGTGTGTGTGTGTGTGAGAGAGAGAGAGAGAGATAATGAGAGAAAGAGAGAATCTGCCAGTTTTTTCACTAACATACAGGAAATTATGTTATGTGAAGGAAACCAGTATAAGCGTAGGAAATTGATCTTACTTGAATAAAGAACTGAAATACCTTTTCAAAGTAGGATCCTCCACGGGCGTTTAATCTTTGGGATGGGAGATACAGTGATGACAAAACGGCATAATAGCCCTCTCGGGTCACTGACGTCCGTTGTGGTGTGTGTGTGTGTGTGTGTGTGTGTGTGTTGTGTGTGTGTGTGTGTGTGTGAGAGAGAGAGATTTATGTAAAGCCATTGAATATTGACAATTAAAAAACGGAATACTAGTATATGTGGTTAATTTTGAGAAAGAAATAGGTCATTTGAGTTTTGTTGAAAAAAGATTAAAAGTGGGTCAAGAACTACCAGGACAACAAAAAAAAAAAGGGGGGGGGGCTTTTACAAAACCACGTAATGTTACGAGAACGTTATAAAATTGCGTACCCTAAACCTTCAACTTTTATTTATTTATTTATTTTTTTTTAAAAAAAAAAAGTCAGAAAATCGCATGCTGTTGATCTGTGTGTCTCAAGCACTCTAAATATTCCGTTTCAGTGCCAATGAAGCATCAAACTGGTACTGTTATAATGACAGCACCGACATATATATCTCACAGACCGGACATATGAGATGTAGCCGGTGTTCTAATAATTTTTCCTGGGACCATTATGGTCTTATATGTAACTGGAGATTCGATTGCGGTAGACACGGAAACCATCCATTTAGTCGCTTTAAGGCCCCAGACTTCGAAGGATTCACATTCGCTTTGTCCAGTGCGGTGCAATTAATGAACGCAGCAGGGGCCACGTGGGTAGGACAACTGTGTGTGGAACTAGGAAAACAGTATGGGTAAGAACAGTTTATAACAAAATGGGATAGTGTTAAGATTCTGGTATGAAAAAATTACAAAATGAATAGTTTTTACAATATTGCATTGTATATAACTCCAAGATCATCATTATTATTATTATTATTATTATTATTATTATTATTATTATTATTATTTTGTTGTTGTTGTTGTAGTGGTGGTGGTGGTGGTGGACGAGCTTTTCTCAAAAATGGACCGGTAGACCTTAAAACCTCGAACTCAGTGCTGTTCATTTCTAGTTTGAAAGTTTGTTACTCTGCTTGCCGGTTTTATTCGGCCACTCCGGTTTTCTCCAGATATCTTAAACTGACCCCCTTGATATTAAATGTTATACAGCTTTTTGGCAGGTTACACGGCCCCATGTACCCTGTCAAAGATTTATGTACCCTGAACATGTAAAGTATTTGTCACCCTTCAAAGCAACATATCAACTACCATGGCCAATAGCAATCAATGTGCTAACAATTACTGTCTAAACAATTAGTAAATAAATAACAGACATTTAACATATTATCAATTAATATTCTAACACTTTGTCATATTTTTCTCTTTCACTTTTGTTAGTATTCGATGGCACTTGTTTGGTTCTTTTAACTTTAATTTCGTTTTTATGTGACATGCGAACCTTGTCGTGGTCGTTTGTTTTTTGTGGTCTACCTTGGCAATGTAAGAGTTACTTCCCTTATGCCGCCAAATGTCGCGTGTGTTTAATATCCCGGCAGATTTACGAACATAGTTCCAGGTACCCTGGAAAGTTAACCAATCGCTATGCAACAGATTTCTTTGAAGGGTGACAAAATTATTTTATGTCACTTTAAACGGTTATAACTATTTCACAAACATTTGGGATCCTACCATGCTAAATTTTCGCTTAATTATGAGTCAAAGTTCGATTCATCATTAACTTCAAAGGCGCTAACACAGCCTAGATAAGAATGCCACCCAGACATATATTAGTAGTTTCCTTGCCGAGGGTCTCTCTCTCTCTCTCTCTCTCTCTCTCTCTCTCTCTCTCTCTCTCTCTCTCTCTCGGAACATAACATTTTTTTTATTTTATACTTCCAGGAAATCGTAGAATTACAGTTTGGAGCTATTATGAAATATAATGTGAGAGTAAATGTTGACAAAGGACTTTCATAACTATGTTTTCTGAATAATTTTTTTTTTTCACTCATCACTTTTTTACTTATCATTATTTATGTACAATAAAAAAAATAATAAACAATTTTTTATCGTTTCTCATCAGTTTGTGTTTTAGTAGCAGTCAAAGAAAGGCGAAAAACGCCCTTCTGGCTCAATGGTAGAGAGCAGGAGGTCGAACCCAGGCCGGGTTACGTTTTATTTTTATCCATTTAATAAGATTTTACGACCCAGTCAAGAATATTTCACTTATATCGAGACGTCACCAACTATAGGTGAATAGCAAAAATTTACTTTGCAGTGCACTAAGGGCAATGTGCAGGGAGGGTCTTTTAGTGTGCCATGCCTGCCGTGACACGAGGCATCAGTTTTTATGGTCTTGTTTAAAGGATTTAATTTTCATTCTAAATTTCTAGTGTTTAGCGAAAGAACAGTCACTATCTATTTTCAAGTCTTGGTCAGACCTGGCCGGGATTTGAACCCTGACCTCCAACATACGAAGCAAGCACTCTACCATCAGAGCTATCGTAGTGGTCTAAGCCGGGTAATGAATTAGAATATAAAATTGAAGATACTGCTTTCCCGTCTCATTGTTTAAGCGGCTGGTTGTAGGACACACATTTGAACTTCTCTCGCATAATTGTACTTGTTCCTTGTCGCGAAATGCTGATGCGGACTCGAACTACATTACCACCAATTAACAATTAAAAAAACATCTTTTATTGCCAACAATTAAACGGGATATAAGTTTATAATTAGAACAGCGATATAAACCTCCGATACCTATAATGGACAACAAACAGAAATGCATAATCATTTTTTTCCATTGCCTTAAAAAAGGAGACTAAATTATAAAATAATGGTGTTTAAATCCCCAGTCATTTATGCAGCAAGCGAGAAAACCGTTTGGCATTAATGAGCGAAATGACAATTTTCTCACACTAGAATCAGTGTGGAATATAAACGGTTTGATGCGATGTGATCTGTAAGGTAACGGTAAAGACCTTTGCGCCAACAAGGTGAGGTTATCACGTCTACAATATTATTTTTTCCTTAAATGCTCTTAAAGGCAGGTCTGATTGTAAGTAAGATTCCACCTTACTAGTTGGAATACTTATTGCTTTTCTTCCGTTTCCGGTTCTCATTATTATTATTATTATTATTATTACCACCTGATTACTTTCTGTCCGCGGGATCTCCTAAACGCATCATTAAATCTCCTTCAAATTTTAGGGTAGGTTCCAGTATAACTGAATGGAAATTGGCTAATATCACCCCTATATGTAAAAAAGGCGACCCTAGTGACGTAAGAAATTACAGGCCCATTTCACTATTGAATATTATTGGAAAAATTATTTGAAAAATGTGTAATGAAGTACTTGAATATGTTTTTAACAGATAATAATTTAATTACTATACTTTGCAATTCGGATTTATAAAGGGCGATTCAACAGTATGCCAGTTATTAGATATATCAAATAGCATTGTGAAAGCTTTAGACTCGGGTAAAGAGGTTAGATTAGTGATTTGTATAAGCAAGGCGTTTGATAGAGTTTGGCATACTGGTTTAATGACTTAACTATATTCAATTGGTATAAATGGCAAACTACTTGCCTGGTTCCAAAGTTATTTAAATAATAGAATAATTAGGGTGGTTATAAAAAATAATAGTTCTGACTGCTAGATATCAAGGCTGGTGTTCCCCAGGGTTCTATCTTAGGTCCTTTATTGTTCTTGATTTATATCAATGACATTGTTACAGATATTAGCTTTATATAGTGGCAATATTCGTTTATTTGCTAACGACATAACACTCTACTGTGTCGTTCATGACCCTTTAGAGTCATCAAATCTCAACTCTGATCTTGACAAAATAAATCAATGGTCTCAAAAATGGTTAGTGTCATTTAATCCCCAAACTGAAAAAAAAAAAAAAAAAAAAAAAAAAAAAAAAAAAAAAAACATTTCACCCATGTCTTTATATGAACGATAACTTAATTCAAGAAGTAGAACAACACAAACACCTTGGAATAACCTTCAACTCGGATTTCACTTGGCAACATCACGTTGATGACATCTTAACCAAAGCTAATTTTAGACTATTTATTCTAAGGAAGTATAAATATATTTTATCACGTGATATTTTGGAAGCAATTTACTTTAGATTTATAAGAGCTACAGTACAGGCCTGTTGAAAATTTAACACTGAGCTGACGAAAAGGAGCCGAGACTCGGCTGCCGAGGGGCCGAGCTGTGGACAGCTAGTGGCCGAATAGTTGTCAACTCTCGGCCCCTCGGCAACTAGAACTGTCCACAGCTCGGCCACTCGGTAGCCGAGTTCTCGGCAACTCTTGGCTTCTCGGCACTTTGAACTGTCCACGACTCGGCAGTTCATTTGGCCTCTCAGTAGCCGAGTCTCGGCCACAAGCTAACGAGTTGTCTAACAATTAACATCTGAGAGATTAATGTTTAACTGTAAATATAAAAATATGAAATATATCAATCGGTAATGATAAAGACTTTAAAAAATAACAATATAAATTTAAAAAAATAATGATAATAAACAAATAAAATAAATACAATAAATAAAATAAAATAAAATAAAATAAAATAAAATAAAAATAAAATAAAATAAAATAAAATAAAATAAAATAAATAAAATAAATAAAATAAAATAAATAAAATAAAATAAAATAAAATAAATAAATAAAACCATTAATAAAACGGATTGTGGAAAACATACATATGTGATTTTTTTCAGCAATTTACATCTGAGAGAGATTAATTGTATATATATATAATAATAATAATAATAATAATAATAATAATAATAATAAAATATATCAGTCGTTAATGATAAGGAATATAAGTGCAAATTAAATAAATTAAATAATACTTAATAAATTTTAAATAATAATAATAGAATAATAAAAAATAAATAAATAATAAATATAAACAATAATAAATAAATAAATAAATAAATAAATAAATAAATAAATAAATAAATAAATAAATAAATACATACCATTAAAAATATCGACGACGGAAAAGTAGATATGTGATCCCCCCCCCCCCCCCAGAATTGCATAAATCTTTTATATTCCATTATGGAGCGGGATTTTAAAGCAAAAAACTGGACTTCTGCCATCGCAGTTTTAATTTACAGTAGAACTTCGATAACTCAAACTTCGATATCTCGAATACCACGGATAACTCGAAGTCTTTATTTTGTCCCAACCTGTTTTCTTCATAAACTATATTCGAAAAACTTCGATAACTCAAACTTCTATAACTCGAATACCCCCGATAACTCGAAGTAAAAATTTGGTCCGTAATTTAAAAATCTATAAAAAATTAACTTCAAAACTCGAATTTTTTTCTAACAATGTATGATCAATGGCCCGTTTAATAACAAGATCAGAGGAAATCACAGGAATTATAAGTAATTAGGCCATCGTTATATTAGAGAAGTGAATAGAGTAGTTCTGGTTATCTAACCGTAATAATTAGTATCAATTAACGGATTAATATTAAGTACCGTCAAGGACAATTAAGTTTAACAGGTACGCTTATACAGGTAAACATCAGGTGTCATAATCCTAATCTGTTAATCCCTGTCATCATCAAATACCTGGCTTCAATACACGAAATTCAAAACCTTCTCAGTACCATGACAAAAGAATGTCGAACCAACGGAGTTTTAATTATTTAGACACATTGTCTCCGAGATCGGCCAGACTCCAACACCTGTCATCAAACTTTTGATTTAGAAAAAAGTCGTCTCAAACGCTGCAGAAACGTGTTAACTGACACTGTTGATATATAAATATTATCTTCTCTACTAATTTTCCTACTGATCTCTCTCTAACTTACTCCAGAGTTAGATAATCTCTAAAATATTGCGCTATACGCGTAACTGCAGGCATGTTTAATGAACTGATGTTTTCTAGATACTAGGAGTCGAGTAGCCGAAAAAGTGCCGAGGAGCCGAGCGGCCAAAAAGGTGCCGAGCAGCCGAAAAAGTGCCGAGCAGTCAAAAGTGGCCGAAAACAGCCGAGCGATGGACAGTAGCTGCCGAAAAGGTGCCGAGCTGTTGATTACTATTGGCCGAGACATAACTGCCGAGTCGGCACTAATTCGGCACTAAAGTGTTTAACTTTCGACAGGCCTGTACTGTATATTAGAAAATGGTAATATTATTTGGGATAATATTTATGTCGGAACATTTAAAAACTAGACTTGAACAAGTTAATTTGGAAGCAGCTCGCATCGTTTGCTGTGCAACCAAACTAGCTAGTATTCGCCTTCTTTATTTTGAAACGGAATGGTTAACTTAGAAAAAAGAAGAACCAATCAAAGATTATAACAGTTTTATAAAATGTTTAATAATTTAGCCCCTAAATATTTATGTGACTTAATTCCACCCTCCTATAACCATATCCATTCACATAATACACGGGGTTCTCATAATATTCGAAGTATTATGTGTAAAACGGCCCTTTATCACCATTTATTCATATCCCGTACTACTAGAGAGTGGAACGAATTGCCAGAAGAAATAAAAAATAGTTGTTTGTAAGTTTTCAAAAAATATATTAATACCAGTGGAAAAATCCCTTCTTACTTCAATTGTGGTTCAAGAATTGGTCAAATTTACCACTCACGTCTGCGTTTAGAATGTAGTGTACTTAAATATCATTTATATCGCAAAAGCCTAGTCCCAGACCCATTTTGTATATGTGGTCAAGTGGAAGATACAGCACATTTTCTTATTTATTGTCAAAATTTTAGTCATGTTCGTGCTGTAACATTAGAAAATCTACCATATGTTTTAAGTGTCGAGAAACTTCTATTTGGAGACCCTGCATTATCGTTAGATCAAAATAAAATGATATTCTTAACTGTTCAAAAATTTATTATACAAACTAAACGATTTAACTAATTTCTATTTACCTTCTTGTTATCAGTGTATTCTAGACTGTATACTACTTTAATTTTTGTTAGACGATTACAACACAACCACCAAACTTATATATTTTGTTTTTCAAAACAGTCTTTTCATATTATTATTATTATTATTATTATTATTATTATTTTATTTTTTCTATTTTTTAAATTTTTTTTTGGCACACACACACACACACACACACACACCATAGTTAATTGTTATATTTATTCTATTGTATTATAATTATTATTATTATTATTATTATTATTATTGAAAATCATTCCTCTCATCAACTTTGGATTCAACATTATTTAGTAACTTCTTAAATCATGAAACTCAATTATGAGGAGACTGGTTAATATAAGAGTTTTACTCTTGTTCCAAAGTCCTTGTTATACTTTTAATGTATCGTACTATATTTATTTATTTATTTTTATTTTTTTGAATAAAATACTGTTTATATTAACTGAAGTTATATATTCCAGTAATGAAATCCGAAGGAGGCTCAATAGGAGTGAGACAGTTAAGTGGAGCCCTTAAAACAAAAAAAAAAAAATCACCTTTTTTCATACATACTTTGAGTATACCATAAAACCATCTAAACCTGTAATCATTATCTCAAGACGCATATAATATTTTTTTCCAAGAGTACCGCTAAAGCGTGGTGCTAGTTGGGGCTTTCTCATAACTTTTAAACTGTCGAGTTCCCCGTCCCTAAACTATATATTTTCTGGTTCCTTAAGATAAAATGTAAAAGACTGATACTTAAAATAGACCTAAGGTCAATTCCCACTGTGGGCTGGGGTTGGGTGGTACTCAGTACATGTATAACTTGGTTTAGATCCCTACCCCTAAACTATGTATTGTCTGGTTCATTAAGAATACAAGGATAATAATAAAGGAAACGTAGTGCCATTCTCCAATGTAGGGTTTGGCTCACTAGTGTTATGTACATGTATTACTTTTGAATATTTGAGATTTTTATCCCTTGTCTGTATATTTTTCTGGTTCATAATGAACATTTGAATGGAGTGATAAAAATTCAGACAACCATTGCCATGAGAAGGGGAGGTTGGTGAGACCGATATTCTTAGTCCCCACCCTCAGTCAACAGCCAACATCCATAAAACATACTTGATTTCATTACTAAAGGCAAGCTTACAAACTTAAAGTCCTAATCAAAGAAGTGATAACAATTTCAATAGCATAATTACATGTTTTTCATAAATATAATTTCTTTAATCCCCTGGTCAATTATCCATTACATATGAAGATTCAGGCTACATCACAGTCTACACACCTCAATCAATTTGTTGATTAAACGCTTCACAGTTCAAATGCTATTAATTAAAATTTTAGATCAAAATGCATCAGATGATTGCAACTGCCTAAACAAAAACTAAAGATCATGTTTGGGGTGTTAAGAATCAAAATCATTCTTTGATCAATTGCTGTTAATTAAAAACAACTACAAAGCTCACAATAGAAGATCCACCATGGTTTCAGCTGTGATCTTATGTAACAGAAAAATAACACTCAATTAGCACTGTTTAAAAGATTTGAATTTCTGGTGTGAGAAATCTTCTAGAGATTTGATAAAGAACTGGGAAAAGAGTTGAGTAATTGACTTCTTCCTTGGATAATTTGTCTCAAGGTATGGCGCCCGCTTCAGTTGTCCAGTGGTTGTGTCCGCCTCAAGAGCGGGAGGTTGTGGGTTCAAACCCTGATCAGATCATACATAAGACTTTAAATTTAGATATCGCTTCCTCGCTTGGCGCTCCGCAGACGATACATTTTTGACTGGTTTACCCGGTACTACTTAGATAACGAGGTAGTGATATTCTTGTCTGTGGCAAGAATTACTTGCAAAGGTACCATGAGTGTGGGCAAATACATGGCAGACCATACTATACATATGCATATCACATGCATACATATACTTGTTTTAGATTAACTCAAATAAAATAATAACCTTGCTCTCCTCTCTATTAATGGAAAAATTACTGATGTTTTGTTAGACAACATTACAACATCAATATCAGGGCATGGTGTGCTTGTTTGTAGCATAATGACTCGGTAAGCAAGCATTTCAGCAAAGTCTTTTAGTGTGCACTAGTATAAGACCGGCAAAATAATGCACTCTCAGACATACATAAACTATTCTTCGAATATCCCTTAATAATTCAATTCTCTTTTGTTTTAAGCATTTTGATTGGTCAGATCTTTTCTGTTATTTTTGCATGAAAGAATTGGCTCTGTTACCGGAACTACTTTTTCTGTCATTTTTCTTGCGCATTGGTGATGTAATTTTCTTTACTCATTATTAATTAAAGTTGTAAAAGTTTTGATTACTTTTTAATCTATGAATTGAATTACACTGCGCGAATTATGCAGTACGCAAAATGTCCAATTCTTTCATTTTTCCATAACAAAAAGAAAATTTATTTCATTCCTATAGTAACTTAAAAAACTAGCAAATTACTGAAAATTTCTGATGATGTTTAAAACATATATTTAACCTACTTAACTTGTGATGTAAAGGGGGGGTTAAAATGTGGGGGCGGTGGAAGAATTTATTCATCGTGCTTGCTACAACTACAATTTTAGTTTAATTAGTGCTATTCATTACATTATTACATAAGAGTTGAGAAATTAGTATTTAACGTCCCAGTCAAGAATATTTCATTTGTATCGAGACGTTCATCATTACATAAGCACCACTTCATATCATAAAAAGGTGGTCGTTATGTCAAGTGTTACTGTTACAACAATAGTTAAATCATTACATAAGATAGAGTTAAAACATTTATTTTCAGTAAAAATTTTATTTTCGAATTATTTTAAATTGTGTTTTTTTTTAAGGCGCTTCACATATCATTTTATTAGGTCATTTGATACTACGTATACAGAGGTAGTTTTTATAACAATTATTGTTACAACATTACATAAGGTGTACATTTGGATATAATAAAGAGCTAATACTTATGACAAGTGTTATTTTAACAATTACAGTAGGATCTTTAGATAAGTGGTGGTCTTTATTACACGTGTGATTTTGAACAATTATAATCATATAAATACATAACGAACTTTGGATATGATATAAATTAAGTCCTGATGACAGATGTAATTGTAACAATTATATATCCTTATTATATTACAAACTGAACTTTAGATATTCAAAAAGGGTTGTCTTTTGGACAGTTTTGACTGTTAGTAATTTTAAGTTTGAGATATATACATTTTTTGAAATGATCTAAACGACAGGATAATTTTGTAACTGTATTATTATTATTTCATTACATAGTAATCTTTTAACATATAATTGTTGTTTGTCAGGATTTTAAGCTATGTATTTAGCACACATCAAATTATCTTCATCTTGTTTAAAGGGTACCTGTAACCATCACAATTGTTTTAAATATTATTTAAATATAACAATATTGAAAACCGCATCAAAATTGGTGACAAAATAAACAAGTTATAGCCGTTTGAAATCCACATTTTTTAACTTTCTCTTTATCGCCAAGTGAAACGCTTCGTTTTGAGTTATAAATGTGTGACGACATTGCAGTATTAGAAGTAGTATCTAACATAATAGACAGTAGTAACAATGATGATAAATTGACGTATGTAGAAGAAAGTAACGACTCTGACATGTACCTATTTATGTCAAATAGTTCGTAATTATTTGGGTAAGCAGTAGACAATTTTATAAGTGATGAATTTGGAGAATAGCCGTATTTATTCGAACCAGAAACGGACAAATCTGATGAACATATTTATTTGAGTCCCGACTTACTTGAGAATTGTGACTGTAGTTGGTTGCATAGCTGTTGAAAAATACGTGACGAGTGTTAACTTGTCAATAACACGAAAATTGATTATATCTTTGTCTTTTTTTTAAAAAAAGATAGTCAATTGTTTTATTAAGTCGGACTGGACAGACTCGAGAATTACGATAAGTTGCATAGCTATAACAAAAAATACGCGATTAGTTTTAACTTTTCAAATACACGAAAAATTAATTTTATCGCCGACAATTTAAAATGAATTAAATATCAAGTCGCACTGGACAGACTACCGGATGAATATTATGGAACTTACTCTGGTGCCATGTGCTGATTTTGAATTTCTATTAAAATAATGCATTCAAGTTGTCACGTGCTGATTTTGAATGCATTATTTTAATAGAAATTCAAAATCAGCACATGGCAGTGGCACCGGCTTAAAATCAATACAAAAACTGAATTCAATCGTCTATGCTCTTTTGTACAATGTTTATTGACAGTTGAAATTAAATGACCGTGATGTAGAAAACTTTTAAGTACATTTCCTCCATAATTGGAAGATGTTTACACAATTGAAAGCTTGTAACATAGTTCTTTTCAACTGTCCGATGACTAATTAATGCTGGGGTAATTAAAAAGAAAAAAAACAAGATATTCCATCTCAAATTATTTTACGCGAAATGTACAGTAAATCCTCGTTATAACGCCAACATTTATCCATATATATTTTGGCGTTATAACGAGTTTGGCGATAAACTGAGAGAGACAGAAACCGGAAGTTGAATGTGTACTTTTTGTGGTTCGAAATTGGAGACGGCTCGATTAAATCGTTTTCAGTGGTAGACTCACATGATTTAAAGAATCGTTTTATTGATTTATTATATTCTGGGCTCAAGCATTAGTAAACACAACTTCAATGCCTTTTCAGAATACATAGCACTCCCGTGTCATTTTCATGGAGTGCCTCCGCCACCGTCATGGACTTTTTGCTAGCCAAATTATCACCAACAGTTCTTCGTTTTAATACAATTCCCCATAACGTAAAAGAATAATCAGCAGTTTCTAGCTGTGTAATTTTAGCACGTTTTCGTAATATTTCATAACATACATTTTCTGTTTGATATTCAACGAAATTCCTTTTTCGTTTGGGTGTCGACGTTTTGTTTATACATTAAATATAATCAACAAACAAAAACAATGATCAGGTGAGTATTTTTTATTTATAAAAGAAACACAATTCAGTAATCGCTTTTTTTTATATTTTTGGGAAGCCATACATACATGTAGTTATATACGCATGAATGAGTCTCAGACTGTCCAACCGTGTGTCTACTTTAAATAAAATCAGTCACGTGTGGCCATGTTAATTGGCGATAATATCGAGGTTACAATAACGGTAAAATGATCATTGGTTATAAGGTAAGGGTGGCGGATGGCGATTAGCGAATTTGGCATTAAAACGGGGTTTTTTACATCAGGGGAAAACGGAAAACGATTTTCAGTTTTAAAATATTTTATTCGTCGTACTTAAATATGGCTGTAGCGAAAATTCCATAAAATTCCATTTCATAATAAGGAAGATATCGGTGAATTTCTAATACATCTCTAGTAATCCAAATCAAAAAGGTCGATATCGAGGCTCCCGTGTTGTGACGTCATACCAGTAACATACCTCCACAGAATATTATTTACCAACTACTAAAATAAGTCAAATACGAACTCGTAGTTTAACTTTCTATGATTATTTTACGAGAAAACTATTTAATGAAGTAGAATTAACATCTGTTTGACATGTACCGATAATTAAGATTATTATTAATCCTTTTGTTTATTAGACACATTTCTTAGATTCTGACCCACACCTGTAATTAACAGGATGTCACTTATCATTTGCAAAATTGATTTGCAGGTTGATAAAGTTATCTCACGTCCTGTAATTTACAATAATATATTTACCAGTTTGCAGTTCGAGTAAAGTAAAATATTTTTATTTGTTAAACGTTACATGTTTTTGTCATATACAGTGAAAAGATTTCACTCCGGAAAAAATGGATATTTAATTTTTAAATTTTAAAAAGTAAGAAAAAGAAATTTTTCTTTAGTTTTCATGTCAATAATAATAATAATAATAATAATAATAATAATAATAATAATAATAATAATAAAATATAACTTTTAGGCAAAATTGAAAATTAAAAATTGACGACCAGAATAGTCTATTTAAAACATGTATATTGATGCACTTACAGCATTTGATTATTATTATTATTATTATCATTATTATTATTATTATTATTATTATTATTATCTCGTTTTTTAAATGTGGTCTCATTCTAAAATCCGTGTAATTTCATTTTAAACAATTATAATATATTCGCGTTATCATCCCAGCATTAATTGACCATCGGACAGTTGAAAAGAACTATGTTACAAACTTTAATTGTGTGAACATTTTCTAATTATCAACGAAATGTGATGCCGCCAGACTACTTAAAAGTTTTCTACATCACGGTCATTTAATTTCAACTGTCAATAAACATTGCACAAAAGAGCATAGGCGATTGGATTTTTATGTATTGATTTTTTGCCGGTGTCACTGTCATGTGCTGATTTGAATTTTATTAAAATAATGCATTCGAAATTTTGAATTTGGAATGCATTATTTGATAGAAATTCAAAATCAGCACATGCCACCACAGTAAGTTCCATAATATTCACCCGGTAGCCTGTCCAGTCCGACTTGATATTTAATTCATTTCAAAATGTCTACGGTAAAATTAATTTTTGTCGTGTATTTGACAAGTTAAAACTTATCGCGTATTTTTTGTTATAGCTATGCAACTTATCGTAATTCTCGAGTCTGTCCAGTCCCACGTAATACAATATTTTATTTTTAAAAAAAAGTCAAAGACATAATCAATTTTCGTGTTATTGACAAGTTAACACTAGTCAGCTATGCAACCAAATGCAGTCACAATTCTTGGGTAGGTCGGGACTCGACTCAATATGTTCATCAGATTCGTCCGTTTCTGGTTCGAATAAATAATGGTTATACTCCAAATTCATCACTTAATAGATTGTCTTCTGCTTACCCAACCAATAACGAGCTATTTGACGTAACTATACACATGTCAGAGTCGTTACTGACTTCTACATACGTCAATATCATGAATATATATTATCATTGTTACTACTGTCTATTATGTTAGACACTACTTCTAATACTGCATTGACGTCACACTTTTAAAACTCAAAACGAGGCGTTCTCTTTTCGATAAAGAGAAAGTTATAAAATGTGGATTTCAAACGGCTATAACTTGTTTATTTTGTCACCATTGTTGATGCGGTTTTCAATATTGTTATATTTAAATAATATATAAACAACTGTGATAAAAAAATTGGTTACAGGTACCCTTTAATCTAGGAACAAGTTCATGTATGCTAAAGATGAGCGAATGTGTATTATGGTCTGCTTTGGCTACCTTACCAAATCTGAAGGCAGCAGGCAAGCATACCACTGATCCAATCAAATTATCTTGAGCCCTAAGCGGGTACCGCTGCTGGTGGTGTAAACTTCCCGAGGGTATCCATAATTTTCAGCCGTCTTAATTTTTGAAATTTATTAAAAACTAAGGTTTGTTCCCTCATGCAAATCATTCCTTAGCTGAATTTGGTTTTATATAGCTCTGGAACTTAGATACATTTATTTTCAAACTTTTTGGCTAATGTTTTTATCTTTTAAACTTTTTTAGACCCTAGTGTCACTGATGACGAATGATTTTCATGCACTGTGCACATATGGCACATACACCTTTTACAGGTATTTGTGTTATATACTTGATACATATGCCCTCTTAAAGCATAGTATCAGCTATTTTCGCGAATGAAAAATTAAAAAAAAATTATATATTTTTTAGTGACACCAATTGCCTTTTCACATTTCAAAAAAAACAAAAGGACATTGTAAAACCTATATATTGTTTATCTCTTTTAAGGTAAGTGCCGACACCAAGGGAAGTAACTCTATTCAACAGGACAAAACGACGAATCTGTAATACATAGAGGATCTTGCATGAGTTTTTATGTAATATTGAATTTATTAAACGAGTTGAATAATTTTTTATGCAACGAGCCTTGGCGAGTTGCATAAAACATTATTCAACGAGTTTAATAAATTCAATATAACGTAAACACTCATGCGAGATTCTATTTATTTTATAATCCGATAAAAACGGCTTTTTTTACAGATTTCAAACTTGTCTATTCATTATAAGAAAACAGCTGATTGACCGAAACACAACATGTTTACGTTACCGTATACATGCGCCAAAAGTAATCCTGCTGAAATATTAAAAGTAAACAATAGTCTGTCCGCAGGATACAAAAACAAAACAAACATTTTGAATTTAAATACAATATATCTCCTTTTTCAGAAAAAAGTACAAAAGTATCAGCTTAAATTATAAATCAACAAACAGTGTGCCACTGTGAACTAGGTGAATTATGTGAAGTCATAGCGCGCGCTCTCTGGAATGTCAACAACCTGGACAAGGATTTACAGACACGTGTTACTCACAATCGCTATCCATGATTATCCTGGCCCGTTTTTCAGGAACTGGTGATTTGTTTGATAAATATGTACTTGAATGTTTCCTCCGGTGACTGTTCCTGCAAAAATGCTTTGGAATCCGCCGTGTAAATACCCGTGCGTAGTGCGTAAGGATATAACCTAATTCACACGCTTTTATTACGTCACATTCATTCGATTACGATTTTTATTGTATGACCGTATTACATGGATTATTCAGTAAATTATATAGTAATATAATAAATGTATAAAAAAAATTCAAAACTTTTCCTTCAGGTCTGCTAACATCGATATAACATTATTTTAAATTATTATTTTTTAAATTTGAATTATTATTGAGTGGTTTTATTAATTTAAATCCTTGATCGTGAAAATATTCTAAATTTATTGTTTGTTTG
>CM056607.1:30461534-30489034 GCA_029721355.1 Tegillarca granosa
TTAGTATTAAATTATCTCAACTTGTTTAGTGATACAAACTGTAAATAACAGATAATAACAACAAACAGTTTGACAGCAGAATAGTTATACATTTTCCTACACTGTACTGTATAATTGTAACACTTTAACAGTGACTTATGACAAAAGCTTCATAATTTTCAATAATTTTTAACCTTTTATGTAAATATTACAAAAACGTATGTCGAATACAAGAAATACTCAAATCTATATTATTATTTTATTAGTCTTGTGGATACAAAAAATAATAATAATAATAGTAAAAAAAATAAAATAAAAGCCAAATCCAAAATAAATTTTAGTATAATGGTAGTACCGTAACTACCTATGATGCAACCAAGGCAACTGCCTTGGTAAAAATTTAACCAAGTATTTTTCTCACAGAACTGATATGAAAAAATCCAGATAAAACGATAGTCTTATTTTTGTCTGAAACCCGCCCACATATAATTTAAACTTTTAAATTATCTCTAACCTGGATTACGAGTTTAGTGGTGTGGTTAAACTAGTTTTCATGGCACAAAACCATCCCACTTATTCTACAACAGCTGGTCTAGTTTTGGGCGTTCCTTTTATACTGTGTTATAATCCCATCCTTACATGTGAAAGATGTAAAACATTAAGAGTATGTCATTTTATATATATAGATCTTGCCTTGTTTTATTTAAGGGCCTAGTTACGGTACAGATTTGGTAGGCTTTTAAAAGTGCAAAGTATGCAGTATAATGTATAAAGCATACTTCTTTTTAGAAAATAAATTATTTAACAGTCGATAATTAGAGCAGTGATTTGCCAGATTATACAAGTTTCTGTACATCTCGACAATCATACTTGTTTATAAAAATGAAATAAAATGAAAACTGATAAATTTTTAATAGAAAGAGCTACCTTAAGAGCAATATATGCAATGTCACGCAAATTAAACTAAACTTATGTACTTGTTATTCACAGGTTCAAATCAAGTGTTGTTTAGTGTGTATTTCAACAATTATGTTCCGTCAGGTCAACCAATCGTGTTCCATGATGTTCTGATGAATATAGGCGCAGGATATAACAACGGAATATTCCATTGTCCTATTGAAGGGGAGTATATGTTCAGTGTTACATTGGTATCAAACGAACCTGACTTAGTATATAAAATTTATCGTAATAATGGATCAATCGCCGATTTGTATACGTCACACAATTCAGATAGTGACTATGAATCGGGTACAGTTACATTTTTTACACATGTTAAAGTTGGAGACAGGATATGGGTAAAAAGTCCGTCATCGATTACATATTTCTTTTCATATTTCAGTGGATTACTTATAACACAGTGAACCACAACATCTTTACGGTCGGAACATCGCTCGGCATTACCGTCAAATATAGTTTGCGCGAGTTTCCGACTGGTGAAAAAGCCCAGGGGCAAATATTTTTTTAATTAAAATGACTTTAAGATTTTGTTTAATTTATATGTACAATCAGGCGCCTGTGACTTTATTCGCCTTAGGATGTTGTATGTCTGCAGCGCCGGTGTACACAACATGGTGATACAAACAATCTTGTTAATTAGATTTATCGTTCAGACTAAATGTCTTATAGATGAATCAAAGTTAACAATGCGTAAATCAATGAAAATGTCAAAATGAGTATCTCCCATTACCAATTGAAAATAAACAAAACTACTTCCTCTACACTTTCTCTTAATTTAAAGTCCAAGTGACCGGATTTTTTGGCGGATGTGACCGGATTTTTTTGCGGATGGATTCTTTTCGTCTGTATGTGGACGTTCATTTCGATTCTCCGAGTAGTAGTTTATCCAACATAAGTAATAATAGATGCCGAAGACATTTCAGTTACTTTTTTTAGCTTTATGATAGACACAATGCTGAACTTTGAACATACGCTATGAATTCGCGAATGACACATTTAAAGGGTAACACATCTTCTTTAGGCGCACATTAATTTTTTCTTACCACAATTTCGAGAATTATTCTGAATAAAATTAATTGTTTTAACACGAATTGGACCACAAAACCAGAAATTTGGGAAACTCTGAATTGTAATACCTGTTTTTTTTTTTTTTTTTAAATACATACATTTTCGAGTACATGAACCATTAATTAATAATAATCTTTGAATTAAACCAAAATTCATGCTGAAACATTTGATTCCATTTTATTGAGTTGAACTAGAACCATCACAATAAACGTTAAAAGTTTACTGAGTGAGAACTAGTCTACAAGGCAGACTTAATACTCACGCACATCTCACGCAAAAACTAACTTGTTCTTGGATTAACCATTAGTTATTAATTAATTACTCCCGTAACGAAAAGCTAAAAAATTGCTGATGTGACGTTAAACAACAATCAAACAGCAAGATTGCGAAAGATTCAAAGTCAGATATTTTGTAAAATTCCTCTAGACACCCTGTTATCTCCACCATCTCGAAATTGCCTAAATTTTTGTGGAAATACTTTGGCAACATGGATCGTGCTTTCAAATGCGCATTCAAAAATAACAGTGACGAGTGCCTTTTACCGACGAAGTTCAAATCAGTGCGAGATGATTCTGATGTGACAGTTTGTCGGAGCTAGCTTGGTGTCTCTCGGGGTACTCGAATTTCTTCTGCCATCCCTAAACTGTCCGCCACGATGTAACTGAAAGTAAGCTTGACTAGGGCATCAAATATTGCCACTAACTCTATTCTACATCATCGCTCAACATGGTTGCCGCAACCGATTATGAATCGAGAAAAAAGTAACTATGATGAAAAAAGGAAAAATAACTGCAATTTCTTGGGACCAGCGTCAATTTGTAGTTCCTGGTTTCATGAACAATCGGTACCTCATTCGAGATTCTTTCATTGCTATTACGGCAGCTAGTTTTAGGATCTGTTTGATCGGGATTTTTAACCTAAGGGGCGAGAAATGTTGTGATCCGTAAGCGTGCGCTTTAGACCACAAAGCCATCGAGGTCCCTGAGTTGACATCTTAAATAAAAAAGTGTGCCAATGAAACAATCAACATTTGACGTTATAGCGCGCGCACATTGGATTGTCAACAAGAAAAAGTGCACGTTTCTATTTTATTTGCACATGTCGGCCTTTGTCTCTATTATTCTAAATCCGTATCGTGGATTTTTTTATTTTATTTATTTATTTATTTATTTATTTATTTTATTTTATTTTATTTTATTTTATTTATTTTTTTTTTTTTGGAGAAAGGACAATTTGTCCTCGTGATTATGGATTCCAGTACGTGATCGTCAATACTTACGTCATTTAATTTTGTTCTTATAGTAAAATTAGGGTCAATGCGTAGTGCGTAAGAATATAACTTAATATAACTTGTTTCCCACGGGTTGGTTTTCAAGGTCGAGTTAAAGAAAACGATATTACACATGTGTTGTATGAATTTTTGATACGTAGCTTTATTGCATTGAGGATTAATAAGATTACGTAATAATTATAATTATTATATGATTGCTGTAATTTATAAATTACATATAATTATACTTTTAATATATTCATATTCCATCTCATAATTATAAACACCACAGAACACGTGGAGAGTCATCATATTGGTTTTTTGTGTATTATGAAACTGATAATGAAGAAAATGAATTAAACATAAGACTTGTTGAAAACTTAATTAAACCAGTTAATAGTCTTCTGATTATAAATCTAAAAAACGCGTAGAAAAACAAAATAATAGATTCCGTGACTAATGGTAAAAGAGCAAATAATAATAATAATAATAATGATAATGATGATGATGATGATAAAAGATAAATAAATAAAAAAGTTTAATAATAATAATAATAATAATAATGATAATGATGATGATGATGATAAAAGATAAATAAATAAATAATAATAATTAACAAAAGGCGTAGAAGAAAAGATAAATAAATTCCGGGACTAATGATAAAAGAGCAAAATAAATAAATAATTAATTAATAAATAAAATATTAATAAAAGAAAAAAACATAGGTAGATACTGAGACTTCAACAACTAAAACATAACAAGACCAAAAAAAAAGATCACTGGTTTTGGATCTAAAACAGTTCAAGACGAGACAGAAATATACCAAGACTAATTACAGAATAAGACAAACATAGACTTCCAAGATTATTGATTAAATATCTGGAATAAAACCAAGACATAAATGAAATATGTTAAGATCACTCATTATACGTATGATACAAAAACCAAGACTAGATAGAAATATACCAAGACAGCTGATTATATACTAGTAACTCAAGCAAAATAAGATTAGGTAACCAGAAAACGACGCAACCTATAACGCATTTCGAACAAAACAAGGCAAAATAGAAACGCATCAAGTTTATGGATAATACATCTGGAACTAAAGAAAGAACAGTTAAACAGATATTGGTACAACTTGAAAAAAGACCAGACAAAAAATACAAAGACAACGATTTCAAACAAACGAAATTAAAACTTAACAAATACAAAACTTAGACATTTTACTATGCTCATTAAAGTCGATATTTATGAGCAGTTACAAGAAGGGCAACTACGATTCGTCAATAGGTGGCATATGTCTAATTATGCCATCCAAGATTTTGGACATATCGAGTTGTGCCCCTTTGATGTCTTGAATTTCTGTTCTCCAAGTACATGCACTGGTGTCGTAATAAACATCAAGCACATTCAATGACCAGGGAATAGGTTTAAGTTGGTTGATAAAATACTCAGAAAAATATAAAGCTTCCATTTCATTGATGTCGCCATCTTTGTTATCTTGGGCATCCAAGCACCCAAGTAGGTAAGGACACCAGTTTTCTCTGTCCAATCTCTTGCATATTGAAATGCCTCACCCATGTTTTGTTTTCCGATACCGGTTCCATCTCGTTCCAAATATTTGTCTCCTTCCGGTTTTTTGTTCGGTCCTGAAGCATACTGATGCCATTCAGCCATGATGTAATCATCATTTATATAAACCTTTTCGTCAATGTTTTTCAGAAACTTGCCCGTTTTCTTTGGAGATCCTACAATAATGTTACGATACGCATTTCTGCCGCCGGTGTTCCGTATAACATTTATGACTTCAATGGTCCAGTTGTTGTATTTGTTTTTGTTTGTAGCTAGGGCATCATTGCAATATTATGCTCATTACAGTAGTCTACACCGAGCTCAGTAAACAGGTTAAATGAGAGCCTATAGTCTTTATTCTTTAATATTTTTGCCACATCGCGCCACCATTTCAAATAATCTTGTCTTTGTGCCTCAGTTGCAAACGCTTCGGCCTGATGATGAATCCAAGAGATAACAGGGTATACGTCTAAATCCAGACAATCATCAACAACTGTCTCTAAATTTTTTAAGAAGGTTTTCATATTCAGATTATCAAGGTCAGCTCTACAACGAAGCCGTAAGTTTCTGAAACCTTTGGCTCTGATATCAGCAACGTTCCGTCGGTTGTACTTTGAAAAGTCCAAGGTTTTGAAATAGTTTGTAGTAAATCCAGTTCCAAGCTTTCTCTGGTAAAACACTGGTACATATTCTTTGAATACAACATCCAAATGCAATCGCAGTCAATATCAGTACGGTTGACGTCATGGTTTTACTTCTCTTTTGCTAAAACCAGAAGAAAAGTAAATCTAAACAAAGAAAAAAGTACCCATCGGTGACAAGATTGATATAGCTAGGACTATATCACATATATTGAGGTGTTATAAAAAATATGTATATGGCAAAAAAAAACACACTCTACGTTTTGTCATATTCCGATCAAAAATCGTACCGCTCTGTAAACAGATCATAGTTTTCAATCATTCCTTAACTCTGGCTGTGCTTTAATTAAAACAAGATTATTCTGTTGGACGTAAGATTAAGTAATAGGCTTAAATGCCTGTTTCCTAGTGAAGAAATAAATGTAAGATGTCCTGTTATTACGGTTATCTTCTTGGCATGAAAGCCAACATATTTAGTGTAGAATAATTGAAGTACTGAAGCTCGGCTAAAGAGGTCTTAACGTTGATATACTACAATATTTATATTAATATATATATAATTAAGCTATTTTAAAATGATATTCATTGTCAAAATGAATGCAATAACCTTGCAAACGAACCGAACAAGCGTTATCAGAAGGTAGCCAGTAGAAGTTACATCCACGAAGCATGTGCATTATTGACCGAAATATACAACGCCATTATTTTGTTGATATTCAAATTGTTTTTATTATTATCATTATTATTTTATATCTAATATAGGGAGGTGCCTACCCTTCCGGAGCTCCCGTTCTCATTTCCTTGATGAAAGTTCACGTGTATAACTAATTTTGCCAGCTTTCGAAGTTTTTACTTTGTTTTTGGGATTGTAATTTGGACAAGGACTGGTATGTTTGTTTAATTATTATTCACATAAATACATTATGTTAATTAAAACGACAAATACCATCAATATACCATCAATATACCTAAAATAATATTATTTTAATTTTTTATCATTTTACATAAATCAATTTACTCTAAATTTTAAAAAATATAACTTAAAGACAATATCCATTGAAATTCCTTGTAGTTTTATATATGCCATGGTTTGGTTTGTTAGCTTACAATCAGTCAAATTCAAATAACAACAACTGAAAACTTCCATTTTTACTTCAATTGTTTAAATTTCGTCTACCGAAAAGTCATCTTTTAAACAAAAAAAAAGAAAAAAAAATGTATTCGTTGAGAAAAAATAACAAATTCCTCCAAACAAGTGAAAATACCACGATGAGTATGTTTGAAAAATCGCCATGTTTTTTTTTTTCAAAACAGTTTATTTTATGTATATTTTATAATTATTGTTCATCAAATTACAGTTTTGACGCGATTGTGTGGATTTTTCAAACCTTTATTTATAGTTCAAACCTACCTTATTTCAGTATTTCTCTGTTTCCTTCAGCTGTTCTTAAGATGTGCCACTGAAGATGTGTTACCGAAAAATAAATGCTTGTAAAATATAGCAAAAAAATCATTTTATTAAATATGACATTAAGAACAAATACTTACTTAAACGTGTATTACCAATTAATGATGAATATTAGTGAAATTATTGTATATTTTAACAAATTTCCCCGACAAAACTAACAAGAAATTAATTGACGAAACTAACTAGTATATTTTTGTGCTATATTTGCATAATCATATAAAAAGTTATTAAATCTCTATAAATAAGGGACTATTATCATATCGTTATTATTATTATTTCCATCCGATCATTTATTTGTCTGCAAGTTTTTTTCTAAAACTTATCATTATATCATAGGAATTGTCTCTACTACTGAAATTGTGTTTTTTGATTGAAAAGAGTGATGCTTTAAATACCCCGAGTCCTTCTTAAGCTGTATTTTTTATTAAAGAGGTGCTTGTAAAGTGCAAAAAATTGTTTTCACATCAATCCAAAAACATTTATTGCTGGATTAAAAATAAAAATATTCTTGGTGTTCAAAAATACTGTCAATAAAAAGATAATATATATAATTGGATACGTATAACGGTTATATCACCTATCAGCAGGGTTTTTATTTAGATTCTTAACAGTGAGCTGAAAAGAGTTGAGTTTAGTAGGCATCTAATTTTTTTTTCGAAGTCGTGATTCTTTTTATATTGAGGCAGTTGGTTCTTGAAAAGCGGAAACTAGAATACCTCGAGAAAATAAAACACAAACATACCAAACATGTCCAAATCTCAATTCATCCCCCCCCCCCCCAATTTTTTTTTTAATTTTTTTAATTTTTTTATTTTTATTTTTATTTTTTTGATCTTATAAAATGTATTGTTTATGACTATGTTTACTTAGTGAAATAAAATATCTTTCCCCTGACCTGTAAATAAGTTATCATTATTGTAAACCATGACTTAAATTAAATTTAATTCTATAAAACAATATTATGAGTGATAAACGCCCAGTATTCTCCATATTTTATGTAAATATAATAATAATAATCAAAACAATAAAATAAAACAAACATACCAGTCCTTGTCCAGATCACAATCCCAAAAACAAAGTAAAAACGTTGAAAGCTGGCAAAATTAGTTATATACCTGAACTTCCATGAAGGAAGTGAGGCCGGGTGCTCCTGAAATGTAAGCAACTCCTATCTAGCTAAGAATATGACCAAACAAATATCTTTAGAAAGACTGTGCATGATCAATGCATGACGTATTCAGTTCTATATTTTTAGTTTAATGTTAAGTCAATTTTTGCTGGGGAAATCAAATGGTAAGTAAAAATATCGGGTATTTCTTTATTTATCATTTTAATCGTGTTTAAATCCTTTCGGGGAGTTCGATTTTATGACGCAATAAAATCACACATAATGATAACTATTATTTATATTATAACTAAATTTTATGCATGACAATTGTTTAAATTTCTATCAAAAAAAAAAAAAAAAAAAAAATTAAGTGCTCGTGTTACCTCGGATCGCAATACTAGTAATGACTGTTATAAAAAATTAGCAAAACATACAAGTCCAGTCCAGTCCTTGCCTAATATTTTGCATAAAAACTCAAAACATGCTTTAAATAAAAAAAAGTTAATGAATTAAATGGATGGGATATATACATATTAAAAATTTGTTTACTTTCACAAAATACTGATCACCAACATCATTCGAACATTTTTAAATAAATAGATGGAATTGATGTCAATCATAAGCGTTTTAATTTGATTTGAAAAGGGTGAGGAAAAGAATAAGATAATTTTTATTATTTATTATTCATAGTTTTCAACTTCAAAAAATATTTTCTTTGCTTTTAATCTTTGTAGAACAATTCAAACAGAGATTTTTAGACTTATTTGCTAAAGACTCAAAATTCCTGTAACGTTGTCCAGAACAACGTCATTTATAACTTGAATCAGTTGTGACATTGCTACATCCGTACCAAAAAATATTTTTGGTCAAGTAAAAACAGTAATTGAGTTAAATGCGAAGACTTGAAGTTGATTTGAACATCACTTACAACTTTATAATACGCTGTTCCATTACATACTCGTAAATATGCCAACGAACAGAATCGAAAGTTTAACCTCTATTGAACTTAGATTTTTCCTATTCTAAACGGTCATTTTTTTAAATATTTATTTGGAAAAAAAAACACACACACAAGTCAAAAATTTCAAAAAGTTATATATATTATTGTATACATTTAATCTTATTTAGGAATCACGAAGCAAACCGCAAAGAATTTTAAAGCCATTATACATGGTACAATATATTTCGTTTCGTCATTCCATTCACTTCTCGAAACATTATGTAGACAGGAAAAAGACGAGAATATCCGAGATTTGACGGACAAATTTCAATATCAGTTTTTATAACATGGATGATTGCCATCATTTATTTAATAAAGATTGCATGTTATTTCTTTTTCATAATTTTAACATTTTGCCTTATTTTGGAGATATTTATGTTTGTGTTGGAGATAATATCACCAACTTCGGTAATATTTTTATCAGTCTATGTGTGGTATTGGCATCATCACTGATTAAACAATAGAAGGGAAAAAGAAATATATCATTGACAAAGAAAACAAAATCTTTGTGGTTTTTTGCTGGTGGATATATTTTCTCCATGAAAAATGAAATTGTTGAGTATTCTAGCTGCCTAAAGCATGGAATAGCCGTTCATGTTCTTTCTCCATACAGTATCTTAAGAATGATTAGAACGCTACTTTTGCACTCTTCATCGTGTCTTCAGCACAACAGTGGACAGATTCATCCAGTTTTTAATCTCATAACAAGGTTTTTCATACTGTTTTCATTATGAAAGCTAATCGTTATAAAAAGAGTACGAAAAGAGACACTTTGTGGCAAATAGAATATATTTGTCCATTTCGAAACATTTAAAATTTTGTTTATTGGACGGTATTTGTTTTACGAGAATGACACTGAGAACCGATTTTGTTCTAAAGGCAGTATTTTCAAGTAGATCATGGAATTTTGTAAACATTTTGATAATTCCTTGAACTTGATTCTATTTATTCAATAGCTTTTTTATTACATCTGTTTGTATAAAAGATTTTCTTCGTAGATATGCTATGAATAGAAAGGAGATACCGTACGCTAGATGTAAAACAAGCAAACATTTAATTGCTGTCAATGTGATATTATTACTTATTACTTTATAATTTTTAATGAGACGAGAAAGGAGTCTTTGTAGATAATCAGTATAATGTAAAGGGTGCAGGTTTTATTTTATCAAGTTTTAAGGATATTATTTCATATTGTCACAAAATACGTGTTAAATTATGATGTGTCTTATGTATGCATTTCGGAAAATCATTACTCATCTGTGAAACCATGGTCCGAAAAGTTCGACAAAAAAAAAAAAAAAAACATAAAAAAAACATAAGCCAAAGAGTCGGAAATTAATGAATCTAAAGTTCAAAAATTAAATGAAATGCTTTCCATGAGGAAACAAACCTAAGTTTTAGATAAATTAAAAAAATTAAGACGACTGAAAATTTTGCTAAATGGTATATTTTCTAACAGCACAAAGTACTGTCTACTGAGAAATGGATACCCTCGGGAAGTTTAATAACCTGCTCAGGGGTAGTAAATATATAACATGTAAAATACAAGTTCCAAAAGTATATAAATCCAAATTCTAGCAAAATCATTTAAAAATCGAGTTATTATCCACTTATCGGTAATTTGGCCCGTGGATAAGATGAGCACACTAGGGTTTTAAAGCTCCATTATGCCCTTTTCAACCTCGCCAGGTCACTTGTACAGAATACAGGATCATGTACATCATGATGTTTCTTATCAACATAATAACTTAAAATACAAGTCACTTACCACTGAAAACTTAAATAATGTTTGTATTTTAAGATTATTATTTTGATAAAATATTACGATGACACTATCCAGTAAATCTGCCGATACTTCGTCTCAGCAAACTTGAATGTACATATATCCAAATGGATTTTTCTTCCATCTACCCCCTCCTCCCACCTTTTTCCCATTCTGGTAATCAACTCTAGCGCCAAACCTTGATAAACCGAAACCTGTGAAAACTAGATTTTTTTAAAGGAACGGAGACCATCCGGTTTTCACTGTTTTCACTGTATCTAAAGTTAGAAACCATCTTAATGTAAAGTAAAAGTATATGTTTTTTTTTAAAATTTTTTATTCAAAGTATTTTTTTCACAATTACAATTTTTTTTTTGTGTATCATAAACCCCTTCCAGTTCCTACCGATACAGTTGTACCGGTAAACTTATTTTTTTAGAAAGTGAAAAGGTTAAGCCAGTTGTCTATAACATGAAGGATGTTATTTAATACAGGAGAAATGCACACATAACAATAAGGAGACAATCAATTCTACTATCAGTCCATTGTTTGTCATATGCATATGTGAAGAACAAAATTTCATATTTAAACAAAATCATTCAAAAATATCAAAAATCCATGTAAAATTTACTGACCTAATTGGGATAAATAACCAGACTTCTTCAAAAAGTTTCTTTAATTTTGTACATATAATTTTTTTAATGTTTTCAACTAGATACCAAATTCACTATGTCCAAAATGTCTCTTATGCTCCTTCCTAGTTTACCATATAAGATATGTTGTCATGATTTGAATATTCATGATGATCACCCCTGGAATATCCGAACAACGACCAATACCCAATTTTCAACTTATGTCTCTTTTCTACATTTGTCTGATAAAAAATCAAAACTTTTTAAATTATATCTGTTGCATCTTTAGACATCAATTTCTTTTTCATATTTTTTTAATTCATCACTATGTAGTAAGAAAAGTGATTTGCAAATAAATTCATTTGACCTTTATTAACCTTAAAATACCCTGATGTTATCTTGAGTGAGGCCCATTTAGATATTGAAGTCATTAAATTTCAGCTTTTTGATTCAGATTATTGTGTTCCAAATAACAACTGTTTTTTTTCCTCAAAATGATTTAAAAGGACTTTTTGATTACTCATGTTAGACATCGCATGCACGTTACGAAATACAAAATATCCTACGTTAATTGGTAGGGATAAAACTGATTATTATAAACATTCCGTCTATGTTCCTTTAAAGTGATGTATTGGAATGTATGTGCTCTATTAGTTCTGGCGTGTATTAACCTTTTGCAAGAGTTTACAAATATTTATTTTTTTATTGAAAAAAGCCAATGTTATTGATTTATCATGATTCTAAAAATTACTCCTTCAACTCCTGAATGTCATTACAATTAACATCAAATGATAAAATTTCAAATTTGCAAAGTGTATGTGAACAAATTAAGGATGACTAAGATAAATCTCTATCGATTAAGATGGCCTTAAGCGCGCTTATGCATCTCAGTGCCTCTCACCACCTAGGTTCGAATCCCACTTTGGTCGATCTTAATCCATTGTTGAAGATAGAGGGTTTCATTCAGGCATTCGGGTTTTTTCTACCATCCCAAAACGACTTTTTCTATAAAAGTGAAAGAATCTTGACTATGGTGTTAAATACCATATTTAAAGCTACTCTATCGGTTAAACCTAGCACGGGTCATTAATTGATCTGGGAGGAATTACTCATGTCCTTGAACACTTCCTTGTTTTGTTACTATAGTTAAACTTTTGTATTTATTACTTGTCATGGGTTCGAACACGACCAACTTCATTTCCCCGAGGTGATATTTACACCATATTAATTTTTCCGATACCTTTTAATTAAATTTTAATATCTGCAATTGATTGTGTTCAGCACTTCAGTCAAGTGTACAAAAACTGCAATAGAGACATTTATCTTTCTTTTTTATTATCCTAATTCCGAACAAATATTTGACCAGATACATAATACATGTTAAACGTTTTTGTTTTTCCATATACATATTTATTTTGATCAGCAATGATTAATCCCTTTAGATTGACATCCCTGTAAAAGAAATCATAGAACAACATAAAAATACTCGTATTGGAAATTTCGACTAAATGTCGACTGTAGGCATAAAGTGTATAAGTGTCGGAAAAAAATCAGACTAGTCTTTATCTAGCCTTCATTTCTAAAACTTCCCGTAGGAAACAGCAACGTCTTATTTTGTTTTTAACATTTTGGCAGGATTTCACTTTGCCAAAGTAGTACGTACATCTACATGAAAATTGAATCAGTGCTTTCTCTCTTAAACTACAAATCAATTGTTGTCCCTTAAAAAATCAAGTGTGGTCAAAACTTATAAAAATTTAAGAAAAAATATATATTTAATCCCAAAAATCATTTAATACTTAACATACGGTCATTCCTACATACATACATACATACATACATACATATAATCATCCATCCATCCATTTATAAATAAGTCCAACCATCCATCCATATATCCATCCTACAGTTACATAAATACATAGATACGTGTGTGTGTGTGTGTGTGTGTGTGTGTATGTGATTTATCAACATACCGCTACTCTTTCACAGATGTAGTGTTCGTTTTCATCACACTCGTCATTATCCCACATATAGTTCAGCTCTGGGTCTATTTCAACACATGTTTCATTTCTATTCATTTCTGGTTCAGAGGGTGCCCAAAACTGAAAACCTTTGGAATTCCCTGGCATTGGAATGGTTTTTTGACTAAATTCCCAAACAAATTGGTTTATATTTGCGGCATTATTTGCTCCAATATACCAATCTGTGTCATTTCCCGTATCTGTGAAATATCACTTCATAGTCAAATACTTGCATTTATTTTTCAAAGATTGGTGCGAAAGGGGGACAAATGCAGGCCGTGTACTGTGGAATCACCAAATCACTAATATATATATATATATATATATATATATATATATATATATATATATATATATATATATATATATATATATATATTGTTTATTCCCACAATAATACAGGTACTAATTTACTAATTTAAGAATACTTTATTTCAAAAGTCTATTTTAAATATCCAAAGCGAAAGTACAAACATTAATATATAATAGACTAAATAGGACAAATCAAATTCATAGCTGGTTTCGTTAATTATTTATATGAAAAAAACTTCAGAAAATTGTCGATTTATTGCCAAGATATCCGGCTTTATTCTAAACGTAAGATTTAAGAAGGAAAATTAGGCTTAAACAAACAAATTAAAACTATAGTACTAATATTGTTTTCGACAAAATTTTAGTTTTACCCTATTTTTTTCAAAGTTAAAAAACTGAATGTTGTTATAACTTATAAAAAGTTATAGCTTGAGTGCTCGCAAACACATACAATTTAATCATTGAAAAAAATACATTAACAACATTTATCAGTAAATGTCAACATAATCCTAAGGCATCAATGTAGTTGTATATGTATGTGACCCAAAATCAGAAAAACAACCCGTCAAGTGTTGCCATTATGATGGATTGTTATGTTGTCTTCGGGCAAATTCGTGAGGAGGTGTTACTTTTTTTCCTTAAAGATTTTAAATAGAGAATGAAATCTTTCACATGTATACGCAAAAAAGAATACTAAAAAAGAAGAAAAAAAGAAAGAAAAAAAAGAAAAAAGGATTTTGTTTAGAAGATATCAATATGTAGTCTGTTACTTAGTGCCTAAAGTTATTATATCTGATTGTTCAGAAAATTTTCATCAATTACAAAATAAAATGCTTTATAATGGAAGACTTGCAGTGAGGTCCTCGATTGCACTTTGCAGTTAGATAGGGACTTCGAAAGATAATATTTATTTGTGAAATACAAGCAATTTTGTAAAACCACTTATAGTAAAGGAACAGAAGCAGATATAAATAGTTTACTTAAAAAAACAAATAGCTCTTCAAATTAATCTTACCATAGACACGGATGTCATTAGTATTACTTTAGCTTCTCGCTTTATGGTAAATATTAAAATATTTTAAATTCAATATGAATTTTTTTTTGTTTGGATACCAGCTCAGGGAAATAATCTCTAAATAAAACACGTTCTTAAGCCATATTTACCGAAAGAAGTATATTCAGAATTGGTTAACTTAATAAATAGAACGATGTTTTCGATAGTAATAGCAATATACACTCTTTTGATAGTATTGCCCTTTGTTAATCCTTTGTGTATATTCACAAAAGGCATAGATACCCAAAATACTTGGCATTTAATGATAATTATTATCATAAACAACTTAATTGTTATACGCATGCACAAAAATTTAAAAGATTTTGTGGAACAATTAAAATAAGCGAAATCTTTATGGTTTGCTGAAAAAATTACTCAATCGAATCCAACATCAATTCGTGGAAAGGTATTTTATTGACTACTCACTTCGCGGAATCAGCTGTTGCGTAATCCAATCACTTTCTTTTTTGGAGTCAATTTCAACAAGGGCGCCATGAATAGCGCGACATTTTTGCTAAAAAATAATTACAAAAACATTTTTAAATGTTGGGTGAGTTTTGAAACGATATTCTTAAGAATTTGTTGATTTTAAATTTTTATTTTAATCACAGGTACTTAGCCCAACTTAGCCCAAAGCATCAAATAGTACTAAAACATACAATTCTAGATTCAAAATGAATCTTTGAATATATAACACAAATACCGGTTAAATTTTTAAGTGCCAGATGCGCACATTTCGGAAAATGATCCCTCATCAGTGACACTAGGGGCCGAAAAGTTTGATAGATAAAAAAGCCAAACAGTTGAAAATTAATGTATCTAAAGTTCCGAAATTATATGATTTCAATTCCAGCATAGTTGAAGCGACATCGTAAAACCCTATTTCTGTTTTTCGTTTGTCCCCGAATGAATGGTTTGGGAAACGGTAGACATTATTCTGATTTGAAATTCAAGAAAGATATTTTTATTTAAAGATAAAAGTTTTTTTTCATTCAAACGCTGCATTATGCCATAAGTTCACATGAACTTTGATCAGGTAAGCTAAAATAATAACAAAACCAATTCTACAAAAAAAAAAACTTCTGCACCAGTATATCAGTGTAACATTATTAAATTAAGGACAAAGTACGCGTGTTTATCAAGAAACAACAACAACAACAACAACAACTCGGACAATATCATATTAATTGACAAGCAGCACAATATCAAATACTTTTATTAAAAAACTTATTATTGCTTACCTACCTGAGCCTCGAACCACTGAACTCTATCGTTACTAAAAAAATAACAATGACCATGAAATTTTATCCAATTAGTGGGACATGAACCTACAACAAGTCAAACAAAACGAGTATCATAAAATAAGAAAATAAGATAAAATAAGAAAATAAGATAAATAAACAAAATAAATAAATAATTGAATGCTTAGAATAAACAACGGACAAAGACAACTGACAATGATAATGCTACATTTTAAACAGATTACAACGATCAGACTCTCTTTCACTGATATCTTAGGTATTTTCATAATGACTTTAATCAGCAACAAGTTTCTAACTAAAACTTTGATGATTCAAACATCGAAGTTTCGAATATCATAGAAAACTGAATTTGTTTTCTTGTCTTAACCGATATAATTTGCTGTTGCTTTGAATGCGAAAATCAAACCCTTTGAAAATTCAATATTTATAGTTGTTATTATTTTAAATACTTTAACACATAAACATAATTGCAAATGCATTAAGATTTTAGTAATATTCTTCATTTGATTTTTTGGGCTCTTTGGAAGTAATTAAACCGCACCACTGGAATTAGTTTAAATTTTGGATTATGTTCTGCAGCTCAAATTCAGAAGATCTATAAATCTTAACTTAATTTTCAAAAAAAGATTTTTGTTAGAATGTTTTTTGTTAGCTTGTATTGTTTTGTGTCCTTGGTTGCGGTTGCTATCGAAAGAAACATTTACCTTTTTTCGTCTTTTATCAACAACATGAACACATACCCGAGTTTCCAAAAAGTCCGCCACTGTTGCATGTCATCCGACCAAGTAAAAAAGGGAGGAAAAAACTTTCACCTGGCATTGAGCAACAAAGATTTATGATACACAAGCATATAAATAACAAAATAGGAATTATCATAATATGAATCAACACATCATGTTTAGTATACACAAACTATGATAGGTCAGTAGATATAATGGTTACCATGTATGTAAGAGTGTTGGGATGAACAAGATTTGAAATGAGATACATTTTTTTCGAAGCATCCAGTTTTAAGAATTTAAAAGTCATGTTTTCGTTGAGGAGACATTATAAAAATACTTTTTTTTTCGAAGCATACGGTTTTAAGAAATTAAAAGTTATGTTTCCGTCGAAGAGACATAAAAAATCGATGCCCCGTGTCAAGGTAGATAAGGTACGCTTGTGAACCTTCCTAGCATTGCCCTTTCACAGTAAAGATGGTGAGGTGTCGATATAAGTAAAATATTTTTGACTGAGAACTATAATCTCATTTAATTAATCATATAGAATAAAATAACGATATCCGTGTATTTAAATATGTTAAAGCTGCTTTGAGTTTTCCTTTGCATAATATAAAACAACGCATTTTTTCTTAACTATGGCTCTCACGAAAATTGTAATTCTTGGTTTCATGAAAGAAACTTTTCTTATGTTGAAATTCAAATTGAAACTAGCGTACTATTAGTTTGATTTACCAAGTTCTCTTTATATAATATTATAAATAAATATTAACAAAAACTTAATGTTTTGCCTGAAAACATCTTGTGTGAGGTGGCTTAACATAACCTAACATGTGTTAAAGAGCATTGCGGCCACTTTGTCGTGCGTTTTCAAGTCAAACTGTTTTTTTATTTGCAGCCCTTTTTCCATCTGAGCATGAGCATGGTCGATTCGAATCCTAAGATTCCGTTTGTCCCTGTTATTACTTGTTTTTCTACAGAAATTATTGATCGTTCTCGCATGAACACGTTTTCTTTCATTGTCTACTTACATTCAGGACTTCCGCGCATGTCTAAATCAGGTAATTAACACATTATCGAATTGCCCCAAGCTTTGAAAATTTCCATTTATTATGGGTTAATAATAGTGAACATAAGAAAATGAATCGCACATATACTACTAACATTCAAATAATGTTGATATTTTTTTCAATGATGGTTAAATTTAATGCAGCTTTAAACGATTGTATACGAACCATTTACAAACAATTCCGGTAGATGTATATTTTATTTTTTATTTATAGAGGCCTATTTATCAGGTTAAGGAAGTGGAAATAATATTTAATATTAATTAATGTCAATAAATTACCATATCCATCTGATGAAAAAAGGGAATCGCTCTGACATATACATGCTGACAGCAAAACTGCTAGAATTAACACTTTGATGGAGCACATTTTGCCGCTAAATCTATCATTCCTGAAATATTCATTAGAAAAAAAAACTCAGTTGAAAATTACCGATAACTTCTGTTTTATAAGATTATTTTTTAATGTTTTTTCAATTTTTGTCGTTTGATCTATTAAACATTAATAAAGGTAAGCGTATTCAGTGTAATGTGAAAATAAATGATTAAATAAATAAGTAAGTGTTATGTCAAAATGTCCAACTTTTGTCAAAAAGAATTTGTTTCCATTTTTACTCAATATCAGACATATTTAAAATTTTTTAACCATTGACTTTTTTCGTTTTGTGGTTTGAGACATTTTTGTTGCATTTACAATTAAGAATTTTTCAATTATATGTCTTTCGGCTGTAATTCCAGTAAATGCACTGTTTTGCAATTTGATGCAATAAGGGTTTAAATTCAATGGCTTAATGCAAAAAAAGTTTCAAATTTTACTAGGACAGATCCTAGTACAAGGGGGTTTTCTGTGTTGTATTGGATTAATTGTATTTTACACCCCTGTCAAGATTCTTTCATTTTCTGTCCTGGGATGGTGGAAGAAACTGGAGTGTCCGGAGAAAACCACCAAACTTCGGTAAGTGAACAGGCAAACTTTTCTCACACTAGGATCTGGCCTGATTTGGATTCGAACCCAGACGGTGAGAGGCACTGTAGTCATTAAACGCACGCTTCAAACCACTCGGCCACCAGTAACTGTGGACAAATTAAAAACAATGCAATAACTACAGGTAACTGACTAAATACAAAAAAATATAAAATTTGTCAAGAAATGCCAATTCCAATATCCATTTACCACGAAAAAATGTAACATTACCCTTCTATATCTTCTTACTACAATATACATTAAATCTAGATCTAGCTCTTCCATATCAACTTACCACGTTGAACAGGTAACATAATATCCCTTCTTACCAAGTTATATATCAATATAGCCCTTTGAAATCTACTTATCAGATCTTTGATTGGTTGAAATGAACGGTAAGTGGTAAAGTGATGATTAAAAACAATATTATATATACACACATATACAAACACAGTTATTTTTATATATCATGTAAAGATCGAACGGATTAAGAAATATATTTAAAAAGAAGAGATGACCATGGAAGTGTTGATGTTAATTTTTAACATTAATTTTTTATCATGGTTAATTTACACTTGAAATATAACTACATGTAATTACTTTTTAGCTCACCTTACCATAGGCGTGTATGTACATACGTACGTGCGTCTGTAACTGCTAAACAGATTTCAGTAGTACTTGGTCAGAAGCATGTATGAACCGATGCAAGTCAGATTTGTTTATGGCGACCAAAACTAGGTCAAGATGACCTAGGAGTGAAAAAAAATCTTTGAAATTTTTTTTCTCCTAAACCGATGATAGGAGAAAAAATATTAAAGTCCTCTAGGGTCTTAAGCCTATAGTTTGTTCAGTACGTGAACTTAGGTCGAAATTTAGGTTATGCGTTATTGCGTTTAATGAAATAAATATAACTTGACTATTTGAACAGATAAAGAAATAGGGTTTTCAGTTTTGATTTTTGCTTGAAAAAACTGTAAAATTGGGTCAAGGTCAAAGATCATGGACTTAAGAATATTTTCTCAAAAACATTAAGAGATAGATACAAACAATACATTGCAAAAATGTTCAGCATGAAAAAATTAAAAAGTTTAGTTCGTAGCTATATTATGATCCATGTAGAATTTGTTGACCCTGAATAATACTAAAATTATGCATTACCTTGAAATTTATTAACTTTTTGTACAGGCATGTATGTTGAGCATTTTAGGTATTGCTATGACGGTCATTTTGATATATAGCTCAAGGTCATAACTGTGTAGGAAGACAGAAATTGTAAATTATCTTTAAAAATATTTAGGAGTTATTGCCCCTGAAACGTTATTTCTTGCTTATAAATACTAAAATTGTACAATAGCTTGAAAACCATTATCTTTTTACATAGACATGTATATAAGAATACTATAGGTAATAATATGGTTCAAGGTAATAAGTTCAAAGTTCTCATTGAATGAGAAGATTGAAAATGTTAATTATCTGGAAAACTATTAACTTTTTTTGTAGGCAAGTATGTTGGAATGTTGTAGGTATTGATATGGCGATCAATTTGATATATGTAATACAAATACCAGTTGAATTATGATGTGCCAGATGTGCACATTTCGGAAATTCATTCCTCATCAGTGCCACTAAGACCGAAAAGTTTGATACATAAAAATATAAGCCAAACGGTTGAAAATAATGAATCTAAAGTTTCAAAATTATATAAATCCAAATCCAGTTAAGGAATGCTTTGCATGAGGGAACAAACCTTAGTTTTAAATAAATTTCAAATTTAAACGACTGAGAATTTTGTTAAATGGTACATTTTCTGACAGCACAAAGTACTGCCTACTGAGTTATGGATACCCTCGGGGAGTTTTACTCCACCAGCAGCGGTACCCGCTCAGGGGTAGTAAATATGTTACACAAATACCAGTTAAATTTTCACGTGCCAGATGTGCACATTTCGGAAATTCATTCCTAATCAGTGACACTAAGACCGAAAAGTTTGATACATAAAAATATAAGCCAAACGGTTGAAAATAATGAATCTAAAGTTTCAAAATTATATAAATCCAAATCCAGCTAAGGAATGCTTTGCATGAGGGAACAAACCTTAGTTTTAAATAAATTTCAAATTTTAAACGACTGAGAATTTTGTTAAATGGTACATTTTCTGACAGCACAAAGTACTGCCTACTGAGTTATGGATACCCTCGGGGAGTTTTACTCCACCAGCACGGTACCCGCTCAGGGGTAGTAAATACCAGTTACATTTTGATGTGCCAGATGTGCACATTTCGGAAATTCATTATATATGATTCAAGGTCATAGACTCAAAACTATTAACTTTGTTGTAAAGGCATGTATATTGGAAGTGTTGGTATTGCAATTATTTTTATGATTAAAGGTTAAAATTTTAAGGTCAAGATCATAGCTACATAAGAAGATTGAAAATTGTAATTATCTGAAAACTATAAACTTTTTGTATAGTCATTGTATATCTAATTATTGAAAGTATTAATATGTCAATTTTTTTTTTGTTGATAAAGGGGTCAAGGACATATGATCAAACGAAAAGTTTATAGCGGGTACCGCTGCTGGTGGATTAAAACTCCCCGAGGGTATCCATAACTCAGTAGGCAGTACTTTGTGCTGTCAGAAAATATACCTTTAGCAAAATTTTCAGCCATCCTAATTTTTTAAAATTTATTTAAAACTAAAGTCTGTACCTCCATGCAAAGCATTCCTTAGGTGGATTTGGATTCATATAATTTTGGAACTTTAGATTCATTTTTTTCAACTGTTTGGCTATGTTTTAGCTTTTAAACTTTTCGGCCCCTAGTGTCACTGATGAGGAATGATTTTCCGAAATGTGCACATATGACACATCAAAATTCAGCAGGTATTTGTTTTATATTTTATAGCTGTGGAAAAGACTAAAATTGTTAATTATTTAGAAGACGTTTAACTTTCAGTATAGGCATGTATATTAAAATATTGTAGGTATTGATAAGAAAATCATCTTGTTTTATCATTCAAGCCCTTAGATCCAAGTGACAAGGTCATAGCTGCATAGGAATACTAAAATTGAGAATTAGCTTGAAATCTAAAGATTTTGTAAAGACATAAATCATAGAATAATGTAGGTATTGGTATTAAAATAATTTTGATAGATAGTTTTAGGTTAGGCTTTAAATGTCAAGGTCATGGCTGCATAAGTATATTGAAATGGTAACGAGTCACCTGTGGTGCTTTAGTTTCTACATGCATTTTAGGTATTTATAAATGAACTGAGACGTAATATTTCGGATTAAATATTTGTCAGTGGAGTCAAAACAGGGGAATAATTATATAGTTCTGTAATTAGTGCTATCGTCAATTGTACTTTGCAAATGATTTGGGTCATAAGTGACTATTAAAGCCCATGGGCCTTTTGTTAATCAGTATTTTTTTTTAAAAATTTATTTAAGAAGATAATTATGTCTTTTTTCGGAGCTAGTATTTCGTAATTTTTATGTCAGTTGTCATGAGCTATTTTATAAGTACTCTATTTAATGGAAATTCAAAAATTCACAGAATACGCATTTTAATGTTATTATTATTATTATTATTATCATCACCATCAACATCATCGTCGTCAATATCATCATCAACATCTTCATTAATTAATTAATTTATTTATTAATTTATTTATTTTAATGAAATTTAATTTTCATCTTAAATACAAAAACTGGTTGTTTAAAGTTGTTTCTAAGTGAATAGTTATCTTGATTGGTTCACTTGTCAATTACTAACGTCGTATTAATGCCCTGTAGTATACTCGGGAGCCTTGACGACCAAATGGTCTAACGCGGTTGTTATGGACCACATAATCTCTCAACACCTAGGTTCGAATGCCACTCTGGAAGATCCTCGTGCGAAAAGGTTTGCCACTTCTTTTGTCCTTCAACATCTCAGATTCAACTACCTTGCTTTAAGTGAAAAGTTTTGCCTTTGGCGTTAAACAACTTTGCTCAACTTATGTGATACTGTCGTTTAATATTTTTATCACATTCCTATGAACAAATTTAAAAGTTGTACAAGACACATATATGCATTATGGCCTGTCGTGTCTACCTCGCAATCAGGGCGACTTCTGCTAGCTCACTGAGTCAGTATGATGCAGACAAGCATACTTCTCCTCCCAAGTCTATTATCATGACACCGGGTGAACGAATTGATACTCTATCATCCGAATGCCGAGCGCAAGGCGAAGAAGCAATATTTCAAAATTTATATGTTTATGTATGACCCGGGTCCGACCTACCATTCTCGAGGCTGACACTTTACCATTGAAAAACCAAATCTAAAATACAATAATTCAGATCAATTTAATTTGTCATTAAGTGAAACATGCATTTTATAAAATCAAAACAAAGTTTAACAAATGGTTTTTAAATTTTAACCAGATTTATGCACGAATAATTTCTTCTAAATATAGACAGTGTCTCTTGTCGTCCAATTGCAAATCGCTCGGATAGATACACACTAATAGGATGAATTATCGCCTGCCAATGTTTTGTGGTTTCTCTAGGAATTCCGGTTGGGTTTTTATTGATTTATTTTTTAATTTTTTTTTTTACATTTTTTAATTTCCCCCCTGATTTTCCAAAACTGGTGGCATGGTTAAAAAGAATGATGATTTTTCTGCTGTTACTCTAGCTTAAGTAAATGGCTGTTACATTTTATTGTTATAATTTTCGTCAAATTTTCTTAAAACTGTAAAGTTTACAAGAATTTATGACATAAATCATTGGATCAACATTCCACTGAAGTATGAATACATGTAGTTTATGGATGCTTCACCGGTTACCCGTACCCTGTCACCGACTTTAAGAGAAGTGTAAAAAGTAGCTGAACCCGAATCAACGTAAGACGAATCATACGGTAATAACATAGAAGTCATTATTTTGTTATTAAGATAAATATAAATTATATTATAACGACTTTGTCCTCCAAGTATAATACTAAACATATAAACTCCCTCCACAGGACAAGTAAACACTCCATTGTTATATCCTCCTCCAATATTAACAAGTATTTTGTTGAAATTTATCGACTGGTTGCTAGCAAAAGTACTGCTGTATAAATATGTGCTAAATATGACTTGTTTTGGATGCATTGTTTCTGTAATAGAATTGTAAAAAAACATATTTTTATCAAACCCGAAACTGTCAAATTTATCTACTGTGACAAAAGCTATTAAATTTTATTTTTCACTAAGTTTTAAAAACGGTTCAAAATTAGACAATTAACAGCTGTACATTGATGAAGTTATTTAAGAAAAGTACAAATCAAATGAAAAGGTAAAACCATGTAAGGAACCAACACACACACACACACATAAACGTATATTACAATCCCCGATATGTTGCTTTGTTTTGAGAGAGAGAGAGAGAGAGAGAGAGAGAGAGAGAGAGAGAGAGCGTTTATGACCAAGCTCCGTAACCTTGGATTCATGTTATAAATATTTCCGGTCACCCGTGTCACCAGTAATCCAGTAACATTTGGCATTTGTCTCTAGTTTACTGTGATCGTACAACTATGAACAGATCGAAAGGATTAAGAAATATATTTAAAAGGAAGAAATAGTCATACAAGGTTCCAGGTCAGTTCTCGACTTTATTACTCCTGCTCATTTTAATCTAGTGTACCTCATTTTGTATCAATTTAAAAGTTAGTTAATAATTCTATTAATAAAATCTATATAAAAATTTGAAATAGTATGGAAATGTTCGAAATGACTGCATTTTAGGTTTTCCGGTAAAAAATAAATTTCAGTGAAAGAGAACTCTCCTTGTAGTTTAAACAATATTTTTATTCTCTTCATTACATACAATTATTTTACATCACAATAATACGGGATTCTGAAACAAGAGAAGTGCTCTCTTATGTAAATCAGAACTCTCCTTGTCGTTGACAGGTCATAATAGTTTCATATTAATCCAGTCCATTAATGGTTGCAAGTAAATATACTAAATACAATCTTGACAGTTCAACGTCACATGTGAGAGGGGAGGGGGGGGGGGGTTACAGTACTCTCATTCGTTTTACATCATTAAAACCGGTACAAACACTAGCGCAACAGACATTAAATTAAAAATTTTTGGCAGGTAATATCTCGATGTAGGTAACAGATTATTTACTTGAACTCGAAATCTTGCTATCAATGAATCGGCATGAAAGCAGCATAGATGTTACAACATTTAATATTCTTTGCAATTAAATTATTTAATTACTTCATCTATAGTGAGTAATATATAGTTCGATACTCACTGACACAGAACCATACATTTTTAAATCTTGAGTTAAAAGTGAAACAATTATGAGCTGGACAATATAGAAGTGATCTTTGTTACGTGAGTTTCTATTTCCTGGTGTAACAGACGAACACAATTTAAATAGACCCAAATAGTTTATAATTACAAACGGATGTAATGAGGAAATAAAACTTCACTTCATATCAAAGTTAGATGCAGTTAAGTTTTTAATATGAAGCTGGTCTCCATTCATAAATATTATGGATGTGGTAAGTGTAAGAAAAGTTTTTATCTAACAAATTGAGAGAGAGAGAGAGAGAGAGAGAGAGAGAGAGAGAGAGAGAGAGAGAGAGAGAGAGAGATTTGTTTTACGCCCCAGTCAAGAATGTTTTACTTATATCGAGACGTCATCAGCTAAAGGCGAAGTGGCAGAAATTTTTACCTTTGTAATGCGCTTAGGCCAACATGCAGGGAGGGTTCATTAACGTGTCATGTCTGCCATGACACGGAGCATTGGTTTTAATGGTCTCAACCGTAGGCCCAAATAGAGAGAGAGAGAGAGAGAGAGAGAGAGAGAGAGAGAGAGAGAGAGAGAGAAAATTATTTTTTCAAATGCGAGTTTTATTGACATTAAGATATAACGGTGTTTTCTTATTCTTTTAAATAATTTATTTTATTTTATTTATTTATCTATTTATTTCAATCATTAGTTATTTTATTTCATCTGTTTAATTTCAATTACAGACTGAATATGTTTTAGCAATAGGATTTAAATTATCGATGTGTAATTCATCCTTGAATTTTTTTCAAATTGGTTTTTATATATGTCAAACTAGTTTAAAACCTTGTCAGCGCATGCGCGCCCTATAGCTAAACCCCAATCCTTCAAATGTTCTCTGTTGTGAGATCTGAACTGTTTCGATGGCACTTTAATCCGACGCCCCTCTTCATGTTTAGACATAATAAAAATTCATGAAGAAAATATTTTTAAAAAATGCAAAACACATGAAGACCGTTTGTTACATTTACTCTGTCCAAAACATTGTACGGTTTAAGATACCTGACTCAAAGAAAACGTGTGGCTGGTGATGTATAGACATAAATGAAATCAGTAAATCTCTAGTTAAAACACAAAAAGAACACCTTCAATAAAGGTATTCTGATATATTAACATAACAAGGCTTTCTTTGTTGTATCATTTTATAGTTTCAGTTTTAAAATATTTATTAAATGAAGAAGCTCACTTTAAAGTAACAAAACTGAATATATCCGTTAATAATCCAAATCTACCAAGTATACAATAATTGTGTTGTTTTCTTATATGTATTTATGTATTTTGAACAGCAAATTGTGTGTATGTGTGAGTGAATGTTTGTGGCGTCAAACACTTATGTAAAATATGTTTAAAAATAATAAATAAAAAAATTATAGTTTCAGTACATTTGCACTTAAGACTGTCCCTAGATTATAGTCTCAACAGGCCAGGGCCAAACCTGGTTTGAGTGACGTAAAGAGACTTCGGGTAGGTTTTCACAATTTTTTTAATCAAAATCTTTCATCAAATTTACTTAAATTTGATATAGACTATCAAAAACTTCCATCAAAGTTGATGGGAATTAACCAATCACAATTCGTATAACAAATCACATTTCACACTAAAACTAGGTCAAGCCTTCAAGTAACAAACTTCCTGGAAAATATTTTGCAAAAAAAGAATATCAAAGCTGTGCATTTTAAAGCTGCATTAAGTTTTTCAATTTTCTGATTTTTTTTTTTTTTTTTTTTTTTTTTTTTGATTTTCTAAACATATATTTTAAAAAAAAAAAAAAAAAAAAAATAGGTATCCTCTAACCACGATCCGTGAGATTCATTTTCTAAAATTGTGTACGGAAAAACCCATGAATCGAAGGTGAAACATGACAAATTGCATTAATTGTCCGTCATTAATATCCAGATGTATTTGAAATGGTGTTATGTATCCCTTACTAAGTCACAAATGACAAATTCAACGAATTTCTGTGTTTAATTTATCGTATTTTACCGTTTTTAAAGTTGTGTTAAATGACCCGGGTTTTGATGACTTAACTATGTTCTAATATTAGATTCCAAATGCTGCATCTCGCTGGGTAAATACTGTAATTTCTGTATTTATTCGAACTTTTATCGTTGAACCAAATGTAACATTGTTCATTAGGAACATCATTAATTAGATTAGCACCGTTTCATTTTATTTTTTTCTTTGGAAAACTTAATGCAGCTTTAATAGAACAAAAATTATACACTAACATATTATTATTATTATTGTTGTTGTTGTTGTTGTTAAATGTAATGCTTGATCACAATTGATGTAGCTCACCTGGC